>CM035229.1:52971176-53571176 GCA_020226215.1 Sindora glabra
ACTTATTTTTTTTACTTATTTTGTGTAATTATCCTTATTATCATAAAAAAAATTGAAAATGAAAAGTACAAGTTAAAAATGAAAAATGAAAATAAAAAATTTTCAATGTAAATTAGAGTTGTAATTAAGAAATCACTTTTTTTACTTATTTAATGTAATTATATTTGTTATCATAGAAAATAAAAAATAAAAAATATAAATTAAAAGTGAAACTTGAAAATAAAAATTTTTTATAATAAATTAAAACATAGAAAAAATGAGAGTAAAATTATTCTTTTATTTTAGTACTAATATTGCCATAAGATAGAAATCTGAGATATTCACCTTTGTCTCATGAGAGTATTTAAAGAGAAAGTTAAACTTTAAAATATTTTTATAATATTACATTCTCAAATAAATCCTTTTAAAATTTTAAATCAAATATTAAAATTTAAAATTCTCATAAAATATTTTTAAAAATATGAAAAATATTTCACAAATCAAACGTGAACTTAAAAATTAAACAAAGAATAACGTGTAACCTTCTTTCCCCTTTGTTCCCTTTAATAAAATTTAACATTGAAATATACACTTTTTAATAAAATTACTTCACTATTAAAATTTATGAAAAAATATTTAATAAGTTATAATTATGATAAATTATATTTTTGGGGAGAAATTCATTAATATTTTAATTTTCAAAATGATTTCCCACATGATGTTTCATAAAAATAAATTCTGGCCTGTAACAAATTTATATATTATTTGTTATAAATAAAAGGAAAAGTCATTATCTTTATCAAAATGTTCTAAACCATTAAGTATAATATTAATTATTTATCAAATATAAAATTTAATTTTATCAGCTCAAAGTAGAAAATATATTATTATTGCTATGAAGCCTAAACATAGGTCGCATACGTGAAATTTAAACAACAATCAAATTTATAAAATTAAAAGCAATTAAAATCGTGAAAAAGGGCTAAAATATAATATAATCCTTCAAAGATTTATAATGACAAGTTCTTTAAAATTTGTGTTATTTACTACTCTTTCCGTCTCTTATTATCCATCACATTGAATTAATTTTACAAATATTAAAAAGATAATTTAGTTTGGTTAATTTTAGAGGACTTTCCAAAATTACACTTTAATTCAAAAGTTTTATTTGGCAATTAGTTAATTATATCAACAAGAATTTGTTATTAGTTAATAACTAATTGTATTAATTAATTTAATTAACTAATAATATTAATTGCTTGCATAAAAATATTTAGTAAAATTATTTATTTATTATTAATTATTTATTTTTAAAATAATATATAAAAATATGTGTATATTTTAACAATTATGTGAATTTTTTATTTTAATAATATTTTAGATTATAATATATTATTTACTATATTAAATTTTTTATTTATATCATTATAATTTATTATACTTATTTTATTTTTCTTAAAAATAAATAATTATAATTCTTTAGTTTAAAAATATTTATAATATTTTGGTAAATGTAATAACTTTTAAAATTAATTTTATAATTATTTTTAAGATTAAATTCAAAAAGCATATATTTATCATTAAAAATATTAATGTATTACACATTTTATGCATAAAAACATATCTTTCTAAAGTAATATCATTCCTTTATTTTTCTAAATATGTATTGTTCTTTAATTCAAAGGATATCTTTTGATAAAAGATTAATAATTTTCTCAATATATTTTATATTATTTCCTATGAAATAAAATATATATTCTCTTTTTTATACAATTTAAAAAAATATGATTATATTCATGTAATTTTATTATTATGTAAATATTTTAATATAATTCATTATACTTATTTAATTTATTTAAAATCAAATAATTATAATTTATTATATATATTAGAGTTTTTTAAGAAATAAAAAATTATAATTTAATATTTTCTTATTTATTAAGGATAGAAATGTAAAAAAAATTATATAATTATAGGCAAGAATTTTTTTATATTAAATTCAAGTCAATTGTTTTAAAAATTATTATTCTTAGCCTTGTCAAAATGGTTGTTTAATGGTCAATAAGCTAACTAAAATAGTAATTTGCCAGAACATTCAAATAGTTAATTGACTTAGTCAAATAATTAAAACATGATTAAAAAGTTGTTTGTTAAATACTCTCAAAATTAAAAATTAATTTATTCTTATTTTTTTTGCTTGAAATTTGTAGTCAAACTTAAATGAATATATGAGTTTCTCTCTCTCATTTCATGTACAAATTGTAACATAATTAAAAATTAAGAGAGAAATATAAAATAAATTTATTGAGATATTTCAATGTGAAAATATAGAATAATAAAATATTTATTAATGAAAAAATGGTAAAATTAAAAATATATATTATGCTTCATTAAATTTTTAGAATGATAGATAAAAAGAAATTAAAAATTCATAAAAAATGTGATAGATAATAAGTGATAGAGAGAGTAATATTTAATATTTTCTACTCTTTATACAAATGCATCTTATAAATATTTCATCTTTTTATATTTACATATTGAAAATTTTAATTATTTATATATGCAAATGGATTATGAATTAACATTTAATAAACCTATATGAGCTCTTTTTTTTAGTAAAAATATATACAATCTGTTTTAAAGAATAGTTGTGATATCACAAATTTATAAAAGTTATTCACTGTTTTATTGAATTTGAAAAATAAATTTTTATTAAATATTTCCTATAATTCTTAGATGGTGCTTTAACTCGTTGGATTTAATTTTATTTATTTAGCCATTTTTTATAATTTTAATACATTGGATTTATTTTAATTTACATGATTATAATTTAATTAATATAATATTTTGTAATAAAGTAGCTCACATTAAATATATTGTAGAGTAATTAATCATAGATATATTTATTATAAAATGATAAAATAAAATCTAATTTTTATGATTATTAATTATTAAATTAAATGATGTTTTAATGTATATGAAGGTTTTTTTATTTAATAAATGATTGCATCAGTATAATAGTTATGGAAATAATAATGCCTTTGTAAATAAAAAATAACTAGCACACATTAATTTTAAAAAATAAGGGGAAGAATTAAAATTTACATCACACAATGATACATCAATATGAATGCTTTTATTTGTTCATTCATTTTTATAACAAAGGTTCGTAATGTCTAAAATCCTTCTGTAAATTTTAATCTGATCAACATAATTTATTATTAAAATCAAACATGTGTTTGTAGATAAAAAAGGAGAAATTATAATTCTTGTAAAATGACTTCTATGAAGTTCAGAATTTTACGGGATAGTAAATAATTTATACAGGACAAATGAAATTTATTTATATTTAATATTTTTAACTCAATATATAGATACATCTTATACTTACTTGAAATCTTTTTGATAAATTACATATTTAAAAATTTAATAATTTATAGGTGAAAATGGCTTATGAATCAACATTCAATTAGAATATATATGAGCCGTCTTAGATAATATATAGTTGTGGTACACACAAATTTATGAAATCTTTTTAGTATTTTATTGAATTTGAAAATTAGATTTTTATCAAAATTTCTGTTGAATATTTTCTTTAATTTGTTTATCTCATCTTTGATCAATCAAATTAATTTTGGGGTAAGAGTTCCGCACACTAAATATTTTTTTGGGACATGGATACCCTACCTAATATTTTTACTAAATTATGTTATGTGTTATAAAAAGTTGATTCTACAGACTGCTAGACCTTGTTTATCAATTCTTATTTTCGCTCCGTTGAAGTTAATTATTTTAACAACCTTTCAATCTTTTATTTATTTTGATTTTATCACTCAAATCAATTTAATTATATTTTGACTTTCCAATCATATTAAATTTATATCTTTACTTATTCAACCAATTTTAGTTTTCTTAACAAAATCAATTTAATTTATTCTACCAAAAAAATTCATTTACCTTCAAGATGAACGTTCCATGAACTGATAGAATTAATTTTCTTGACATTACATGATAGAATTAATTTTCATTCTTTTTCAATCAAATTCTAGGAGTCATTTTATTCATATAGGATGTTGAAATTAAAAATTTTTTAAGAAGTAAATTTCCTTATAAATTTTTCAAGAAGTGCTTAGAGTTGCTAGGGCAACATTAACAAAATTGACACTATTCAAAAACTAGAGTCTCCTTTTTTACTAGTTTTAAAAATAATTTTATGTTTGTAATTTTTTTAAAAAATTCTATTTATGAGCTTGTTTTCATATTTTAATTTTAAAAATTATATCTATAAATATATAACTTAAAAATATAAATATTTTTACATATTTTCTTAAATTATTTTCTGGTTCTTGATATCAGTTTTGTAATTAAATAAAAAAATTTATTTGCAACATTGAAACCATCTATTCTTTGTTTTCCTTTGATCCAACAATAATTTTAAAAAAAAAATTTGGAATATTTTCTAAAAACATGGAAATAAAATTATATCCAAACATACCTTAATTTTCTATATCTTGTTTGATTTAATGCTAAACTCATTACAAATTGTCATCAAAATAACTAATATAACCTTTAAAATTGTAATATAAAAAATTAAAAATATTTATGTCTCTAATGATCAATTTTTTAAATTATATTTCTTGTTCTCTCCTTTCATTATTATTTTTCTAAACTAGAAATTTATTTATTTATTTTAAAATAAAAAAGTAAATTTGGTTTATAAAAAAATTAAAATGGATTATAGATATCTTAAATATTTTAATATAATTCAAATAAATAAAAATATATGTTAAATAATTAATTTTATCAAATTTATATAAATATATAAGGAATAAATAAATTTTATTTATAATTAAAAATTAAAATATAAAATATAAAATAATGTAATAGATATATGCAATAAATATAATTATATTTTCAATTAAATTTCTATTATAACAATATTAATGATTACATTTTTTATTTATATTTATGGTATAATATATATAATATATTTATATAATTTTATATAATAATTATTTTATTTATTATATAATTAACAAAATAATTATATTTTATGTAAATAATAATTATAGTTAAATAAGTGTAATAATATTTTATACTTAATAAAATAGATTTATCATTAATAAATTATATTTATTACAATTTTCAAGTCATAAAGATAAATGTTAAAGTGATCATTAATTAAATTAAGTACATGTGATTTTGTATTTTTTATCTATAAAAGTCATGATTTTTCTTATTAAAGAAATGTGAGTAAGCATTTTCTCATGATTTATAAGAAATAGAATTTCTTAAGATTTTCTAATCTCCAAGAAGTTGTATTTTCTACTCTACTTCTATGAATTAAACAACCTTTTGATGAATAAAAAAAAATTTTCTTTAAATTTTCATTTAAAGCTCTCGTTGCATTTTGTTTACAATGCTATATATTTTCTTTTCAAATATTTTTCATGTTGTGAAAAATGGTATTTTTAGCATGATCTTCCCCCTTTTTTTTAGGTAACAAGTTAATTAAACCTCTTTATATTTTTAAGTATTTTTCACAGGTTACCTATCAAAAATTTAAAATACTATTAAATATTTAGCAAAAAAGGTAATTTAATTATTGTTGCTACAAGAAAAGAAACCAACAGCGACAACAAAAATCATTGCTGAAAATAACTCGATCACTGCAGAAAGAAAGAGTCGTCACTGAAAATATCATTGGTATAGGTTCATCATTGAAACTACCTACACAAATGATAATTCGTCATCAATAAAAATATGACTTTTAAGACTTTTAGTGACAACTCTGTCATCATTAAAAATTATATTTTTACTAATGATAATGTTTGAATTTCAGTAACGACAGAGTCATCATTAAAAACATTAAAACTGAAATGTCATTGTTAAAAGTAATTTTAAATTTTTTTATTTTTTTCATTTAAACCTATAGGAACTACATTATATTATTGCTAAAAGTTTATAATATTTTTTTAAATATAACTAAATCAATATATTATATTCAATAATATAAATAATTTTTATTTCAAATAAATTAAATTAATTTAATAATTTTTAATTCAATTTTACATAATTTAAATTCTATATTCCAAATAAATTCTATAATTTTATATAATAATATTTTTATTTTAAATACGCTAATGATATTTATTAATATTAAAGTGTAACAAGATTACATAATTCATATAAAAAATTGAATACTCATAAAATTATTATAAAATTATTTATACATATAAAAAATTTTATGTACATAATTCATATAAATATTTATATATTAAAAAATTATAAATACAAAATCCAAGGAGAAAGAAAATGTAGATAACCTGATGTATCATCATTCGTGCCAAGATTATTATTATCATTATCACCATCCTCCTAGCAACATGGACGATACATAAACAATGGTGGCTAGAAAGAACTAACTAGTTAAGCAAGGGTGCAGCCACAAATTTGCTCAGCCCAGGTGGTGCAATAACGAATGGCAACACAAGTAGCACGAGACCCTGTTATCTATGTATGAAAGTCAGCTCTATCAAGTATGTCCCGAATTGCTACTACTAAGCAAGCTTCTACTGCTGCTACTCCTAAATTAACAACTGACTCTATTAAAGTTGGTCTCAACTTTGCTCCAGTTGCTTCTAAAACTCACTCACTTGGGACACGTAATGGGAGCTCTTTTCAGAGCTAGAGGTGTCTAGCAAATGTTACGTCTAGCTAGCTAACACATGATTGATCACTTTTTATATCCTCAACGAGTGCCAAGCATCTCATCAACAACAGTAGTCTCGTCAATTCGCACAGGAGTGCCAAGTAAGCCAGTAGATGATATACTAGACTGCACATGTTAGGTCACCAGTTCAGTCATTATCGTTTTCAATTTTTTTAAAAAAATTAATTATACAAACTACAAGAAAATTTGTATTGTTAAAATATAAAGTTTAGGTAACTTGCATACTACTCTGCAAGGGTTAAATGCACTTAATCCCCTGTCTTATATGTGTGTCGATCCATGAAATTCTTTAACATTGACTATAGCTCACCCATCTTTTATTTCTCTATTAATATTTTACAAGAAAAAGAAAGGATAAATATAATTATTGAATTAGTAACATATTATACATTTAAATAATTAATAATAAGTTGAATTATCTTATCATAATGATGTGCAGCAATGGATTTTAATCTATGTCGATTATTCACCACCTTCTATACCTGGTTATCTACATTTCTCATAGATAGCTCATGCAAATTAAGAAATAATCATAATATAGTTATGTTTACAATTTAAATATATGAAATACTAATATAATTTTATTAAATATCATACTTATCTATAATCATCATTGTCGAAGAAATCCACACACCTCTACCACATTTGAGGTAAGATAAATCGTGGCATAAAGTACCTAGCACGGTCCAAGTCAAAATCCTAGTCCCAATTACCCCTCGTGCTTTAGAAAGTGCCTGTTCAACCTGTACTTCCAATCTCTATATATGCCAATAGCACTTTGTATGAGGCTACTAAGTGCTCTATCCTGCTCACCTTAATGATGCCTAGAACTCAAAATGGGACTGTTACTGTAGTAAGAGACATTTAACAAATTAATAAAAACTATGTTCAAAAATTTTAATACCAAATATAATTAAGTTAAGATAAGGTGGAGATGAATACTTATGCAAACCTCCTGTATAACCCTATCCCACAACTGCAGGGGCACGACACACCATGATTTATAATAAAGGGCATATATGCTCAAATGATGTTGCCTATGTCATGGGAGAGATGGCTAGCATTCTCTCTAACCAAATGTCATGTACCAATCATACCGAATTGTACAAGCACGTCTCCCCCTACTCCTCTCCATCTTTTCATATAGCTTAAGTGACCTATTTGGACTCCTTTTTCTCAAAGTTATAGCTTTGATGATAACAAAAAGTATTAATACCATAAATTGATATTTAATAAATAATCAACATAAGTGTAGATAATTAGAAAAGATACCTGATCCTTTACATTACGAAGGAATGCGAGTGGACCGACATGGAAGGTCCCTTCCAACATCACCTTCATGGTATCATACCTCGACATCCACCATGATTGGAATAATATACATTGTGTAAACAGTTAAGAGAAAAGCCAATTAAATAAAATGACAAGATACAAATTACTATATTCATATAATGAAATTACACAATAACTCTTACATAATTGTAAGTTATCATGCAAAAAATATTTTTGTTTCCTAATCTAATTCAGTGTTGGTAAACCTAATAGCTCATCCCCACGGTTGTCTATTTCTTTACCATCATTAAATTGTAGAAGCACATCCTCTATATAATCTTAATTGTTTCATCTTCAAAGTTGTCATCATCATCGATGAAGATGTCCACTCCTTCTGTCACAGACCCAGTATTTATAAAAGGTGAAACAATTGAAGGACCATTTCTCTGATCCCTCAAGTTAAATAAATGAAAATATCCAAATCAACTATAAGGTTAAAATTGGAAGAGTTGCTTTCTTATAGGAATGAGAGTCTTGTACATTGCCATCATCGTTTGGTAAATCCTATATGTTACGATGTGCAACAGTATGGACAACCCTCTAATTTGGCCTATTAAAAGAATATAAGGATTGTCTTTATACCATTGCCTACGGCAAAGATGCTTGTATTCTAGATAAGTCACTTTATAGTCCTCTAGTACATCATAAAACATGTTATCATCAGCTCCTAGAACGGAAATGCCACTATTATATCTTTTATGCTTAGCATCCTAAGTTTCAACTACAAAGTACACTTCATTAATAATACATGTTGAGTATATTATAATAATAAAATTAAGACTAAAAGCTAATGATAGTAACTTTAGTAGCTTAGGGAAACCATTGCTATGTACATGGTACATCTATAAAAATAGCATTTCTATGAAGAGTTAAATTGGGAAAAAATTACAAGGAACAACATTTACATAATTGATATAACACATCTTAAAAGAACAAACTTTTATCTTAGAGTAAAACCATGTGGGAAATTTTGTTCTCTATAACTCATTTATATTATTGGCACCACTTCATTCAAGCTCTTGTCAATACTCACTACATAACATATGTATTTAGTCTGTTGTAATTATTTGAGAGAAATCTATGAATAAATATAGTAACTCACCAAAGATACTTTTTAATCTCCACACAATTATTCAAGATGTACTATATGGCAACATCTCGATCCCTTCTATCAAAGTGAGATATGATCTTTTTTCCCAGGAGATGACATTGAGATCGAAATATTGACAATGCCCTTTTTGTATGTTTAATGCTACATCTTGGTTTCGATCAAGTCGATTGAATCTAGTTTCTACCCCTTCTAAATACATGGAACAAAATGTCAACACCGTATCAATAACATATCCTTTTAAAATTCAACCCTCAAGTTGAGTAGGATTCCTGACATAATTCTTTAACCTTTTTATATATTTCTTGTATGGGTACATCTGTTGAAAATGAACAGGACCACCCTACAATCCTTCATCAAGTAAATGCATCAATAAGTGAACTACTATGTTAAAGAATGCTAGAAGTTATATTTTTTCAAGCTTGCATAAAATGATGACAATATCTTGCTTAGCTTGTAAGACATCCTTCCTATTAAAAGTTTTAGCACATATTTGGTTGAAAAAGTGCACAACTTAATAATCGAATATAATAATTCCTTCAGCAAAAATGCTTAAACTAAAGGTCCTAACAATATTTGCATAATAACATGATAGTCGTGTAATTTCAACCTTTTTAACCTTATATCACGATCAGTCACATTCTTCTTAAAACTCCTAATAAAGCCATCAGGAAATTTCATATTTTTTATAAACTAGCAAAATTGTTTCATTCTTCCTAGTTGAGGGTGCATACATCATATGGTTTGAAGAGCTAAGCCCCTATCTTCATGCAAATGCAAGCCTATCATATCTTCATGTCCGCTAGATCCCGCCTCATATTATTTGTATCCTTTATTTTATGCTTTGTATATAATAATATACCTAAAATACTGTCAGATACATTTTCTCAATGTGTATCATATCAATATTATGCCTTAAGTTTATTGTCAACTAGCATAGGAAGTTAAAAAATATATTTCTTTAACTCCAATTAAGTTCATCAACACCCTTCTTCTACTTTAGACTGCTAAATTGAACATATTTACTAGGAAGTCTCTTTGTCACCCTACCTAACTAGTCCATGATAATTTCATTAGTAAAAGAATGGGGAAGGGCTTTTCTCTCTGGCTTCCTATTGAATTCCTTTAAATTTCTTCATGTGTGACTCCTTGGAAGCTAATGATGATGACTAACATAAGCAATTTTTCTCCTAACTCAAATTGATAAAGTATCGTCATTACACATAATACATGCTTTATAACCTTATCCGCTCCACCTAGAAAGACTATTTCAAGTGGGAAAATTATTTACAGCCTACAACAAAGTAGCCTACATGTTAAATATAGTATTTGTATTAGCATCTTGAGTCTCAACCTTCCCTCCCAAAGATACTTTAACTTTTCTACAACTAGTCTTAGCAAGACATCTATATCCTTGTCTAACAACTAAGGCCTTAATATTAAAAGAGTCAATAAAAAAAAGACTAATTTATGCAAATCTGTGGTTATAAGTTATAGGTAGTCAAGACCACTGGCCACATGCTATATGATAAATTCCTATCACCAAAAGATTAAATTCATGTGCATTTAAGCTTAGCCTAACATTTCACAGGTCAGCAAAAAAAATTAGGATTCTTCCTATCGAATTCTTGCCTTGTTTCCCCATCAACAAGACGTTACATTACCCTATCCTCTGTTGACTTGCTAGTATGATGTCATATCATATCCTTTGCAATATGCCTCAACTCATATAATCACTTCAGCCAAGGGATCAGTAGAAAATATTGAAGTACTTTTTGAGGTATCTTTTTCCCTTTTATATTTTTGTCGACCTTTTGGCTCACCTCATAGATTGAGCAATTATCCTTTGAAGCATATTCTTTTCAAAAAAATGCATAATTATGCTTACACACATGGATTGACTCATACCCCAACCCCAACTTATTGAGCTATTTCTTTACACCATAATATGATTCAGGTAATTTATTATTCATCAGAAGTGTCTCTTTCAATAACTTTAAGAAGCATTAAATAACTTGTTAGTCCACTTATGTAACACTTTCAAGTGCATAAGTTTCACTGAAAGTTTAAGGTTAAGAATGATATACAACCTGAATATAGTTATGTTTCTATTTGTGTAAATAAATCATCACATCCACTATGATTTGATCTAATGTCCCCCTCAGATATATCCTTATTCCCCTTTCCTTCTTCATGAACTATTTCTTTAATTTATAAAGGCCGATAAAATCATATATAATATCCATCATCTCATCCCTATCATCAGGAGATACCCCCTCATTCCTTTAAAAGTGGAAACATCCATTTTACTATGGTGTACTCAATTATGTATAATGGGTGAAATACATTATTTATAACATGTGTCTCCAATATTCCTAAATTTTGAAATAATAGATTCACACACTTCTTACATGGACATCTCATTAAGCCCCTTTCATTAACAAAATTTCTAGCTCTATCAATAAACATCATCACACCATTCCAATACTTGTCTGATAAATAATTTCACATATGGATCCAGCTTTTATCTATAGACATCATACCACTGAAGAGGAAAAAAATAACTTCTTATGGAATTAAGTGTTAGGATCAATGTTTGTTATATGCCCTAAATCCACCGTATCACTCCAATTCTAAAAGGTAGAATTCTATTCCATTTGAGCTATTTCTATAGTTATCAATTCATCCATGCTTATCATTTACTTCATATAAAAATTTTGGCAACATCTCCCTGTAGTTCTTCAAGTATGTAAACTATATATTGGTATAGTTCAAACTTAAAGAATAATAATTAGGATGCTAAAAATTTTTTATAATTTCTATAATATTAAATGAAAGCCAAATAAATTCTTAATAATAACTATAGGACATATCCAGAACTGTCTGACTTTATAAAGATTAACTAACCGTTGAACGAATCCAAACTTACAATGCAAATATAAATGTAATTATATATAAAATTATTATAAAAAAATATTTACAATAATTTTAAACTTACATTGCAACATTTTATGAGTATCGTTATTCTAGTGTGTTATTATCTATATGGTTAGTTATTTTAAATATCCACATAAATTTTCATTATTTAATAATTTAGATTTAGGAAATTAATTTTGTAACCTATTCTACCATATTCATAAGATGTATAGTTCAACTCCTTTACCCTAAAGTATATTTGATAAGTACTGAATTCTTTTAATGAAACATATATCTTATAAGTATATATATATTTTTAAAGGTTCAAAGTTTTCAAGTTTTTATTAGCATACAATCATTAAATTTATATTAATTGTATTTTGTACGAGATTTCTTATTAATGTAAATATTTAAATTATAATTTTAAATCTTCATAATCCTTTTAAGATTTGTACCCATGAATCCTATTATTACTACTTTGTAATTTTCTTAAAATATATAATCATATGTAATCTTATTGTTACTACTCTATGTGTAGTTTTCATATAAATTTTTTTATTTTTATCGTGTATAAAGTATCCAATATAATTATCAAATATCTAAAATATTTAATATTCAATATTAGTATACTCAAATGAAACATTTTTATGTATCTAATATTTTTAATTCACATTTTTCAAATAGGTTTCATCTTATAAAAAATTCATATCGTATTTGAAAATATTTACATTGTATAAATACAAATAATCAATATTGAGTAGATATTATTTTTATACAAAATAAGAATATTAGATATTGTGTAAATTTGTAGATAAATGAAAAGTTATTTGCAAATTATAATAAAACCTATTTGAATTATTATTGAATGGCTATTATTTTTAATACATTTCCAATGAAAACATTGAATATATGGGAATTTGAATGCATATTAATCATTATTGAATAAATATTATATATTGTTATGAAATTTGTATGATTTGTAATCCCTATTAAATTATATAATCAATGAAATTTTTATATTAGTACATAAATTATAATATGAAATTTCTTTTTATATCGATAATTTTTTTGTTTTAATCAATATACAATGTTATGAAGTATTTATGGCAACAAAAATTGGAAAAAAATTTCATATGAAACTTTTACATGAAATTAAAAAACAAGATATACTTCCATTCACAATTTATCATGTGACAAAATTCATATAACAACTTATCTTCATTTAATTTTATATTAAAAAATATTTCACGCAACAATTTATCTTTGTTCTTTTTTTATTTTTAATATAAAATTCTTTGCATAAATTATTATATGAACTATTTATTAAAAATTACATAACAATCATTATTGAATGGCATTTTTTTATTTTAATCAGTATGCATTATTATGAACTTTTTATGAATTGTGGTCCTTGTTAAATTTTATAATCATATAAAATTGTATTACATTGTAAGAAATTCTAAAGATATTTCTTGAATTATTTAATATTATTGTTAAATATAAAAAATTTTCATTAAATACAATATTTCAATCAAATATTGTATTAACATTTACTTTCTTTATTATACATTTTCTTTGAAGCATATTTACAAAGTTATATTGAAAATTTTTAATTATATACTAAAAGTTTATTTTCGTATGGATATATTTTAAAAAAATTATATAATTATTCTAATTCTGTACATTACTATGTTTCAATAAAATTAGAAAATTTTGTATTTCAAAACTACATCCTAAATTGAATAATCTACACACATATCTACCTAATTGAATAATCTACACATATATTGAATTATTAAGAATTACAATTGTACTTGATAACATAACAATAATAAAATTTATATTTATAAATTATAGATGAAAGCAAAATTACATAAGCACATTTAACATTTATAATGTATTAATCCAACTAAAATTAATTTCATACTAAAGATGTCATACCATCAAAATAAATAAATTCATTACACATTATTACAATCTATAAATTCATATCATATTGTTCACCTCATAAATTACATAATGAAATAAAATCTTATAAAATTTAACACACATACCTCACTAAAGTAAATCTACTAATCGATTATCCTCTAATTGAACACAAATAATAACAAATAACAAAAATATCTAATAAAATAAAATAATATACAATATATATAAATAATTATATTATATTATTAAAAAATAAAAATAACAAACATGCTAAAACATAAAAAAAAAATACTTGAATCACTCTGTCTTCAACTTCCTTCCTCACCACGCAAAAATGAGGCTAAGGCCATGGTCCTGGTATTTATAAACTCAATCTTCAACCACGACAAATTTCTCAGTCATGTTATCGCTAAAAGATCATCATTAAAGGCCTTATCCTTTAAGGATGACTAATGTTATCACTAAAAGGTTAGCACAAAAAATTATGTTAGACTTTTAGTGATGACATAAGTCATCGCTAAAGGCTTGAACCTTTAACGATAACTTTTGTTGTCATTAAAAGATGGCACAGGAAATTGGTGACAACACTTTAACAACAGCTTTCAACAATGACAATTTTCATCACTAAAATTCTAAACCTTTTACGATAACAAATGTCATTGTTGAAGTAATTAATTTTCCGCCCATTTAATTTGTAATGACATCATATTATTACCAATGACTGTGTCATCGACAAAAGTCAGTAGACTCATCATCAATGATTGAATATTTATTGTCATTGAAAATGTCACTAGTGTTGATCTATTTTGTTTTAGTGAATTGCTAGAGTTCTTTTTTTTTTAAGAAATGAGTTAATCAAGTTAATTTTCAATTATATAAATAAAATTTATTATTAGCATTCAATTAAAACAATTAAATAGGATTGATAAATTTAGTATGATATTAAATAGTTAAATTAAAGATAAAATATAACAATTTTAATAACTCAACATTTAAACAAAATGATTAAAAAAGATTAATTAATTTAACATGAAATTGAATAGTTAGATCAAAACTAGCACATAGTAATTAATTATTAATTTGACATGACTTTAACAACTCAAATGAGTGATGGTTTTTTTTTTTTTTTTGAATTCAAATAAAATTTGTGATAGATTTAGCTTTAACTCCTTAAGAAATAAAAATTAATTTGCATATATATTCCAACATCTTAGTACACTAAAGATCAAAATACCTAAGTCTAAATTAAACTCATTAACTTATAAACACATTTTATTTTATGAATCATAATTTTTTAATAAAATTCATAATTTCAATATTTTAATTTTTTCAAGAGAATTTTATTGGACTTGAGATTAAGCTTAAGCTAAAAATAATAATAAATGAAGCATATAATAAACCTAAAACTAATGTATATGTATTCCAACATGTCAATACATTAAAGATAAAAATAATTAAGCCTAAATCCAACTTAAAAATTAAATTAATAGACTTAAAACTATTTGTGCTGAAAATCATACAAATCTCCTAACTCAACAACAAATAAGTCTAAACCCTAAAATTAGAAAAAAATTGGAAAATCACCAAAATAGAAAAAAATTGGACAAAACCCACTGATTAAAAGGTAATGTAACTGGTAAGGAAGCTTACTACGATAGAATAAGGCAGTGATGGCAACGGAGGAGCTTGCAAGGACGTAGAACAATAGTGGCAACATAGGACAAGGAGAAAAGAAAGAGAGGAAAAAAAGGAAAAGAGAAATTGGGGAGTTGGTATCAAGGTCTAATATAAAAGTCTAGCTTAACAATAGAATCGGTGATGAATTCTTATACATTTGTTGCTTATTTTATCACTAATTTTAACAAAATTTTAGTTCATCACTAAATAAAATTTTAAATTTTCATCCTTGAATCCATCATTGATTCCATCGATATTTTAAAAACAAAATATTTTTTATTCCATCAATAAAATTTACTAACAGATTTAAAGATAGATTTAATTTTTAGCTTAAAAATTCAAAAAATTAGACAAATTAGCAATATATGTCTAAATATCCATTGCTAATTCCATCACAGAAAATCATAACTTATATTTGAACCCTATAGAATTGTTTACCATAAAAAATTTTATCACTAATATTTTGTTGCTAAATACCAATGATAGTTAAACATCCTAAAATATGTTAATATATAAAATAATTGAGTTAAAATAGTTTTTATATCCTAAATTATTAACTATATCATTGTTTTAGAAAAATAGGATTCTCTTTTTTATCTTAAGACACGTCACTATTACAAATCTATCTTTTAACACTGCCCTATTTATATTAGTTAAAGTAAAAAATCAACATGTATAATGGCATGATATAGTTTTGAAAATAAGTACAACTTATCATGAAGGTTATAATTATAAGTTTACATTATAAAGCTTTATTTTTCCAATAGGAGATAGAAGGTTTGACATAACTAACATTTAAAAAGCATATCAACAAAATTAAGGCATTGATTATCTATTAATAACCAATATAGAATGTTCTATATTACCTATAAATTGCCTGCATAGTTTCCTATCTCTTTCACATTGTCTTTTTATTTAGGTTTTTATTCTATAATTTCTCTTTCACTCCATTTTTTTATTTAGGTGGCATAAAAGATAATATACGATTGATATTGCTTAACCATCAATTGTTGAGATGAAAGTTATTATTCTTAGGATGTCTTCCTCTTTCAGCCACAATTTGTACTAAGTTATCTATTTCAAAATAAATAAAGATACCCTATCTCTTTTCTATGTTGCTGACTTAATAAAGTGAATATAAGAATACTAATAGTAACAAAGAGTAAGAATTTCTATGATGGTTTGCTAAAAATAGCCATAATAATAAAATTGGTTGTAATGGATATGAAAGTGAGAAAGCGTATTTCTGTCCTCTACCACAAAGCCAATCACCATCAATTTTTTGGAAAAATCCCTATATATGATTTTGCATATTTTTATCTTGAAAAATAAGTATTTTATCATGAACACCTCAGAGAAACATAAATAACCATTTTGAATACTTATTAAAAAAATGATGATCAAGTTTATTTATTAATAAATTAAGTTATAAAGATCAAGAGACTAATATTAGTATTTGTGATAAAATGCCTAAATCAATACACTAAAGATCATTATAACCTAACTCTAAATCATTATAACCTGATATGTCAATGAATAAACTCAATCATCACCTTTCTTTAATAAGTGTTTAAAGTAGTCATGGCTATAAACATTTCCCTAAGTATTAATGATAGAATCCTTATTCTTCAAGATAAAAATTATAATGTCAATGAATGTATTGAAAATTTAGTATAGCTTTTTGTTAAAAAAGTTATGATGCAAAAGTTGTAATTTAAAAAATTAACTAAATATATGATGTTGGTTATTTATTAAAATGAACATGATTTGGCAAAGTTAAAATAGATATCACATCAATTTTTTTTATCATAACCTAATCTACATAAATAACTAGCTAACTTGTAATAAATATTTACTAATAAACTGATGATGACATTTATGAGGTGTGATGTATTAGGAGATAAAACATGAATCATAAATACTAAGCATTTACCTAGTAACATGTATTGAAAAATCACCTAAATTTATGATGTTTTAAAGTATAACAACAATTAAGCTTTATGAAGTAAAATATAAGTAATACATCAATTTTGTTTAACAATTAGCATCTAAATATATGCATGATGCCTATAAATTTTATTGTCACTCTTCATTTAAAAAATCTAGGCAATACCTTATCAATGATATGCAAACTAATGAGAAATTATAATGGGAAGAAATAGTACAACCACTATTGTACCAGAAGGTTTAACCTTTTAAGTTTATTATAAAATTGGGTATATTACATTTTTTTACTATAATTTATTATTAGTTTGTAACCATAACACCCTCTAAAGTCATCTCTATTGTTCATGTTCTATCTTAAAAAGCACAATTAGGGCAAAAATGAGAAAATTCATAAGAAATTATAGTGAGAAAAAGTAAAATGAACATTTTTGCATTGGAAAACTTGAGATCATTACAAGTATAATTATTTTGCTTTTTCTCACTATAAGTTATTATCATTTTTATTCCATTTATATCCTCTAACTCAAAAACCTTCAAACAATATAAAGAAATTATGAGAAAAGGTATCTTACTTTATACCTTTTTTAGGCAATAATTTTTTAAGTAAAAATTTATAATTTATAATTTATAGTTTCTAATCATTTATTAGTTTCTTATTAACCTTAACTAAAAAATTTTATTCATTATAATTATAATTTTTTATTTATTAGATTATTTAATTTATGTAAAAAGAATTTAATGCTATCCACTTGGAAAATTATAAAATTTTTTCTTGAAATGTAATTGAAAAACAAAGGATTTTAGTTTATGACATTGGTTCTAATTTAATAACTAACATTTAAAATTCTATATGTGAATAATGTTATTTTATTATACACATCAATTTTTTTCTTACTAATCAACATGTAAACTTAAAACCCTACAAAAACAAAAGCATTAAAAAGAATGAAGTCATGGTGCAATTTCCAAATTTTACTATGTAACTCTTTGAATCCTAAAATGATACACTTTCTAATCAGATATGCTTTCCTTCCAACCTTGAAATGATTTTCTTTAATTTTATATTTATGCTTACTAATTATTTTGCAGGACTAAAACTCCATTAGCCTTAGTAACTAAATATGTGAAAATTAGCATTCATTGGAAAAGCACAGAATATGAATGTAAAAATTTGTTTTACATTTTGTGTTTGTTCCTACAATTTAATTTTTGATTTCATAATCAACTACATTTTGTTACTTTTCACTTTGATATAACTTTTACATATTTATACAAGTGAGAAACTTAATTCATTTATTTTCTTTGGCATTTGATGTAATATCATATATTAAATTTTAATGACTTTTTCTTACTATACTTGTAGGTGTTAGATGTGTTTTTCCAAAGAGTGTTAACACTATATATTAAGCAACAGGTACTTGTAACGAAGTATCCATCTCTGACTAAGGTCACCTTTTATTATTTTCAATTTTTTTTGCTTTAAATGTTGAAATCAAGATAGAGATGTTAGTTTAGTTAAGTTGTGGGAAATATAACAAATATGAAGGACAACAATGGCTTAAAGTGCATTAGGGTTTAAGGTATGGTAAGGGAAATGATATACCGCGTCAATTATTTTTATCAATTGAAGTAGTATATAAAATGCAACATCGATTATTTATAAAAATTGACATTATTTTGTAATAAAAATTCTTCTTATTATATTCTCGCAAAGAAATGATGACTAATTTATACATATGGAAACCAACATTATTTTATCTTTTTACATTGGTTTAGAATTGACATGAAATTGTCTAACAAACAAAGACACCTATATGTATATCAAGTAAAATCCAATGTTAAATTTTGTAAATAATTAATGTTAAAAGGCATTTTCCATAATGTGTGCAACTTTACATGTGTAAGTTTTATACACATCAAGTCAAATAGTTATAGTTCCTTTTTATAATTAGCTTTTGTCAACAAGTAAAAATTTTTATATGTAGTAATTTTGGAATGTGCAAAATATTTTTTTACTACTCCACCATAATGCACAATGAGGATATTTAATCTTTAAAGATGACTAAGAATATAATTCTAAATATAAGATTACATTATCAATATGACAAGATGAAAATATACAATTATAGAAATAATATAATATAAAATTATCTTGATCCTCACACAAAGTCATATGAACCAAAACTTCTTAAGTGATTAATTTACAAAGTATAGAAAAATCACTAGATATATTATTGACTAAAGAAGAGTAAAGACATGTTTTATATCAACCGCAAATACTCCTATTCATGTTAATGCCTAAGTAGGGTAATATATTTATCAATAATAATTGAGTTTAGACCATTCTTGAAGAATGATAAACATATTAGTTCCAAATACAAATATCTTCAAAATAAATAAGGAGAAAATAAATGATCTTATTGAGGAATTAAATTAATACTTTTAAAAAGATTTAATACATAATGACAAACTTTTGGAAAAATTTCAAGTATATGAAATTTATCGAAATAACAAGATTTCAATTAATTATATCTCTAATAGAAAAACTTAACTCAAAAGGAAATAATTATCGATAATGTTTACTATTATATTACATAATATAGCACTTGGAATTATAGTGATTAGTAAGAATCTTGAGTTTATAAAATGATTATATTTGATTATTGGACAAAAGAAAATAGAAAAGATGCAATTCGTATACAAATAAAAAGTTGAAATTTACTTGTAAATTAAAGAAACCTCTAGTAACTGTTAAACCAATAAAATATCCAAAAGGTGTAAAGTTAATAAAGTGCAAATGTATAGTTGTGTGAAGAAAATGAGAAAATTCAAGTTGTAATTTAAAGCCTAATTTGTAGTATAAAGATTTTTACAAAAATTATTATTGATTATAGGGAATATTCATTTGCATGCAGTGTATGCCTTTTTTACCAATATATCAAAAATTATGTATGCACTTGATAGATTTGATTAATTTTTATTCCATGCATAACAATTAACAATAACATTATTATTCTTGAAGAATTTTAGATGTTTGAAGCATACCATTTGAATTTTTAAGAAATATAATCAATTAAATTACAAACATCTTTGCATGAATTAAAATAATCTAGATAAATATGTTAAACTCATTTTAGTGAATATTTATTAAAAAAATATAAAATTCCTTGTGTTATTATTTGAATGTGAGTTATTACATACATTGATAATTTAAATATTATTAAAACTTATAAAGAACTTTTGAAGGTAATAGAGTATATGAAAAAAAAATAAAGTTTGTAATGAAAAATCTTGAAAAATTAAATGTTATCCTGGACTATAAATCAAGTATTTAAAAGATAAAACATTTACTTATTAATCATTCATTTAGATAGTTGATGCAACAATTGTAGTATAATTATCATTTAATTAAATTCTAATCTTCCTAAAAATACTGTTAGGATGTACTAGTAGATAGGAGTGATAAGAATTTTCATGCCTGAAATAAACATTTGGCTTTAGGTCGGGATGAGTCGAATCACAAGTAATGGTAGGCACAAAGGATAGGTTCATGCAGTCTCATATAGTTAGGCTTGGACATAAGTTTTTCAACCTATATTGACCTATGCTTGACTGATTAATTAAGCCTTCCCTTTGTATTTCTTTAATTCCTTTTAAAAAATTCATTTACATCTCCTATATGATGTCACTTCTTCTATATAGTAAAGCTGTTATTTAGAAATTTTCCCTAATCTTCATTTGCTTCCTCTTCCACACAACACCATTCTCTTTGACTTTGGGTCTCTTGTTTCTATCCCATTCATCTTCACTTCCTCTAGCCCTAAGTAAGGCTTTTATTTTCTAGAAAATTTTTCCTTAATCCTGTTGTATCCACTCTTTACTCCTCTTATCTTCTAAACTTTAGCTCTATTAGCTCTATTCATCTTGCAACCTATTGCTCATGAATGACATTCATCTATAATAAATTACTGTAACATTTTTTTTATCTCTATTTGATCTTGTTTGCTTTCTTTTGTCTCAAGTTGCTTACAAACGCCATTTTTTCATAGCTTTGGATTTAAAGTGTGCAAAGTTGAAATTACATTATCTACTCATATCCATGCTTAATATTGTTCTTTTTGAATTGATTCCCCTTTCCTATGATGTTTTGCCCTAATTTTTGTCGTATTCTTGTTATAATGTTTTGAATAAATTCCCTCTTTCTATGATCTTTGCTTATTTTTTTTTTTTTGCCTTTCTTGTAAGTTACAAATTTAGCTTTCCTTCTTTGTTCAATGATAATTTAAGCTATAAGATAGTTTACAAGTCTAAGCATTTCATGGGCTTTAACTTAGTTTATAAGTGTATGGAAACTAAGATTTTTTTCTTTTGTAAACAAGCTTCCTACTTGATTCTAACATTGTGATCAATAAAATAGTATTTCCTATTTAAATAAGAGTTAGAAAGGAAATTATCCTTTTTTAGTTTCATTTTTTCAAAAAAAATGCACAAGATCTTATATTATTGTATGTATTGCACTTAAATTTGTCTTTTCTTTTGGTAATGTTAGAATAACATTGTTTAATTTTTCTTCTTATAACATTATGGTAATTTTAATTCACATTGATCTATTTTCCCTTATTATTTAATGAAATCTTCTATCTATTTTATGGCATTGAGTAAAAGCTAAAAAAGAAATTATCTTCTTTAAGTTTCATTTTTCTAAAAAGAAATTACAAGATTTTCTGTTATTGGTTGTAATTCAGCTTATATTCCCCCCCTTTTTTTTTTGGAAATGTTGGAATAACATTGCTTTGCTTTTTCTTATTATAACATTATGGTAATGATGGTTTGCATTGATCTATTTTCTCTTATTATTTAATGAAATCTTCTACCTATTTTATGGCATACAAGTTGTAACTAGTTGATTTTGATTTTTTTGGTTAATAGAGTTGAACTTTATTTTTGATTTTATCTCCATTTACTGCCTGAGTAAGAGTAATAAAAAAATGGTTGCATTTTATTGATTGGCTTCAAATTGATACAATTTTATCTAGCATGAACCAGAAGTTAAATGTTAAAATGGTTGCATTTTAATTGGCTTCACAATATTGATAATGTGGCTTATAATACATTTAAATTAATGTCCATCACTGACTTAAATGACAAGAGAAAATTAATATGAAACTTATTAATCTCTCTCCCTCTCTCTTCTCTCCAATTTAATCGGAAGATTCGGAAAGTATTTTAAATTCTTACTCGCAATTGGTTAAATTACAAATATTTACGATTAATATAAATATAATTCATTATCTACTAATAAATATTTAAATTTACAATACAGATATATGCAGTAGCCATCGAACATTTTCAAAATACTGGCCAGTGGTTGTCTGCCTGCCTAAAAATATTTTTCATACAGATTAAATATCGATTTCTGAACTTTTTAAGGTTTAAGTTCTTAATATAAAACAAATTAGAAAAATAGATTGTAACGTGTTAAAAAATTTAGAATAAATCTATATTCCAAAAAATATATATTAGAATTTCCAAATGAGTTAAGAAAATTAAAAAAAAAAGCTATAAAAGAGAGACATAACACTACAAGAAAAAATAGCAACAATGACAATATTTTTAGCAATGACAAAATCTCAATCGTCACTAAACAATCACCAACAACAAAGTCATCAGTAATGCTTAAAATGACATTTGGAGGGACTAAAAAAAATGGCAAGAAAATAATATTTTTAGCGATGACATTATTATTGCTAAAAAGATAAAAAAATTGGGCAGGAAGATACACTCTTTAGCGATGACATTTGTTATTATTGAATGCCTAAGAAGATTCGGCGAGAAATGGCCCAAACTTTGAAAGATGACAAAAGTCATAACTGAAAGCTAAATCTTTTAGCAACAGCAGATGTTGTCACTGAATGTCTAGGCTAATTTCCTAGATAGACTTTCATTGATGACAAAAGTCGTCACTGAAGGTCAAACCTTTCAATGATGATAATGTCGTCACTAAAAGTCTGTCTGGGAAATTGGCCCGGACTTTCAACAACAACATTTGTCATTACTAAAAGGTTTAGCTTTCAATGATGACTTTTTATCATCGCTGAAGGTCTGGGCCAATTTCCCAGTCAGACCTTTAGTGACGATAATGTCATCACTGAAGGTTCCAATGTTTTATTGACGATTTTTTAGTGACGACCGAGAATTTTGTCATTATTGAAGAGTCTGTCTATATATATACCACTGGTGCCTTTCAACTCTCATTTTATGCGATTACAAGAAAGAAGCAGTGGACCTGAGGTAAGTTTCTCTTATTAATATATTTATAACTTTAATTTATTAGTTATTATTGTTATTCATCATTGTTTGTGAGGAGTATGTAGAGTATATTTGATCAGTAGATTTTTACCATTGAGGTATGTGAATTAAATTTTATAATATTTTTATTGTAATATGTAATCTATGGGATGAATAGTTTGCAATGAACTAATAGAGTTGATAGTATATTTACTTTGATATGAAACTCCATCTTATTTAGTTTTATATGTTGTAAATATGAAATATGTTCACGTAAATTTGTTTTAGGATGAAATTTATAAATATAAATTTTGTTGTTATTATGTATTCCTTAAATTATAACTTTGTATTATATAATATATGTATGGATTATTTAGTTAGATTAATATAAGATAGAATTATTATGATATTTTATTTACAAAATCTAAAATTTATGGTGTAATTTAGGAGATTTTAAAATTATTAGTTTTCTTGAAGTAATGTAACATAGGAAATTAGAATAATTATGCAAACATGATTTAGAAAATACATAATTCTAATAATATAATCTCTTTCTTAATTAAAATTGAAATCAAAACCTAATAATCCAAATTATATTATTTACACCACACAATAAAAAAAGTCAATTAAGCTTGAGCCCACATGAAAATCATCCCCTTTTTGAATAAAATAATTTTATTATTTATTCTTAAAAACAATAAAATTTGTAATTATGTAAATATAGTTTAGAAAATACATAATTCTAATAATATAATATCTTTCTTAATTAAAATTGAAATCGAAACCTACAATTCAAATTATATTATTTACACCACACAATAAAAAAAGTCAATTAAACTTGAGCCCACAAAAAAAATCCCCTTTTTGAATAGAATAATTTTATTCTTTATTCTTAAAAATAATAAAATTTGTAATTATGTAAACATAGTCGAGAAAATACATAATTCTAACAATATAATCTCTTTCTAAAATAAAATTAAAATCAAAACTTAACAATTCCAATTATATTATTTACACCACACAATAAAAAAAAAGTCAATTAAACTTGAGCCCACATGAAAATCATCCCCTTTTTGAATAAAATAATTTTATTATTTATTCTTAAAAATAATAAAATTTGTAATTGACTTATTTTCAAAATCTATTTGTGAAAATTATTTTTTAAAACTAGACTCTAAATAGAATCAAAATAAAAAATATTTAATTACTTTTTGAATTTTATTTTGTTATTTTCAATGTCAATTTTGTATTTAAGTGAATTATTTTTTTATTTACAATTTCAACCACCTTTTGATCTAATTTTTTTCTTTGATTAAAAAATAATTTTTCAAAGTAAGGAAATAATTTCTAAAAACAATGAAAAGAAATAATTTTTAATTATTTTAGAAAACGTATGTTATGTACATAATTCTAGTAGCTAAAATTACAATAACATTACATTAATGAATGACTTATGAAATTAACATTAAATGTATGGTAAAATATTGTTTAAGACTAATCTAGTAATGGTATAATCTTTCGAATATTAATTTAGTGTTATTTACTCTAAAGCCTCTTAAAATTTTTAATTTTTTTAAAAAAATAGAATTATAAAATATTAAAATGATAAAAATTTGTTTTATTTATTTAGTGTCAAATATAAAAAATATTTAAAAAATGATTACCTTTTTTGTGAGTAGAAACTTACTTTCTTTCATTGTTATAATATTAAATATTATTACTTAATTATAATAACATGTGACATATTATTCTTCTATAAAAAATTATATAATATTTCTCATAAAAAGACTTTCTGATAAAATAATTAAAACGATCATATAATGATAGAAATTTAAAAATTTTGAACATCTAAAAATTTATCAGTACTCATAAAATGTACGTCTCGCTAAAAGAGTTAAATTATGTATCTTATGAATATAGTAGAGTATGTGACACATTTGAATTCCTAATTACAAATTATGAAACATAACAATTATTGTGAATATTTAAAAAATTCAACAGTCAAAATAATAAGATACTTGAATAATAATACTCATAAAATGTCATATTATAAGTTTAAAATTATTGTAAACATATTTTTATAATAATTTTAAATAGAACTATATTTGTATTTGTATTGTAAGCTTAGACCCTGTTCAAGGGTTGGTTAATCTCTATACATCAACTAATCAACCATGAATTCTCCTAAAAAATTAGGACAGTTTGAGATATATTCTATAGTTATTATTAAAAATTTATCTGACTCTTGTTTGATACTTGTATAATATGTATTACCCTAATCATGATAGATGTCAAGGCAAGACATCACGGGGGTAACATTGGAGGGGACCCTCTGCAGCGGCCCATCCACATTCCATCACAGTGCAGAGGATTAGGTATCTTTTCTTATTATGCATGCTTGAGATTAATTAAATATGAATTTACGGTATTGATATTTTTTGTTATTTATCGAAGTGGCAGCTCCAAGAAAGAAGGGTCCGAATAGGTCCCTCAGGCTGTATAAAAAGATAGGGATGGTAGGGGGGAGACCAGATGTCTGTACAGTTCAATACAACTGGTACATAGCATGCGATCGGTGAGAATGCTAGCAATCTCCCCCATAATATTAATAGCATGATCCGAGCCCTACATGCCGCCTTATTATAAGTCATGATGAACTGTGCCTCAGCAAATATAGGATAAAGTTGTGCAGGAGGTTTGTGTGAGTATCTATCTCCTCCATTTGTTAACTTAATTATGTTTGAGATTGAAATTTTTGAATATAATACTCACAAATTTATTAAATGTCTTCTGATGTAATCCCACTTCGAGTTCTAGGGCATCTCTGAGAGTAATCGAGATAGAGTGCTCTCTGGTTTGATGTGAACTACTGCAAACTTGTACAAAGATTGGAAGTATAGGTTAAACAAGTACTTTTTAAAGCATGGGAGTGATCAAGAGCAGGACTATGACCTGGACCATGCTGGATGTTGCGTGCCATGATCTGTCTCACCGCAACATAGCAGAGGTGCATGGACTTTTTTTACAGTGATGAGTACAGGGTAAGTATGACATTTTATAAAATTAGGTCATTATTTTGCATATCTAAATTATAAACAAAATTATTTTATATTAATATTTTTTAATTTACAGGAGTTATCTGGGAGGAATGCAAATAACAAAGTGCAAAAGGTGGTAAATGATCAACATGGGTCATCTATTGTTAGCACATTGTTATGATAAGATAATTTAACTTTTTATTCATTATTTAAATGTATATTTTGTTAGTTAGCTTCTTGTTCATTACCCTAATTATATTCATCCTTTTTTTCTTTTATAAAATATGAATAGAGAAACAAAGAAACTAGTGAGCTACAGTCGGTCCCAAGAATTTTAAGGACCGACACATGTAGGTATAGGTCAGGAGAGCAAGTGTATCCGATCCCTTAAGAGCAATATGTAAATTAGTTAAATTTCATATTTTAAATAAAATTTTATGAATATATCTTGTAATATTTATAATTAAATTTTATTTTAATAATTCAAGGTGAGAATGACTGAACCTAGTGACTCAGCATGCACAGTTTAGTGTATTATCCACTAACTTGCCTTAGGACTCCTATACAAATAGGTGAGGTTGCTATTGCTGATGAGGTGCTTAGGCACTCGTCGAGAGTAAAGGAAAGTTATCGAGTGCGTGCTGGCTAGGTTAGTCCTATCATTCGATGGGCACTTCTGGTGTTGGGGGGATCTCATTGGACGTGTCCTAAGTTAGTGAGTTGCAGGAATAGTTACAGCAGAGTTAAGAGCAGCTTCAGCAGAGCCAGTGATTGATTCAAGAGTAGTAGCAATAGTTTACTCATCAACAACAGATACATTAGTAATTTAGGACTTGTCTTACTAAGCTCACCTCCATACTTAGACAACAGGGTCTCATATTGCCTTCGCCTCTATTTGTTGCTACACCAACCTAATCCTTCTTAGTCATTCGGTCCTTCTCAGCCATCACTATCGATTTATCGTCCACGTTGTCAAGATAGTAATAATGATGATAGTGCTGGCACAGATGAGGATACATTGATATATTTGCACCTCCACTGCCTGTAGTATATTATGTGTATATATATATATTCATATGTACACATCTACATGGATTGTATGCATATAATTTATTTATATATATACTATTTATACAGTTATTTATGAGTATTCATTTTTTTATTGCATCAAGTTGTTATACATTATTATTAGTATTGTTTATGTATTGCAGTTGTACAATTTACATTAAATTAAAATTAATTTTAAAAAGATAAATATAATTCAATGGAATTAAATAAAGAATATTTTAGATTATATTGTTAAATATAATATATTAGTTGAATTACATTTAATTATAACTTCAATTTCAATTTAAATTTTAAAAAAAATATTAAAAACACTTTTTGTGACAACATTGTCGTTACTAAAAGTTAGACTTTTTGCAACAACTACATTGTCGTTGCCGAAAGTTAGAGCCTCAGTGGCGACTGTTTGTCATCGAAAATAGTCTAACTTTCAGCGATAAGTATTTGTTGTCGAAAAAATTTAACTTTCAAAGATGACAATGTCATTACAAAAGTATTTTTAAAATTTTTTTAATTAGATCTATAGTGACAACAAGTGTCGTGGTAAAAATCAAAATTAAAAATTTTTTGAATTTTGAAAATGTTTTATGCGATGACTTTGTCATCACTAAAAGTTAAACTTTTTCTGGTAACAAGTTGTCGTTAATGTTAGTGGCTTCACCTACAAACCTATGCTAACGACTTTTTCACTGATGACTTTGGTATTTAGCGATGACCAAACTTTCTACATTGACAATTTTTGTCATCACTAAAGGTCTTTTTTTGCTATAGAGGAAACTCAATGTAATAAGCACTAACTTTCTCTCATTATTAATGTCAATTTTAGTAAATAATTTTAATTTATTATAAATCATTAGATGAAAGTAGTGGAATGGTCGAGATTTTGCGTAAATCTAATCTTTAGGTTTACATGCGTCAATCGTAAATAATATATATATAATAGAATTTTCAAATGAGTTAAAAAAATAAAAATAAGCTATAAGATAGAGAGAGAAACTAAATATAATAGTACTAATTTTTTCTCATTATTAATGTTAATTTCAGTAAATAATTTGAATTTATTATAAGCCATTAGATGCAAGTATTGGAATGGTTGAGATTTTATGTAAATCTAAATTTTACATCTACGCTAGTGTTAATTGATTCTCTCCCTTTATTTTCCTAATGAATAAAAATAATATTCAAATTAATTACTAAGGCTAACTTTAATTATAATAAATAAGAATTAATGCTTATTATATTTAATTCCTATTTCTCTCTTAAACTCTATTAAAGCAAAAAAAATTCTAACACTCAAATTAATTACTAAAGTTCAACTTTAATCATAACGAAAAAGAATTAGTATTTACTGCATTTAATTTCTCCCTCCCTCCCTCTCTCTCTCCCTCTCTCTCTCTCTCTCTCTCTCTCTCTAACTTTGCCAAAGCCGATTTTTTTTTATCATTCATTTTTTTCGTTTGAAGGCACAACTTGAAAAGGCATGTGCTACGAAAAATATATTCACAAAACAAACAAATATAAAACAATTAAAATATACATATGATGGACGTAAAAATAATGCAATGTAACAATAATATATAAATAATTTAACGTGTACAAACTTCAAGCCCTAGAAAAAATCCTTGATAAAGAATGAAATAGATTGTAATATGTTGAAAAAATAAGGTTCCAAATAGTTTTGTATTTCAAAATAAATAAGAATCTTTAAATGAGGAAAAAGTGAAAATATTATAAGAGAAAAGTTGAAATTAAATGTAATAAGGACTATTTTTTTCTTCTCATTGTTAAAGTCATGTATAGTAATTAATGTGAATTTGAATTATATATAAGTTATTAGATTAGATGAATCTAAGATCAATGATGAAGATTTGTTGTAAGTCTAAAAGATTTATACTAATTTCAATTGATCTTCTTACTTATACATGCATGCATACATATAATTTGAATCGAGCCTAGGTAAAGTTCTTAGGTGTTTGATATAAGCTTCTTTAATATTACAACAAGGGTCTAATTTTATTTAATTACTATTAAAAATTATGATAAATATCAATGTACTAATTGTTTTCTTTAAAAAGTGTAATTAACATACATATGGTGTTCTAATTGAAATATCTTATGGTAATTCCATAAGAGATTTTGTACAAATTTTTATCCATATAATTTATGTATATATTAAAATAATGTTAAATAAATTTTAATATAAAAATTAATGAATTTAAATATATAATATTGTCAATATATATTTCACAAGTTTATTAAAATAAAAAATTAGACTAATTGCAATAAAATTAAATAAAAATTAAAAATAAATTCAATAATAAAATTACATGGTAAAATTATTATAAAATTAAAAAATTAGTATAATTATAATTAATTAAAGTAATTACTATAGATATATAACGAAGGAAAATAAAATTAGCTTGAAAGTTGAAATGAAAATTGGAATAGTTAGTCTGTTGCACATATTAGTGGCGGAGCCAAGAATCTAGTATGAGTGAATTCAAATTTATGCGTTCAATTTTAGATATAGAATTTTGCTTAGTATGTGCACACAAAAAAAATATATCAATACATATTCCTATAATTTCTGTAAATTTTTTATTTTTTAAAAAATTTTATTTAAAGTAATTTTATATGAAATGAACTTTTGAAAAATTTCGACTACAAATTTTTTACGGAAACATCTAAATCTTTATATAAAATTTTAAAGAATATAACTACATTTGACCACACCATGTCCATAGCCATAGTAGCAGTCATTCTTGATTATAACTCATTGACGGATGGATGACGCCCGTTTGACAAAGTCAACAAGATCTCATTTTCTTGCATTAATTAATGTAATGGTAACCAATATTTCCTTATCTGCATTGTTGGTCAATTTGGTCTGTCAAAAACGATATTCAATATTTGGGACTGGGTCACATGCACGTCGATTTTGCGTTAATCATGCATATATATATATATATATATATATATAATTTTTGTTCTTATAAAATATTTTATATAATTTTTTTTTCATAAAATATTAATTTATCTAACTTTATTCTTTTATAAGTGTTTATATAAAGATTGATTTATTTTTGTTTCTCTAAAAATAGAATTGAATAAATTTATATTTCATAAGAATAAGATTAATATAAAATATTTTATAAAGATGAAAGTGGAAAAAAAATGAATATTATGGGAAGAGGGTTTACTCTATATATCAAGAAAACCAACAACCAAGTCTTATGTATTATTACCCTCCAAAATTTCAAGTTCTATTTTTCTTTCCTTAAAGTTGAGATTGGAACGAATGACAATAATGTTTATGTCAGACAAGGATGTTGCAGAGGTAACTAAGGAATGTGTGATAAAGAAGTTGCAAAGGTAACAGAGCGATGTGTTGGGATCATATTTTAAAATTAAGTTCCACTGTTGACTCATAAGATGATTGGATCAAATTTAAATCAGTTTAATTAAATGATTAAAGTGTTTTAAGTATTTTGATAGTTATAAATATATAAAATAAAAAATGTAACATATCACAATATATTCATAATTATTTCTAAATCTTTAAAATTAATGATGTAAGGTTCAATAATTTGCAAGAAATCTTAAATTTATTTGTTAAGACTCCCTTATCACAATTATGCAAAATTAAATATATTTTCGCTACTAATAATAATAATAAAACATATAATATAATGAATGACATATATTAAATAAGAATAATTTAATGACACATTACATAAAATATCAATATTTACTGCAAATTATTTAAAGAAATTCAAATGCTAATATTTATATAAAAAGAAAAAATAATTTTATTTGAAAAGTTGAGATAATCAAGTTAAGAAAAGTAGCTATTTAATATAATGAATCGCAGGTACACAACAAAATGCAAGCGTTTGTAAGTGGTCGAGGCACTCTTGTTAACGTGAGACGAATACTTCTGGGGTGCAGTTTTTACATTTTACTTGAATTTGTACGTGTAACATCACGGTGTGCATGTCTGAATCGGTTTGCGCCAATTCATTGGATTTCTTGGTGTATAATGGCTTCAGCAGTTCAACTACTTTGGTTGGTATGAGCCGTCACTGAGGAAGGATTAGAAGCTACAGAGTCAATTTTTTACTCAGTTATTTATATATCTATGACTCGATAAAAAAATTTAATAGCATTTATGAAAATTTTGATAATATAAAATTTTAATTGAGTAAAAAATAATTCATAACTCATAAATATATAATTAATTTAATTTGTCTATTTATCCCTTATTAGGTGTTAGAATGGTTGCAATTTTTTTATTGGCTTGAATATTGATACAATTTTATGTAGCATGAACCAGAAGTTATATACAGAAGAGTATATCTTTAGCAAGTCTGTTTAAATGTTATTTATATTATGTTTTAATAATTTAATTATGACTTGTTAAGTAAATTGGTTAAATAATAAAAAGAAGTGTTGCAGTATTATTTGCTGAGAGATAGGGATAAAGTTACGAAAATGAAAATTAAAAATATTTATTAGTTGTAAATATTTATAGAAAGAATAAAAGAATTAATTTTTTTATTAATTTATAATGTATTCATATAAATATTAATTAAATAATATTAAATACAAATTATGTACATTTCCTAGGCCCGACTCAAAATTAACAAAGATGCATAATTCATTACTCAATTTTATCATATTTCATTCGATTCAAATTACAAAATTTAATAGATTTATGTATAATGTTATCCAATATAATTTAGAAGAAATTTGAAGATTTATTATCTTCGTTTGCATACACTTACTTGGGTGTTGCTCCCCCAGTGACCCACACCACACAGGTGGGAAAGCTGTGTTAGGCTCGTTACTGGTATACTAGCCGTTGCTAATGTTGACCGCGTTACTGATTTACGGGTCTCTGCATTTACACACTAGCCGTTACCTATGGCGCAACGCCTAGTTGCTTTTATTTTTCCCTTTCTTTTTTTAGGAAAATATTTTCATATCTCCTTAAGTACTCATTCCACTTAAATCAAATTCACACAATAAGTTTTCTCTCTTCCTTTCTCCTACTTCTTATATTCTCTAGAATTTCTATTACATTTCATTTCCCTTTAAGGACCCAAATTGGTGAAAAATTAATGTTGATTCATAAAATTCTAAATGTTCAATTCTTTATTGCAAAGGAAAGATATTGGTAAAATACTTCAACTCTTTCTACTCATATTTTTATAATTCTCATTTGACATCATATTATTTAATTTTTATGTTATTTTTATTGATTTAATAGGTCTTTTTTTAATTTTATATTGGTAACTACTTATTATTATTATTATTATTATTATTATTATTATTATTATTATTATTATTATTATTATTATTATCAAATTTTCTTCATGAAGTTGAATGATCGTAATGATATGCAAAATTTTGTGTATTAACAAAATTTTTGAGAAAGAATGTAGCAATTAACAATTTTTTTAAATAACAATCTTTTAGATAAACACTTCTTCAAATTATTTGTACTTATTTTATTTCCAAATAGTAAAAAAATTTCTCAATTAGATCGTGATTTTTACCTTTACAATTGAGAATTTTTCATGTTGCAATTCAATTGATGTATCTTAATTTATTTTCTTACCATTTAAATATTAATTCCTATCTAAACTCAATATTAATAACAAAATTTATAATTCCAACTATATAAGTTGCACACAAAAAAATTTATGAAAAATTTGAATATTAGATATCAAACTTACAACTTATAAGTTAAAAAAATAAAATTACAAGAAGCAAAGCAGAATTCATAATTTAATTTATATTTATAAATTGATATAATCTATACTAATATATAAAAGGGATTGAGGAGTTTAGACTCACTTTTATATATTTTTTTAAAAAGCTCACATTAAAATTTCACAAATTTAAGGTAAGTAAGGATGATTTTGTACTAATGCATTTACTTGTAATTAAAACTCTCTCTAAATTGTTAAATAACTTTTAAAAAGTTTAAAATCATAAACTTCCCATAACTCACATCCCTTTTCAATTGGTTTCTCTCTCCCTCCCTCATGTTATCTCTATCCACATCACCTCCCTTATTCTCTATTGTTCTTTGTGTTTCACCACCAACTAATTTCAAACATCATTTCAAAAGTTGCATAAGAGAGCTATAACATCAAGAGATAGTGCATCTTCAATTTTATTTTTCTTCTTCATCTCTTTTTGTCTCTTTATATTAAAATTTTGCTTATTACAAATGACAAAAAGCTATAAATTTCATTATTTACAGCATTTTTTAATTGAAACTTTTATTGTTTATTTGAAGAATTAGACTTATTTTTTTTATTTATTTTGAGATATATTGGATTATATTTCTTTATTTTTTTCAATTGGTTGTGATCCAAGTTATTTCATCAAACACATTTATACACAAGATTGATTATTATTCTTCATAATTATTTTCTCTCTATATATGACACAATTAACATTATGCAAACCTATTAAGGAGAAGATGAGTTCTATAGAATAAGATTGTTATTCAATGTTTTGTATTCTCCTAGCAATGGACCACAAACTACTATATGTTTAAATATATCTCATTATTCCTTTTTTAGATAGGTTTACCATGAATCATAGATTAAGGGAATACAATGTATTTTATCCTTTTATATATCTTAATTGATTTCTCAATATCCTTTTCTATAGACATGGTAACCCTTTTTATTCATTTGTTGATTTTTATGAGGCCTAATTTATGGTTGTGAAGTCAAGTATTTAATTCATCTATTTTTTTTTCATATGGTATTAAGTGAAACAATGATGACTTTGTCCTTCATATCATATAATCTCAATTAAATCACAATTTCTATACATTTTTATTCTTATAGTTCTATCAAGTAATGCACTTTTTTAATATAATTTGTATCCTTGATATGTAGGCAGTATCTAACTAATGCATTTTTAAACTGATTTCTTAATATCCTTCTCTGTACGTCATGATAACCCTTTTTTGATTCATTTGTATTTGAATTCATCTTTTTTTCTTTCTTTTGGCTCATATCGTATATGAGTGAAATGGTAACTTTGTACTCTTATCATATAATCTCAATTAAATCACATTTTTTATGTTTTTATTCTTATAGTTCTATTAACTAATGCACTTTTTTAATATAATTTGTATCCTTGATATGTTGGTAGGAGTAACAACAGCAATAATAACAGTAACAGTAATAATAATAATAATAATAATAATAATAATAGCAATAACAATAGTAGTAGCAATAACAACAACTAAACCTAAAACTAACTTGATGTACAACTTTTCTCCATTAGGCAAACCTAATAAAGTTAAATTGACCATCAAATTATTATTGTTTTATATCATATTTTTTAATATTATTTTTTCACATTTATTGCTACTATCTCAAAACAAATTCATGCTATTAAAATTTTTAAATTATACTTTCACTCCTTTTTCTTTTATAATTGTACAAGTGGTAATTTACTTAAGATACACCAAGGGACAAGTGTTCGAACCTATGATGTGAGGGTACATTTAATTGGATAAAATAGAATATATGGGAAGGAGAATGAAAATTAGAATGGGATAACTATTCTATAATTATATTTGGTATGATAAGGAATGGACATTCCATTTCCTTTTATATTTAGTGTAATAAAATTTTGATAGAATGGAATGGAATGAAAAAAAGTTGTCAATAACAATAATACCCCTAAATTAAAAATAAAAGAAAATGTAGAAACTAGTATATTTTTATATAAAAATTGGTAATGTTATTTTTATTTATTTATGATTTTTTATTTTTAAACATATAGATAATTTATGTTAAATTGATTAATATATATATAATTAATAAAATAAATTTAATTTAATATTATATTATATTCAATTAAAAATTATTAATAGGTATCTTATATTCATATATATTGTAATTGAAACATTGTTAAAAAATTATATTGTTAAATGAAAATGTGGATCACTTTATGTTTATTTTGCATTAATTAATATTGTACATTGTTAAAAAAATTAATATAATATATTTAACAATAAATTTGAAATATTTTTACACTTAAAATAAAATTAATAAATTTTTTGAAAATGTATGCAAGGCTTTAACTACATTATCATATTAAAAAAGATAATTTTGAAATTTTACAAATTTAATAAAGATAATGTTGTCAAAAAGTCCAATCCAAAAATAAAAGAATAAGTCATTTCATCATTTTTGCTATAAAATAGGATATTTCATCATTTGATAAAATAACCATTCCTTAGGGAATGAGAATTTTCATTCTATAATATCTACCATAACACACTTTTAAACCATTCCTTTTCAGTATTCCATTCCATTCAACTAAGGACACTTTCAGAGTGCCAACATATTTTCACTCCCTTTTAAAATCTCAATTTTTCACTGTTTTTAGTTGGCATAAATAATTGTTTTTTACATATTATATTTCTTATAATTATTTTAATGTAAAAGTCCTGATGACCTAATGTTTTAATATAAACATTCATTAAATAAAGAAAATTTAATTAATAATCCCAAATTGAAATTAGTTATAAAGTAAAAAAAATTTAAAATAGTAAATTGCATAGATGTAAAACAACATCAACATTTGAGATTTAATTCATTTCACGAAATTCTTTTTTTGTAGTAATTAGTATCTGTTAATTTTCTTCTTTGCTTTCAACGAAAGCACAAGAAAGAAAGCTTGAGGCTTCTAAGTAAAGTGTTAACCTAGCATTTTTACTTAATTTTATTCTAGTTTGTTATACTTTCTCCAGATGTTAGATTTAAAATGTAACTATTTGTTAAAAAAATTCGTGAGTATGTTGGAACAACTGATTTTTTTTTAGCCCATGAATAGAACGAGTAATTGGTCACTAATATTTAAATAGAAAAAATAAGAATTAAATATTAAATATATTACATAAATCAATATCAATTGACTTTGGAAAAAAATTACTGTGATTTCTGATCAAAATGCTGAAGGTAAAATCATTTTTAATCCATAAAAGATAGTAATGAGCAGGCATATTGTCTTTTCTATCCATACTATTCAATAGATATATGGATTAAAATAGATATAGAAACATTGAAATATGGACAGATCAATGGACATAAGCAACATTGGTTAGTTTAAACAAGATCTTCAGAAGAAAAATAAGGAAACATCGATAAATGTGCAGAGATTGAAATCTTATTCTAATAAGTAGTCCACACAAAACAGACGTGGAAACATCTGTCTCATTTCTCACATTAAATTGAATCTTGTGACATTATTGGCGAACCGTTCAACTTAAACTATTGGCGAACCTTTCAACTTAAGACTTACAAGCCACAAGTCATCGTCACTGCCAACTAATCTCCATAACTGTTGCTGCCAAAGTCGTTCATGTTCCCTTTACTTATAGTGCATGTTATAATTCTTCTTTTAAGTTCACATCAAAGTTAAAACTTGTCTTCCTATCAAATTCTGGTGTTAAAATATTCCTAGAGTTAACACTTGCAGGATTCTTCAATCTTTCTTTGCAATTCTGCAGAATCAAGCACTGAGTTCAGACTCATGCCCAACTTTTTCTTTTTGGAACTCATTACCCTCTGAAACATTGCAGATATAAACCATAAAAAAAAACCCAATGAAAAGCTTTCAAGTTCTTGCTATGTTCTCTTTGTTATTATCCTTTGTAGATATCTCCTTCACACTTAAAATACTCACTCCAAGCCGCCCCATCCGAGATGGTTACAATGAAACTCTGGTTTCACCAGCTGGTACTTTCGAAGCAGGATTCTTCAGCTTTCAAAATCCAAACAGTCGCTATGTAGGAATTTGGTACAAGAAATTTCTCGCAAAACATACGTATGGATAGCCAACAAGGACAGACCACTCAATGATTCCTCTGGAGTTTTGAAATTGGACAGCAGCACAGGAATTCTTAGTATTCTTAGCGGCCAAGACACTGTCATCTGGTCCTCGAATGCATCAGCAACGCAAAACAAGCCGACTGGATCAACAGAGAAGCCAATTGTGCAGCTGCTAGACACTGGAAACCTTGTTGTGAAATATAATAATAGCTTTAACTCCAACTATTCATGGCAGAGCTTTGATTTTCCTGGTGACACTTTACTTCCCGGAATGAAACTCGGAAAGAACTTGAAAACAGGGCAAACACTGGCTCTGAAATCTTGGACATCCCTGGAAAATCCTACCTCAGGCAAGTTCTCGATGGGTATGGATATTGATGGAAAATCCTATTCATTGTGTTTTATATGGTCGGATTCGAGCGAAGACTGGGAACAGCACACAACTAGCATGATGGATCAGTGTGAAACGTATAACCTCTGTGGTGAAAATACCGGGTGCAATGCCAACAGCAGTAAAATGTGTCAATGCTTGATAGGGTTCACACCCCAATCTTCGAATCCTGGCGGGTGTGTTCGATCAATCCCGTTAGGTTGTCATAAGGGAGACAGCTTCCATAAGTACGAGAAAATGAAATTGCCTGACACATCTTCTTCCTGGTACAACAAGACCATTAGCCTAAAAGAATGTGAGAATTTGTGTTTGAGAAACTGCTCTTGTACAGCTTATGCTAGTCTGAATGTCAGTGATGGAGAAAGTGGCTGCTTGCATTGGTTTCATGACATAGTTGACACGAGGAGTCTCCCGGAGGGACGACAGGGCTTATATGTTCGAGTGACTGCAGCATCTCAAATAGGTATTGTTCATTTTCCAACATGTTTTCCCTCTCACTACTGCTTTTCCGTTACATCTTTCGTCATGCTGGCACTAATGTTTATACTATCACATGTTTCTATTTGTTTTGTGATTATTGCTGTCAGCTTCTGTAGAATTCTCATTCCATAAATTTTCTTGGATTTTTCTGTCTGGATTTCATTTGTTGTTGGACCAAGTTCTCACTTGTTACTGAGAAACTGCCATCTCAATTTATTTCATTCTTAATTTTTCAGATCTTACTAAGAGTAATAGCCATTCCAACAAGAACATTATAGCAATTGTGGTCAGCAGTACAATTTTCATCGTGGCCGCAATAGTACTTGGATCGACCATATGCATTAAGAAGAAACTTGCACTGCGAGGCGAATTCTTCACAACTGAACTTTGATTCTTTTATGTCATATTTCACACTGAAACATGATGAATGGACTGTGATTTTTTTTTTTTTTTATATTTTGTATTCTGAATTTTGTTTCCGACTACAGAATTAAAATCAGCTCATATAGTCTTTCACTTTGTTTTTGCTGCACAGACAAGAGCCAGAAAGAAGACCTTGATTTGCCAATATTTGATTTTTCAACAATCTCTAAAGCCACAGACAACTTCGCAGAATGTAACAAATTGGGACAAGGTGGATTTGGGCCCGTATATAAGGTAGTGATATCATATTAACCAGGCTATTTTTTTTTTCTTTTTTCACCGAAGTTCCAGCATCTGAAAAAACTTTCAGGGGATGCTACCTGATAAGCAAGAGATTGCAGTCAAAAGGCTTTCCAAAACATCTGGACAAGGAACTGAGGAGTTCAAAAATGAAGTCATGTTGATTGCCAAACTTCAACACCGCAATCTTGTAAAGCTTCTTGGTTGCTCAATTCATCAACAAGAGAAGTTGTTGATATATGAATTCATGCCCAATGGAAGCTTGGACTACTTTATTTTTGGTTTGAGTTTTCACTTCACCCAAATTAGCGATTCTTCTTTTGTGTCTCAGCATCAAATGCCTGACTAACTTGAAAACAAAAACTGGCAGATTCAACCAGAAGTAAACTATTAGATTGGACAAAGCGCATTCAAATCATTAATGGGATTGCTCGAGGGCTTCTCTATCTCCATCAAGACTCTAGACTGCGCATCATTCATAGAGATTTGAAAGGCAGCAACATACTTCTTGACAATAATATGAATCCAAAAATATCAGATTTTGGCTTGGCTAGAACATTTCGAGCTGATGACCAAATTGAAGCAAATACAAACAGAGTGATGGGAACATAGTAAGTTGTTCTAGGCTTCTTTTAGCTGTTTTTTGTTAATAAATTTATTTCTGACTTCTAAGTTGCTTTGCAGTGGATATATGCCTCCTGAATATGCAGTTCATGGATTATTTTCAGATAAATCCGATGTCTTTAGCTTCGGTGTAATTATATTAGAGGTAATTAGTGGCAGGAAAAATAGAGGATTTTCCGATCCTGACCATCAACTCAACCTTCTTGGCCATGTAAGCCTGAAAATTGAATTTTTCTCATTATCTGAACAATGACGCCTTGGCAATGACATATCATGATATGGCAAATAATGTCACTTTTTATGTCTATTTCAGGCATGGAGACTCTGGAATGAAGAAAGGCCAATAGAGCTGATGGATGACTTATTAGGCAATCCGACCTCATCCATGCCATCTGAAATATTAAGATGCATTCATGTGGGTCTGCTTTGCGTACAACAGAAACCAGAGGACAGGCCTAACATGTCATCTGTGGTTTTAATGTTGAATGGTGAAAAGTCATTGCCTGTACCAAAACAACCTGGATTCTACACCGGACGAGATCATCAAACCCACGCAGATTCTTCTTCAGGAACCGGCGAAAAGTGTTCAATAAACGAGGCTTCCATCTCAATTCTAGAGCCAAGATAGTGCAGCAAATATGATAAACAGGAAGTCCTAGTTGCTGTACAGCAACACCTTCTAGGGTCTTTAGTGTAATGGTAAGGCATAACCATGGTTTGACGGCGGCAAGTTTTCTGTGGCCATGGATATTGCTAGTTTAAATTCTTATCAAAGCCAAAGGCAGGCCTTTATTCGAGTAGGATTTTAATAATTTAAATATGTCAACATGCTTATCAAATGGATGCTTCAATGAGAATCTTCTTAAGATATCACAAAGAAAATGATAACGGTAATGTTGCTGTATATTAGAATCATTTGCATATGGTAATATACACTTGTATAAACCCCAAATCATCGGAATTCCAGGAACTAGTTTAATACAAAATTGTAATCTTAAAGTTATGCAAGGGAATGGAAATCAACAGTAAGTCATAAATTATAAAAATGGACTCATTCACAAAACACGTGTTGGACTTACCTTGTGTCATTATTAGTCTCCAATTTGTAGGTTCCTAAGTTTTGAGGTAGTTGTCGCATAAGCCAGTCAAATGCCAAGTCTCCCCAACTGTCACTCTCCCAACTTCCCTAATCGTATTGATGGTATGATCCGCAGGTGGAGCGAGAGAGAAAAAAAAAAGGATAATAAAAGAGAACAGAGGGCAGATTAAGTCACGGTTACTCTTCTCTATGTTTTGATATCCAAAATTACTAAAAAAAAATAACGAAGGGTCAAGCTAAATATATAATTAATTAATATAAAATTTTAAGATTTTATCCTTCTTAAAAGCGTAATTTATTAATGTTTTTTACAAATAAAAATTATCTTTTTCCAAATTCTTTAAGAAAAATTCTCTCTCTAAAAATTTTTCTCTTCAAGTTTTTTTTAACCAACAATATGTGTTAATTTAGTGGAAAACATACTAACTCCAAATATACTTTACATGTCAATGAATAAGGATAATTTCTCCACTTGAAGTCTCACCCAAAAAAAAAATTCTCTCTGAAAGATGATATAATAAATCAATATGCAATAATATTATAATTTTTATTTGATAAGTTTATAAAAAATTATTATGTCTAATCATCAATAACAAAGGAGATAATTTTATATTTTTTATTAAAAATTTTCACCATTATAATATGTATTTTTCCCATGTTAGATACCTTCACAAAATATAAATAATAATGAAAAATTGAGAATGAAAATATAATCATTATTATAAGTTAAAGAATAAAATATAGTCAAAATTACAAATTAAGTAGATAATTTTTCAAAATTTCATATTTAAAAATATAAAATATTTTGAAGGATTAAATCATTTGGTTTGTGAAATTTTATATTCCTGAGAAAGTGCACATTCCCAATAATATAATTTCTAGATATGTGATTCTTTTATGTGATTCCTTAAAATGTAATATTTTTATATTTAATTTAATATATATTCTTAAAAATATTTTTCAGACTCTCAAATATATTATATTCTCATATTTAGTTAATACTTTATATTTTCAGTAATTTTATTACTTTTATTAAAAAATACCCTTATTAATTTTTTTATAAATTGTAATAAATTGTAAATTTAATTAAAAATATGTGAATAAAGACTTTTGAAGATTTAATAAATTAATGATTTAAATTTTATTTGATTAAAATATAATAAATAATTTAATATATAAAATATTAAAATTTTAAGGATTTGAATTTGAATTTTTCATATAATTAATTATATAAGAAAATTAAAAGCAACTCATCTTTAATATCAAGATATTAGTTTCGCATGACTCACATTTAAATTTTTATTTTTTTTACTTTGTAAGATATTAAAAATTTTAAATTTTAATTGTAATTTTTAATGAAAATAAGACAATTTAAAAGCATATATACATGTGAATATGCAATATTAATCATTGTAATTCTACAAATCAAAATTTAATATATTAAAGTCACTTTATGAATCTTTTTTTTAATATGTCATGGGATTATATATAAATTAATAGGATTGAAATTTAGAAGTTACTTATTTTTTTTACTTATTTTGTGTAATTATCCTTATTATCAAAAAAAAATTGAAAATGAAAAATGAAAATAAAAAATTTTCAATGTAAATTAGAGTTGTAATTAAGAAATCACTTTTTTTACTTATTTAATGTAATTATATTTGTTGTCATAGAAAATAAAAAATAAAAAATATAAATTAAAAGTGAAACTTGAAAATAAAATTTTTTTATAATAAATTAGAACATAGAAAAAATGAGAGTAAAATTATTCTTTTATTTTAGTACTAATATTGCCATAAGATAGAAATCTGAGATATTCACCTTTGTCTTATGGGAGTATTTAAAGAGAAAGTTAAACTTTAAAATATTTTTGATAATATTACATTCTCAAATAAATCCTTTTAAAATTTTAAATCAAATATTAAAATTTAACATTCTCATAAAATATTTTTAAAAATATGAAAAATATTTCACAAATCAAACGTGAACTTAAAAATTAAACAAAGAATAACGTGTAACCTTCTTTCCCCTTTGTTCCCTTTAATAAAATTTAACATTGAAATATACACTTTTTAATAAAATTACTTCATTATTAAAATTTATGAAAAAATATTTAATAAGTTATAATTATGATAAATTATATTTTTGGGGAGAAATTCATTAATATTTTAATTTTCAAAATGATTTCCCACATGATGTTTCATAAAAATAAATTCTGGCCTGTAACAAATTTATATATTATTTGTTATAAATAAAAGGAAAAGTCATTATCTTTATCAAAATGTTCGAAACCATTAAGTGTAATATTAATTATTTATCAAATATAAAATTTAATTTTATCAGCTCAAAGTAGAAAATATATTATTATTGCTATGAAGCCAAAACATAGGTCGCATACGTGAAATTTAAACAACAATCAAATTTATAAAATTAAAAGCAATTAAAATCGTGAAAAAGGGCTAAAATATAATATAATCCTTCAAAGATTTATAATGATAAGTTCTTTAAAATTTGTGTTATTTACTACTCTTTCCGTCTCTTATTATCCTTCACATTGAATTAATTTTACAAATATTAAAAAGATAATTTAGTTTGGTTAATTTTAGAGGACTTTCCAAAATTACACTTTAATTCAAATGTTTTATTTGGCAATTAGTTAATTATATCAACAAGAATTTTTTATTAGTTAATAACTAATTGTATTAATTAATTTAATTAACTAATAATATTAATTGCTTGCATAAAAATATTTAGTAAAATTATTTATTTATTATTAATTATTTATTTTTAAAATAATATATAAAAATATGTGTATATTTTAACAATTATGTGAATTTTTTATTTTAATAATATTTTAGATTATAATATATTATTTACTATATTAAATTTTTTATTTATATCATTATAATTTATTATACTTATTTTATTTTTCTTAAAAATAAATAATTATAATTCTTTAGTTTAAAAATATTTATAATATTTTGGTAAATGTAATAAATTTTAAAATTAATTTATAATTATTTTTAAGATTAAATTCAAAAAGCATATATTTATCATTAAAAATATTAATGTATTACACATTTTATGCATAAAAACATATCTTTCTAAAGTAATATCATTCCTTTATTTTTTTAAATATGTATTGTTCTTTAATTCAAAGGATATCTTTTGATAAAAGATTAATAATTTTCTCAATATATTTTATATTATTTCCTATGAAATAAAATATATATTCTCTTTTTTATACAATTTAAAAAAATATGATTATATTCATGTAATTTTATTATTATGTAAATATTTTAATATAATTCATTATACTTATTTAATTTATTTAAAATCAAATAATTATAATTTATTATATATATTAGAGTTTTTTAAGAAATAAAAAATTATAATTTAATATTTTCTTATTTATTAAGGATGGAAATGTAAAAAAAATTGTATAATTATAGGCAAGAATTTTTTTATATTAAATTCAAGTCAATTGTTTTAAAAATTATTATTCTTAGCCTTGTCAAAATGGTTGTTTAATGGTCAATAAGCTAACTAAAATAGTAATTTGCCAAACATTCAAATAGTTAATTGACTTAGTCAAATAATTAAAACATGATTAAAAAGTTGTTTGTTAAATACTCTCAAAATTAAAAATTAATTTATTCTTATTTTTTTTTGCTTGAAATTTGTAGTCAAACTTAAATGAATATATGAGTTTCTCTCTCTCATTTCATGTACAAATTGTAACATAATTAAAAATTAAGAGAGAAATATAAAATAAATTTATTGAGATATTTCAATATGAAAATATAGAATAATAAAATATTTATTTATGAAAAAATGGTAAAATTAAAAATATATATTATGCTTCATTAAATTTTTAGAATGATAGATAAAAAGAAATAAAAAATTCATAAAAAATGTGATAGATAATAAGTGATAGAGAGAGTAATATTTAATATTTTCTACTTTTATACAAATGCATCTTATAAATATTTCATCTTTTTTATATTTACATATTGAAAATTTTAATTATTTATATATGCAAATGGATTATGAATTAACATTTAATAAACCTATATGAGCTCTTTTCCTTTTAGTAAAAATATATACAATCTGTTTTAAAGAATAGTTGTGATATCACAAATTTATAAAAGTTATTCACTGTTTTATTGAATTTGAAAAATAAATTTTTATTAAATATTTCCTATAATTCTTAGACGGCGCTTTAACTCGTTGGATTTAATTTTATTTATTTAGCCATTTTTTATAATTTTAATACATTGGATTTATTTTAATTTACATGATTATAATTTAATTAATATAATATTTTGTAATAAAGTAGCTCACATTAAATATATTGTAGAGTAATTAATCATAGATATATTTATTATAAAATGATAAAATAAAATCTAATTTTTCTGATTATTAATTATTAAATTAAATGATGTTTTAATGTATATGAAGGTTTTTTTATTTAATAAATGATTGCATCAGTATAATAGTTATGGAAATAATAATGCCTTTGTAAATAAAAAATAACTAGCACACATTAATTTTAAAAAATAAGGGGAAGAATTAAAATTTACATCACACAATGATACATCAATATGAATGCTTTTATTTGTTCATTCATTTTTATAACAAAGGTTCGTAATGTCTAAAATCCTTCTGTAAATTTTAATCTGATCAACATAATTTATTATTAAAATCAAACATGTGTTTGTAGATAAAAAAGGAGAAATTATAATTCTTGTAAAATGACTTCTATGAAGTTCAGAATTTTACGGGATAGTACATAATTTAAACAGGACAAATGAAATTTATTTATATTTAATATTTTTAACTCAATATATAGATACATCTTATACATACTTGAAATCTTTTTGATAAATTACATATTTAAAAATTTAATAATTTATAGGTGAAAATGGCTTATGAATCAACATTCAATTAGAATATATATGAGCCGTCTTAGATAATATATAGTTGTGGTACACACAAATTTATGAAATCTTTTTAGTATTTTATTGAATTTGAAAATTAGATTTTTATCAAAATTTCTGTTGAATATTTTCTTTAATTTGTTTATCTCATCTTTGATCAATCAAATTAATTTTGGGGTAAGAGTTCCGCACACTAAATATTTTTTTGGGACATGGATACCCTACCTAATATTTTTACTAAATTATGTTATGTGTTATAAAAAGTTGATTCTACAGACTGCTAGACCTTGTTTATCAATTCTTATTTTCGCTCCATTGAAGTTAATTATTTTAACAACCTTTCAATCTTTTATTTATTTTGATTTTATCACTCAAATCAATTTAATTATATTTTGACTTTCCAATCATTTTAAATTTATATCTTTACTTATTCAACCAATTTTAGTTTTCTTAACAAAATCAATTTAATTTATTCTACCAAAAAAATTCATTTACCTTCAAGATGAACGTTCCATGAACTGATAGAATTAATTTTCTTGACATTACATGATAGAATTAATTTTCATTCTTTTTCAATCAAATTCTAGGAGTCATTTTATTCATATAGGATGTTGAAATTAAAAATTTTTTAAGAAGTAAATTTCCTTATAAATTTTTCAGGAAGTGCTTAGAGTTGCTAGGGCAACATTAACAAAATTGACACTATTGAAAAACTAGAGTCTCCTTGTTTACTAGTTTTAAAAATAATTTTATGTTTTGTAATTTTTTTTAAAAAATTCTATTTATGAGCTTGTTTTCATATTTTAATTTAAAAAATTATACCTATAAATATATAACTTAAAAATAGAAAAAATATAAATATTTTTACATATTTTCTTAAATTATTTTCTGGTTCTTGATATCAGTTTTGTAATTAAATAAAAAATTTTATTTGCAACATTGAAACCATCTATTCTTTGTTTTCCTTTGATCCAACAATAATATTTAAAAAAAAAATTTGGAATATTTTCTAAAAACATGGAAATAAAATTATATCCAAACATACCTTAATTTTCTATATCTTGTTTGATTTAATGCTAAACTCATTACAAATTGTCATCAAAATAACTAATATAACCTTAAAAATTGTAATATAAAAAATTAAAAATATTTATGTCTCTAATGATCAATTTTTTAAATTATATTTCTTGTTCTCTCTTTTCATTATTATTTTTCTAAACTAGAAATTTATTTATTTATTTTAAAATAAAAAAGTAAATTTGGTTTATAAAAAAATTAAAATGGATTATAGATATCTTAAATATTTTAATATAATTCAAATAAATAAAAATATATGTTAAATAATTAATTTTATCAAATTTATATAAAATATATAAGGAATAAATAAATTTTATTTATAATTAAAAATTAAAATATAAAATATAAAATAATGTAATAGATATATGCAATAAATATAATTATATTTTCAATTAAATTTCTATTATAACAATATTAATGATTACATTTTTTATTTATATTTATGGTATAATATATATAATATATTTATATAATTTTATATAATAATTATTTTATTTATTATATAATTAACAAAATAATTATATTTTATGTAAATAATAATTATATTTTTATATAAGTGTAATAATATTTTATACTTAATAAAATAGATTTATCATTAATAAATTATATTTACTACAATTTTCAAGTCATAAAGATAAATGTTAAAGTGATCATTAATTAAATTAAGTACATGTGATTTTGTATTTTTTATCTATAAAAGTCATGATTTTTCTTATTAAAGAAATGTGAGTAAGCATTTTCTCATGATTTATAAGAAACAGAATTTCTTAAGATTTTCTAATCTCCAAGAAGTTGTATTTTCTACTCTACTTCTATGAATTAAACAACCTTTTGATGAATAAATAAAAAAATTTCTTTAAATTTTCATTTAAAGCTCTCGTTGCATTTTGTTTACAATGCTATATATTTTCTTTTCAAATATTTTTCATGTTGTTGTGAAAAATGGTATTAAACTACTTCATATCTTTAGCATGATCTTCCCCCTTTTTTTTAGGTAACAAGTTAATTAAACCTATTTATATTTTTAAGTATTTTTCATAGGTTACCTATCAAAAATTTAAAATACTATTAAATATTTAGCAAAAAAGGTAATTTAATTATTGTTGCTACAAGAAAAGAAACCAACAGCAACAACAAAAATCATTGCTGAAAATCACTCGATCACTGCAGAAAGAAAGAGTCGTCACTGAAAATATCATTGGTATAGGTTCATCATTGAAACTACCTACACAAATGACAATTCGTCATCAATAAAAATATGACTTTTAAGACTTTTAGTGACGACTCTGTCATCGTTAAAAATTATATTTTTACTAATGATAATGTTTGAATTTCAGCAACGACAAAGTCATCATTAAAAACATTAAAATTGAAATGTCATTGTTAAAAGTAATTTTAAATTTTTTTATTTTTTCATTTAAACCTATAGGAACTACATTATATTATTGCTAAAAGTTTATAATATTTTTTTAAATATAACTAAATCAATATATTATACTCAATAATATAAATAATTTTTATTTCAAATAAATTAAATTAATTTAATAATTTTTAATTCAATTTTACATAATTTAAATTCTATATTCCAAATAAATTCTATAATTTTATATAATAATATTTTTATTTTAAATACGCTAATGATATTTATTAATATTAAAGTGTAACAAGATTACATAATTCATATAAAAAATTGAATACTCATAAAATAATTATAAAATTATTTATACATATAAAAAATTTTATATACATAATTCATATAAATATTTATAGATTAAAAAATTATAAATACAAAATCCAAGGAGAAAGAAAATGTAGATAACCTGATGTATCATCATTCGTGCCAAGATTATTATTATCATTATCACCATCCTCCTAGCAACATGGACGATACATAAACAATGGTAGCTAGAAAGAACTAACTAGTTAAGCAAGGGTGCAGCCACAAGTAGCATGAGACCCTGTTATCTATGTATGAAAGTCAGTTCTATCAAGTATGTCCCGAATTGCTATTACTAAGCAAGCTTCTACTGCTGCTACTCCTAAATTAACAACTGACTCTATTAAAGTTGCTCTCAACTTTGCTCCAGTTGCTTCTAAAACTCACTCACTTAGGACACGTAATGGGAGCTCTTTTCAGAGCTAGAGGTGTCCAGCAAACGTTACGTCTAGCTAGCTAACACATGACTGATCACTTTTTTATATCCTCAACGAGTGCCAAGCATCTCATCAATAACAGTAGTCTCGTCAATTCGCACAGGAGTGCCAAGTAAGCCAGTAGATGATACACTAGACTGCACATGTTAGGTCACCAATTCAGTCATTATCGTCTTCAATTTTTTTAAAAAAATTAATTATACAAACTACAAGAAAATTTGTATTGTTAAAATATAAAGTTTAGGTAACTTGCATACTACTCTGCAAGGGTTGAATGCACTTAATCCCCTGTCTTATACGTGTGTCGATCCATGAAATTCTTTAACATTGACTACAGCTCACCCATCTCTTTATTTCTCTATTAATATTTTACAAGAAAAAGAAAGGATAAATATAATTATTGAATTAGTAACATATTATACATTTAAATAATTAATAATAAGTTGAATTATCTTATCATAATGATGTGCAGCAATGGATTTTAATCTATGCCGATTATTTACCACCTTCTATACCTGGTTATCTACATTTCTCATAGATAGCTCATGCAAATTAAGAAATAATCATACAATATAGTTATGTTTACAATTTAAATATATGAAATACTAATATAATTTTATTAAATATCATACTTATCCTATAATCATCATTGTCGAAGAAATCCACACACCTCTACCACATTTGAGGTAAGATAAATCGTGGCACAAAGTACCTAGCACGGTCCAAGTCAAAATCCTAGTCCCGATTACCCCTCGTGCTTTAGAAAGTGCCTGTTCAACCTGTACTTCCAATCTCTATATATGCCGATAGCACTTTGTATGAGGCTACTAAGTGCTCTATCCTGCTCAACCTTAATGATGCCCTAGAACTCAAAATGGGACTGTTACTATAGTAAGAGACATTTAACAAATTAATAAAAACTATGTTCAAAAATTTTAATACCAAATATAATTAAGTTAAGATAAGGTGGAGATGAATACTTACGCAAACCTCCTGTATAACTCTATCCCACAACTGCAGGGGCACGACACACCATGATTTATAATAAAGGGGCATATATGCTCGAATGATGTTGCCTATGTCATGGGAGAGATGGCTAGCATTCTTTCTAACCAAATGTCATGTACCAATCATACCGAATTGTACAAGCACCAATCTCCCCCTACTCCTCTCCATCTTTTCATATAGCTTAAGTGACCTATTTGGACTCCTTTTTCTCAAAGTTATAGCTTTGATGTATAACAAAAAGTATTAATACCATAAATTGATATTTAATAAATAATCAACATAAGTGTAGATAATTAGAAAAGATACCTGATCCTTTACATTACGAAGGAATGTGAGTGGACCGACATGGAAGGTCCCTTCCAACATCACCTTCATGGTATCATGCCTCGACATCCACCATGATTGGAATAATATACATTGTGTAAACAGTTAAGAGAAAAGCCAATTAAATAAAATGACAAGATACAAATTACTATATTCATATAATGAAATTACACAATAACTCTTACATAATTGTAAATTATCATGCAAAAAATATTTTTGTTTCCTAATCTAATTCAATGTTGGTAAACCTAATAGGCTTATCCCCACGGTTGTCTATTTCTTTACCATCATTAAATTGTAGAAGCACATCCTCTATATAATCTTCAATTGTTTCATCTTCAAAGTTGTCATCATCATCGATGAAGATGTCCACTCCTTCTGTCACAGACCCAGTATTTATAAAAGGTGAAACAATTGAAGGACCATTTCTCTGATCCCTCAAGTTAAATAAATGAAAATATCCAAAATCAACTATAAGGTTAAAATTGGAAGAGTTGCTTTCTTATAGGAATGACGAGTCTTGTACATTGCCATCATCGTTTGGTAAATCCTATATGTTACGATGTGCAACAGTATGGACAACCCTCTAATTTGGCCTATTAAAAAGAATATAAGGATTGTCTTTATACCATTGCCTACTGGCAAAGATGCTTGTATTCTAGATAAGTCAGTTTTATAATGTCCTCTAGTACATCATAAAACATGTTATCATCAGCTCCTAGAACGGAAATGCCACTATTATATCTTTTATGCTTAGCATCCTAAGTTTCAACTACAAAGTACACTTCATTAATAATACATGTTGAGTATATTATAATAATAAAATTAAGACTAAAAGCTAATGATAGTAACTCTTTAGTAGCTTTAGGGAAACCATTGCTATGTACATGGTACATCTATAAAAATAGCATTTCTATGAAGAGTTAAATTGGGAAAAAATTACAAGGAACAACATTTACATAATTGATATAACACATCTTAAAAGAACAAACTTTTATCTTAGAGTAAAACCATGTGGGAAATTTTGTTCTCTATAACTCATTTATATTATTGGCACCACTTCATTCAAGCTCTTATCAATACTCACTACATAACATATGTAGTTTAGTCTGTTGTAATTATTTGAGAGAAATCTATGAATAAATATAGTAACTCACCAAAGATACTTTTTAATCTCCACACAATTATTCAAGATGTACTATATGGCAACATCTCGATCTCTTCTATCAAAGTGAGATATGATCTTTTTTCCCAGGAGATGACATTGCCCTTTTTGTATGTTTAGATCCTACATCTTGGTTTCGATCAAGTCGATTGAATCTAGTTTCTACCCCTTCTAAATACATGGAACAAAATGTCAACACCGTATCAATAACATATCCTTTTAAAATTCAACCCTCAAGTTGAGTAGGATTCCTAACATTATTCTTTAACTTTTTTATATATCTCTTGTATAGGTACATCTATTGAAAATGAATAGGACCACCCTACAATCTTTCATCAAGTAAATGCATCAATAAGTGAACTACTATGTTAAAGAATGCTAGAAGTTATATTTTTTCAAGTTTGCATAAAATGATGACAATATCTTGCTTAGCTTGTAAGATATCCTTCCTATTGAAAGTTTTAGCACATATTTGGTTGAAAAAGTTGCACAACTTAATAATTAAATATAATAATTCCTTCAGCAAAAATGCTTGGACCAAAGGTCCTAACAATATTTGCATAATAATATGACAGTCGTGTAATTTCAACCCTTTTAACCTTATATCACGATCAGTCTCATTCTTCTTAAAACTCCTAATAAAGCCATCAGGAAATTTCATATTTTTTATAAACTAGCAAAATTGTCTTCATTCTTCCTGGTTAAAGGTGCATACAGCATATGGTTTGAAGAGCTAGCCCCTATCTTCATGCAGATGCAAGTCTATCACATCTTCATGTCCGCTAGATCCCGCCTCATATTATTTGTATCCTTTATTTTATGCTCTGTATCTAATAATATACCCAGAATACTGTCAGATACATTTTCTCAATGTGTATCATATCAATATTATGCCTTAAGTTTATTGTCGACTAACATGGGAAGTTAAAAAATATATTTCTCTTACTCCAATTAAGTTCATCAATACCCTTCTTCTACTTTAGACTGCTAAATTGAACATATTTACTAGGAAGTCTCTTTGCCACCCTACCTAACTAGTCCATGATAATTTTATTAGTAAAAGAATGGGGAAGGGTTTTTCTCTCGGCTTCCTATTGAATTCCTTTAAATTTCTTCATGTGTGACTCTTTGAAAGCTAATGATGATGAGTAACATAAGCAATTTTTCCCCTAACTCAAATTGATAGAGTATCATCATTACACGTAAGACATGCTTTATAACCTTATCCACTCCACTTAGAAAGACTGTTTCAAGTGGGAAAATTATTTATAGCCTACAAAAAAGTAGCCCGCATGTCAAACATAGTATTTGTATTAGCATCTTGAGTCTCAACCTTCCCTCCCAAAGATACCTTAACTTTTCTACAATTGGTCTTAGCAAGACATCTAAATCCTTGTCTAACAACTAAGGCCTCAATATTAAAAGAGTCAACAAAAAAAAGACTAATTTATGCAAATCCATGGTGATAAGTTATAGGTAGTCAAGACCACTGGCCACATGCTATATGATAAGTTCTTATCACCAAAAAAATTAAATTCATGTGCATTTAAGCTTAGCCTAACATTTCGCAGGTTAGTAAAAAAAATTAGGATTCTTCCTATCGAATTCCTGCCTTGTTTCCCCATCAACAAGACGTTGCATTACCCCTATCCTCTGTTGACTTGCTAGTATGATGTCATATCATATCCTTTGTAATATGCCTTAACCCATATAATCACTTCAGCCAAGGGATCAGTAGAAAATATTAAAGTACTTTTTAAGGTACTTTTTTCCCTTTTATGTTTTGGTCAACCTTTCCGCTCTCCTCATAGATTGAGCAATTATCCTTTAAAGCATCTTCTTTCTAAAAAAGTGCAAAATTATGCTTACACACATGGATTGACTCATACCCCTAACCCTAACTTATGGAGCTATTTCTTTATACCATAATGTGATTCAAGTAATTTATTATTCATCAGAAGGCACCTCTTTCAATAACTTTAAGAGAGCATTAAATAACTTGTTAGTCCACTTATGTAATACTTTCAAGTGCATAAGTTTTACTAGAAAGTTTAAGGCTAAGAATGATATACAAGCCCGAATATAGTTCTATTTCTATTTGTGTAAATAAATCATCACATCCACTATGATTTGATCTAATGTCCCCCTCAGATATATCCTCATTCCCTTTTCCTTCATCACGAACTATTTCTTTAATTTCATAAAGGCCTGATAAAATCATATATAATATCCATCATCTCATCCCTATCATCAGGAGATACCCCCTCTTTCCTTTAAAAGTGGAAACATCCATTTTACTATAGTGTACTCAATTTATGTATAATAGGTGAAATACATTATTTATAATAAGTGTTCTCCAATGTTCCTAAATTTTGAAATAATTGATTCACACACTTCTTACATGGACATCTCATTAAGCCCCTTTCATTAACAAAGTTTCTAACTCTATCAATAAGCATCATCGCATCATTCCAATACTTGTCTGATAAACAATTTCACATATGGATCCAGCTTTTATCTATAGACGTCATACTACTGAATAGGAAAAAAATAACTTCTTATGGAATTAAGTGTTATGATCAATGTTTGTTATATGCCCTAAATCCACTGTATCACTCCAATTCTAAAAAGTAGGATTCTATTCCATTCAAGCTATTTCTATAGTTATCAATTCATCCACGCTTATCATTTACTTCATATAAAAATTTTGGCAACATCTCCCTATAGTTCTCCAAGTATGTAAACTATATGCTAGGTATAGTTCAAACTTAAAGAATAATAGTTAGGATGCTAAAAAATTTCTATAATTTCTATAATATTAAATGAGAGCTAAATAAATTCTCAATAATAACTATAGGACGTATCCAGAACTGTCTGACTTTATAAAGATCAACTAACCCTTGAACGAATCCAAACTTACAATGCAAATATAAATGTAATTCTATTTAAAATTATTGTAAAAATATATTTACAATAATTTTAAACTTACATTGCAACATTTTATGAGTATCGTTATTCTAATGTGTTATTATCTATATGGTTAGTTATTTTAAATATCCACATAAATTTTCATTATTTAACAATTTGGATTTAGGAAATTAATTTTGTAGCCTACTCTACCACATTCATAAGATGTATAGTTTAACTCCTTTACCCTAAAGTATATTTAATAAGTACTAAATTCTTTTAACGAAAATGTATATCTTATAAGTACATATATATTTTTAAAGGTTCAAAGTTTTCAAGTTTTTATTAGCATACAATCATTAAATTTATATTAATTGTATTTTGTACGAGAATTCTCATTAATGTAAATATTTAAATTACAATTTTAAATCTTCATAATCCTTTTAAGATTTGTACTCATGTAATCCTATTATTACTACTTTGTAATTTTCTTAAAATATATAATCATATATAATCTTATTGTTACTACTCTATATATAGTTTTCATATAAATTTTTTTATTTTTATCGTGTATAAAGTATCCAATATAATTATCAAATATATAAAATATTTAATATTCAATATTAGTATACTCAAATGAAACATTTTTATGTATTTAATATTTTTAATTTACATTTTTCAAATAGCTTTCATCTTATAAAAAATTCATATCATATTTGAAAATATTTATATTGTATAAATACAAATAATCAATATTGAGTAGATATTATTTTTATACAAAATAAAAATATTAGATATTATATAAATTTGTAGATAAAATGAAAAGTTATTTGCAAATTACAATAAAACTATAAAATGAAAATTTATTTGCAAATTACAATAAAACCTATTTGAATTATTATTGAATGGCTATTATTTTTAATACATTTCCAATGAAAACATTGAATATATGGGAATTTGAATACATATTAATCATTATTGAATAAATATTATATATTGTTATGAAATTTGTATGATTTGTAATCCTTATTAAATTATATAATCAATGAAATTTTTATATTAGTACATAAATTATAATATGAAATTTCTTTTTATATTGATAATTTTTTTTGTTTTAATCAATATACAATGTTATGAAGTATTTATGGCAACAAAAATTGGAAAAAAATTCCATATGAAACTTTTACATTAAATTAAAAAACAAGATATATTTCCATTCACAATTTATCATGTGAAAAATTTCATATAACAACTTATCTTCATTTAATTTTATATTAAAAAATATTTCATGCAACAATTTATCTTTGTTCTTTTTTTATTTTTAATATAAAATTTTTTGCATAAATTGTTATATAAACTATTTATTAAAAATTACATAACAATCATTATTGAATGATAATTTTTTTATTTTAATTCAGTATGCATTATTATGAACTTTTTATGAATTGTGGTCCTTATTAAATTTTATAATCATATAAAATTGTATTACATTGTAAGAAATTCTAAAGATATGTCTTGAATTATTTAATATTATTGTTAAATATAAAAAATTTTCATTAAATACAATATTTTAATCAAATATTATATTAACATTTACTTTCTTTATTATACATTTTCTTTGAAGTATATTTACAAAGTTATATTGAAAATTTTTAATTACATACTTAAAAGTTTATTTTCATATGGATATATTTTTAAAAAATTATATAATTATTCTAATTCCGTACATTACTATGTTTCAACAAAATTAGAACATTTTGTATTTCAAAACTACATCCTAAATTGAATAATCTACACACATATCTACCTAATTGAATAATCTACACATATATTGAATTATTCAAAATTACAATTGTACTTAATAACATAACAATAATAAAATTTATATTTATAAATTATACATGAAAGCAAAATTACATAAGCACATTTAACATTTATAATATATTAATCCAACTAAAATTAATTTCATACTAAAGATGTCATACCATCAAAATAAATAAATTCATTACATATTATTACAATAGATAAATTCATATCATATTGTTCACCTCATAAATTACATAATGAAATAAAATCTTATAAAATTTAACACACACTAAAGTAAATCTACTAATCGATTATCCTCTAACTGAACACAAATAATAATAAATAACAATAATATCTAATAAAATAAAATAATATACAATATATATAAATAATTATATTATATTATTAAAAAAATAAAAATAATAAACATGCTAAAACATAAAAAAAAATACTTGAATCACTCTGCCTTCAACTTCCTTCCTCACCACGCAAAAATGAGGCTAAGGGCATGATCCTGGTATTTATAAACTTAATCTTCAACCACAACAAATTTCTCAATCATGTTATCGCTAAAAGATCATCATTAATGGCCTCATCCTTTAGGGATGACTAATGTCATCACTAAAAGGTTAGCATAAAAAATTATGTTAGACTTTCAGTGATGACATAAGTCATCGCTAAAGGCTTGAACCTTTAACGATGACTCTTGTTGTTATTAAAAGATGGCACAGGAAATTGGTGACTAACACTCTAACAATAGCTTTCAACAATGACAATTTTCATCACTAAAATTCTAAACCTTTTATAATAACAAATGTCATTGCTAAAGTATTTAATTTTCCGCCCATTTAATTCGTAATGACATCATATTATTACCAATGACTGTGTCATCGATAAAAGTCAGTAAACTCATCATCAATGATTAAATATTTATTGTCACTGAAAATGTCACAAGTGTTGATCTATTTTGTTTTAGTGAATTGCCTAGAGTTCTTTTTTTTTAAGAAATAAGTTAATCAAGTTAATTTTCAATTATATAAATAAAATTTATTATTAGCATTCAATTAAAATAATTAAATAGGATTGATAAATTTAGTATGATATTAAATAGTTAAATTAAAGATAAAATATAACAATTTTAATAACTCAACATTTAAACAAAATGATTAAAAAGGATTAATTAATTTAACATGAAATTGAATAGTTAGATCAAAACTAGCACATAGTAATTAATTAATTAATTAATTTGACATGACTTTAACAACTCAAATGAGTGATGGTTTTTTTTTTTTTTTGAATTCAAATAAAATTTGTGATAGATTTAGCTTTAACTCCTTAAGAAATAAAAATTAATTTGCATATATATTCCTAACATCTTAGTACACTAAAGATCAAAATGCCTAAGTCTAAATTAAACTCATTGACTTATAAACACATTTTATTTTATGAATCATAATTTTTTAATAAAATTCATAATTTCAATATTTTAATTTTTTCAAGAGCATTTTATTGGACTTGAGATTAAGCTTAAGCTAAAAATAATAATAAATGAAGCATATAATAAACCTAAAACTAATGTATATGCATTCCAACATGTCAATACATTAAAGATAAAAATAATTAAGCCTAAATCCAGCTTAAAAACTAAATTAATAGACTTAAAACTATTTGTGCTGAAAATCATACAAATCTCTTAACTCAATAACAAATAAGTCTAAACCCTAAAAATTAGAAAAAATTGGAAAATCACCAAAATAGAAAAAATTGAACAAAACCCACTGATTAAAAGGTAATGTAACTGGTAAGGAAGCTTACTACGATAGAAGAAGGTAGTGATGGCAATGGAGGAGCTTGCAAGGACGTAGAACAATAGTGGCAACATAGGACAAGGAGAAAAGAAAGAGAGGAAAAAAAAGGAAAAGAGAAATTGGGGAGTTGGTATCAAGGTCTAATATAAAAGTTCAGCTTAATAATAGAATCGATGATGAATTCTTATACATTTGTTGCTTATTTTATCACTAATTTTAACGAAAATTTTAGTTCATCACTAAATAAAATTTTAAATTTTCATCCTTGAATCCATCATTAATTCCATCGATATTTCAAAAACAAAATTTTTTTTTTATTCCACCAATAAAATTTACTAACAAATTTAAAGATAGATTTAATTTTTAGCTTAAAAATTCAAAAAATTAGACAAATTAGCAATATATGTCTAAATATCCATTGCTAATTCCATCACAAAAAATCATAACTTATATTTGAAACCTATAGAATTGTTTACCATAAAAAAATTTTATCACTAATATTTTGGTGCTAAATGCCAATGATAGTTAAACATCCTAAAATATGTTAATATATAAAATAATTTAGTTAAAATAGTTTTTATATCCTAAATTGTTAACTATATCATTGTTTTAGAAAAATAGGATTCTCTTTTTTATCTTAAGACACATCACTATTACAAATATATCTTTTAACACTGCCCTATTTATATTAGTTAAAGTAAAAAATCAGCATGTATAATGGCATGATATAGTTTTGAAAATAAGTATAACTTATCATGAAGGTTATAATTATAAGTTGACATTATAAAGCTTTATTTTTCCAATAGGAGATAGAAAGTTTGACATAACTAACATTTAAAAAGCATATCAACAAAATTAAGGCATTGATTATCTATTAATAACCAATATAGAATGTTCTATATTACCTATAACTTGCCTACATAGTTTCCTATCTCTTTCACATTGTCTTTTTATTTAGGTTTTTATTCTATAATTTCTCTTTCACTCCATTTTTTTATTTAGGTGGCATAAAAGATAATATACGATTGATATTGCTTAACTATCAATTGTTGATATGAAAGTTATTATTCTTAGGATGTCTTCCACTCTCAGCCATAATTTGTACTAAGTTACCATTACAAAATAAATAAAGATACCCTATATCTTTTCTATGTTGTTGACTTAATAAAGTGAATATAAGAATACTAATAGTAACAAAAAGTAAGAATTTCTATGATGGTTTGCTAAAAATAGCCATAATAATAAAATTGGTTCTAATGGATATGAAAGTAAGAAAGCGTATTTCTGTCCTCTACCATAAAGCCAATCACCATCAATTTTTTGGAAAAATCCCCATATATGATTTTGCATATTTTTATCTTGAAAAATAAGTATTTTATCATGAACACCTTAGAGAAACATAAATAACCATTTTGAATACTTATTAAAAAAATGATGATCAAGTTTATTTATTAATAAATTAAGTTATAAAGATCAAGAGACTAATATTAGTATTTGTGATAAAATGCCTAAATCAATACACTAAAGATCATTATAACCTAACTCTAAATCATTATAACCTAATATGTCAATGAATAAACTCAATCATCACCTTTCTTTAATAAGTGTTTAAAGTAGTCATGGCTATAAACATTTCCCTAAATATTAATGATAGAATCCTTATTCTTCAAGATAAAAATTATAGTGTCAATGAATGTATTGAAAATTTAGTATAGCTTTTTGTTAAAAAAAATTATGATGCAAAAGTTTTAATTTAAAAAATTAACTAAATATATGATGTTGGTTATTTATTAAAATGAACATGATTTGGCAAAGTTAAAATAGATATCACATCAATTTTTTTATCATAACCTAATCTACATAAATAACTAGCTAACTTGTAATAAATATTTACTAATAAACTGATGATAACATTTATGAGGTGTGATGTATTAGGAGATAAAAACATGAATCATAAATACTAAGCATTTACTAGTAACATGTATTGAAAAATCACCTAAATTTATGATATTTTAAAGTATAACAACAATTAAGCTTTATGAAGTAAAATATAAGTAATACATCAATTTTGTTTAACAATTAGCATCTAAATATATGCATGACGCCTATAAATTTTATTGTCACTCTTCATTTAAAAAATCTAGGCAATATCTTATCAATGATATGCAAACTGATGAGAAATTATAATGGGAAGAAATAGTACAACCACTATTGTACCAAAAGGTTTGACTTTTTAAGTTCATTATAAAATTGGGTATATTACATTTTTTTACTATAATTTATTATTAGTTTGTAACCATAACACTCTCTATTGTTCATGTTTTATCTTAAGAAGCACAATTAGCACAAAAATGAGAAAATTCATAAGAAACTATAGTGAGAAAAAGTAAAATGACCATTTTTGCATTGGAAAACTTGAGATCATTACAAGTATAATTATTTTTCTTTTTCTCACTATAAGTTATTATCATTTTTATTCCATTTATATCCTCTAACTTAAAAACCTTCAAACAATATAAAGAAATTATGAGAAAAGGTATCTTACTTTATACCTTTTTTAGGCAATAATTTTTTAAGTAAAAGTTTATAATTTATAGTTTCTAATCATTTATTAGTTTCTTATTAACCTTAACTAAAAATTTTTATTCATTATAATTATAATTTTTTATTTATTAGATTGTTTAATTTATGTAAAAAAATTTTAATGCTATCCACTTGGAAAATTATAAAATTTTTTCTTGAAATGTAATTCAAAAACAAAGGATTTTGGTTTATGACATTGGTTTTGATTTAATAACTAACATTTAAAATTCTATATGTGAACAATGTTATTTTATTATACATATCAATTTTTTTCTTACTAATCGACATGTAAACTTAAAACCCTACAAAAATAAAAGCATTAGATAAAACTAAAAAGAATGAAGTCATGGTGCCATTTCCAAATTTTACTACGTAACTCTTTGAATCCTAAAATGATACTCTTTCTAATCAGATATGCTTTCCTTCCAACCTTGAAATGATTTTTTTTAATTTTATATTTATGCTTACTAATTATTTTGCAGGACTAAAACTCCATTAGCTTGTAACTAAATATGTGAAAATTAGCATTCATTGGAAAAGCACAGAATATAAATGTAAAAATTTGTTTTACATTTTGTGTTTGTTCTTACAATTTAATTTTTGATTTCATAATCGACTAGATTTTGTTACTTTTCACTTTGATATAACTTTTACATATTTATACAAGTGAGAAACTTAATTCATTTATTTTCTTTAGCATTTGATGTAATATCATATATTAAATTTTAATGACTTTTTCTTACTATACTTGTAGGTGTTAAATGTGTTTTTCCAAAGAGTGTTAACACTATATATTAAGCAATAGGTACTTGTAACAAAGTATCCATCTCTTACTAAGGTCACCTTTTATTATTTTCAATTTTTTTTGCTTTAAATGTTGAAATCAAGATAGAGATGTTAGTTTAGTTAAGTTGTGGGAAATATAACAAATATGAAGGACAACAATGGCTTAAAGTGCATTAGGGTTTAAGGTATGGTAAGGGAAATGATATACCACATCAATTATTTTTATCAATTGAAGTAGTATATAAAATACAACATCGATTATTTATAAAAACTGACATTATTTTGTAATAAAAATTCTTCGTATTGTATTCTCACAAAGAAATGATGACTAATTTATACATATGGAAACCAACATTATTTTATCTTTTTACATTGGTTTAGAATTGACATGAAATTGTCTAACATACAAAGATACCTATATGTATATCAAGTAAAATCCAATCTTAAATTTTGTAAATAATCAACGTTAAAAGGCATTTTCCATAATGTGCAACTTTACATGTGTAAGTTTTATACACATCAAGTCAAATAGTTATAGTTCCTTTTTATAATTAGCTTTCATCAAAAAGTAAAAATTTTTATATGTAGTGATTTTGGAATGTGCAAAATATTTTTTTACTACTCCACCATAATGCACAATGAGGATATTTAATCTTTAAAGATGACTAAGAATATAATTCTAAATATAAGATTACATTATCAATATGCAAGATGAAAATATACAATTATAGAAATAATATAATATAAAATTATCTTGATCCTTACACAAAGTCATGTGAACCAAAACTTCTTAAGTGATTAATTTACAAAGTATAGAAAAATCACTAGATATATTATTGACTAAAGAAGAGTAAAGACATGTTTTATATCAACCGCAAATACTCCTATTCATGTTAATGCCTAAGTAGGGTAATATATTTATCAATAATAATTGAGTTTAGACCATTCTTAAAGAATGATAAACCTATTAGTTCCAAATGCAAATATCTTCAAAATAAATAAGGAGAAAATAAATGATCTTATTGGGGAATTAAATTAATACTTCTAAAAAGATTTAATACATAATGACAAATTTTTGGAAAAGTTTCAAGTATATGAAATTTATAGAAATAACAAGATTTCAATTAATTATATCTCTAATAGAAAAACTTAACTCAAAAGGAAATAATTATCGATAATGTTTGCTATTATATTACATAATATAGCACTTGGAATTATAGTGATTAGTAAGAATCTTGAGTTTATAAAATGATTATATATGATTATTGGACAAAAGAAAAGAGAAAAGATGCAATTCGTATACAAATAAAAAGTTGAAATTTACTTGTAAAGTAAAGGAATCTCTAATAGCTGTTAAACCAATAAAATATCCAAAAGGTGTAAAGTTAATAAAGTACAAATGTATAGTTGTGTGAAGAAAATGAGAAAATTGAAGTTGTAATTTAAAGTCTAATTTGTAGTATAAAGATTTTTACAAAAATTATATTGATTATAGGGAATATTCATTTACATGTAGTGTATGCTTTTTTTACCAATATATCAAAAATTAGGTATGCACTTGATAGATTTGATTATTTTTTATTCCATGCATAACAATTAACAATAACATTAATATTCTTGAAGAATTTTAGATGTTTGAAGCATACAATTTGAATTTTTAAGAAATATAATCAATTAAATTACAAACATCTTTGTATGAATTAAAATAATCTAGATAAATATGTTAAACTCATTTTAGTGAATATTTATTAAAAAAATATAAAATTCCTTGTGTTATTATTTGAATGTGAGTTATTACATACATTGATAATTTAAATATTATTAAAACTTATAAAGAACTTTTGAAGGTAATAGAGTATATTAAAAAAAAATGAAGTTTGTAATGAAAAATCTTGAAAAATTAAATGTTACCCTGGACTATAAATCAAGTATTTAAAAGATAAAACATTTACTTATTAATCATTCATTTAGATAGTTGATGCAACAATTGCAATATAATTATTATTTAATTAAATTCCAATCTTCCTAAAAATATTGTTAGGATGTACCAGTAGATAGGAGTGATAAGAATTTTCATGCCTGAAATAAACATTTGGCTTTAGGTCGGGATGAGTCGAATCACAAGTAATGGTAGGCACAAAGGACAAGTTCATGCAGTCTCATATAGTTAGGCTTGGACATGAGTTTTTCAACCTATATTGACCTATGCTTGACTGATTAATTAAGCCTTCCCTTTGTATTTCTTTAATTCCTTTTAAAAAATTCATTTACATCTCCTATATGATGTCACTTCTTCTATATAATAAAGCTGTTATTTAGAAATTTTCCCTAATCTTCATTTGCTTCCTCTTCCACACAACACCATTCTCTTTGACTTTGGGTCTCTTGTTTCTATCCCATTCATCTTCACTTCCTCTAGCCCTAAGTAAGGCTTTTATTTTCTAGAAAATTTTTCCTTAATCCTGTTGTATCCACTCTTTACACCTCTTATCTTCTAAACTTTAGCTCTATTAGCTCTATTCATCTTGCAACCTATTGCTCATGAATGACATTCATCTATAATAAATTACTGTAACATTTTTTTTATCTCTATTTGATCTTGTTTGCTTTCTTTTGTCTCAAGTTGCTTACAAACGACATTTTTTCATAGCTTTGGATTTAAAGTGTGCAAAGTTGAAACTACATTATCTACTCATATCCATGCTTAATATTGTTCTTTTTGAATTGATTCCCCTTTCCTATGATGTTTTGCCCTAATTTTTGCCGTATTTTTGTTATAATGTTTTGAATAAATTCCCTCTTTCTATGATCTTATCTTTTTTTTTGCCTTTCTTATAAGTTACAAATTTAGCTTTCCTTCTTTGTTCAATGATAATTTAAGCTATAAGATAGTTTACAAGTCTAAGCATTTCATGGGCTTTAACTTAGTTTATAAGTGTATGGAAACTAAGATTTTTTCTTTTGTAAACAAGCTTCCTACTTGATTCTAACATTGTGATCAATAAAATAGTATTTCCTATTTAAATAAGAGTTAGAAAGGAAATTATCCTTTTTTAGTTTCATTTTTCCAAAAAAAATGCACAAGATCTTATATTATTATATGTATTGCACTTAAATTTGTCTTTTCTTTTGGTAATGTTTGAATAACATTGTTTAATTTTTCGTCTTATAACATTATGGTAATTTTAATTCACATTGATCTATTTTTCCTTATTATTTAATGAAATCTTCTATCTATTTTATGGTATTGAGTAAAAGCTAAAAAAGAAATTATCTTCTTTAAGTTTCATTTTTCTAAAAAGAAATTACAAGATTTTCTATTATTGGTTGTAATTCAACTTATATTCCCCCCCTTTTTTTTTGGAAATGTTGGAATAACATTGCTTTGCTTTTTCTTCTTATAACATTATGGTAATGATGGTTTGCATTGATCTATTTTCTCTTATTATTTAATGAAATCTTCTATGTATTTTATGGCATACAAGTTGTAACTAGTTGATTTTGATTTTTTTGGTTAATAGAGTTGAACTTTATTTTTGATTTTATCTCCATTTACTGCCTAAGTAAGAGTAATAAAAAAATCTTTTAGTTTCATTTTTCCAAAAAATATTTTATATTGCTATTTGTAATTAAGCTTAAATTTGCCTTTTTTTGGCAATGTTGGAATAACATTACTTTATTTTTTCTTCTTATAACATTACAATGATATTGGTTTGCATTAATCCATTTTCTCTTACTATTTAATAAAATCTTCTATCTAATTTATGGTATACAAGTTGTAGTCACTTGATTTTGATTTTATCTCCATTTGTTACTTGGGTAAGAATTAGAAAAAAAAAGTCTTCTTTCAATTTCATTTTCCCAAAAATTGCATATGATTTTATACTGTTATTTGTAATTTAACTTAAATTTTCCTGTTCTTTTGGTGTAACTTTTCGTAATATAACTGTTCAATATTGACAATGTGACTTTTCATACTTTAATTTTTGTCTATATTATATCCCTTCACAAGGTAGCATAAATAAATGTATGTTATAATAAGTAGTAACAATGATGATTTAATTATTCCTTTCCTAATCATATATTTTGTTTTATATTTAATTAATTGTGTTCAATTTTTCTAATGCTTCTAGTTTGTTATGTATTTTTTATTAAGATGGAGGTTCAAATAGAGTAAAAGCTTATAACACAACTAAAGGAGAAGAAAAAGTTAAATGCAAAATCAAAATCAACTCAATCCAAATGAAAAACAAAAGGAAGCTTGCTACCAATAGGATAAAGAATATTGTAGTGGCATGGGATCGCTTTATGAAAGTTTCTAAGTTTGAGGTTTTTGAACCTATGGCTACTTGCAACTACTATCGAAAAAGGTACTATTGTGATATTAAAAAGTGTAAGACATCTAGTATGAATAAATATCTTAAAGTCTATACAAAATTTCCACATACTTTGATATTTGACCCTTCTCAATAAATAGGTGAATGTAGTAACATGAAATCTACTCCTTAGGTATATGATATAGATGCTTGTAGGAAGGCTTTAGCTGTTTTGTGATTATTGATGAACAACTGTTCAAGGTTGTTGAGGGAGAAGGGTTTAAATATTTATGTAACAAAATACAACCTTAATTTCATGTTCCATCTCATTATACTATAGCAAGGATTGTTTTTAACTTTATTTTAATGAACAACATAAGTTAAGACAATTTATGTTAATAAATTATGCTAGAGTGTCTCTCATAACTGATTGTTGGACATCACTCCAACATCTTAATTATATTACATTCATAACATAGTATGTTGATAATTATTGGAACTTACAAAAAAGAATTCTTAACTTTTTCCTTATTCCTAATCATAGAGGGGAGACAATTGGGAAACATGTTGACATGCACTTGAATAAATGGGGAATTAGAAATTTTTTTATATTGACAATAGATAATGCATCTTCAAATGATGTAGCTATAACTTATTTAAAGAAAAGGTTTAAGAATTCAAATTGTCTAGTTATAAATAGTGCTTATATGTATATCCATTATTGTGCACACATTATCAATCTAGTTGTTAATAAGAGGCTAAAAAAGATGCATTCATCCATTATTGATAAGAAAATGCAGTAAGATATGTAAATTCTTCTCCTTCTAAGCTAGCTAAGCTTAAATGGTGCATTGAACAAGCTAAAATTGAATACAATGGTCTTATTTGTCTTGATGTTCCAACTAGATGGAACTCATCTTACTTAATACTAAAATTTGCCTAAAAATTTCAAAAGGCATTTAATAAGTTGCAAAATGATAAGTCTAGTTATGAGAATTATTCTGATGAAAAAATAATAGGCTTTCCCTCTATGGAAAATTGGAAAATGCAAAGATTTTTACAAAATTCTTAAAAATCTTTGATAACATGACTCTTGAAGTGTCTAGTTCCTTGTATGAAACTTCAAATAATGCATTTCCTCAACTTGTATTAATCCAAAATGAATTACTAAAATGGGGATTAAGTGATAATGCTATATTAAAAGGGATAGCCATTGAAATGAAGCAAAAGCATGACAAATATTAGAGAAAAGTAGAAAATATCAACCCTTTGTTATTAATAGCTAATATTTTGGACCTTAGGTATAAGCTTACTTATATTAAATAGTCCTTTAACAATATTTATGATGTTATGACTACTTATAACATAACTTCTAAAGTAAAAAAAGACTCACAAAAGCTATATGACTAGTATAATAATGTTTATGGGTAAAAAAAATTTTCTAATAAAGTTGTTAAAACATTAAAAGATGTGAGGAATGATGACTAAGAAGAGAAATAAGCCCATAAGGCTTATACTGCTACTTTTAAATCTTATTTAAAAGATTCCATTGAAACAAAGAATAAGGTAAAGGGATATTTAATTAAATCTTACATGGATGGTGATGAAATCTCTCATGCATTGATAAAGATGTGCTTGTTATCCTTATTTCAACTATTATATTAAAGTTAACCTTTAGTACTAGAGAAATGGTCTTAAGATATTTATAGAACCTCTATCACCAAAAACTTATGAAGTTTTAATCTATTGTGAAAACTAGATTAAGCCCACTTTATTTCCATTTAAGGAACATGAGTTCATGGAGGATTTGGAAAGTTGTGAAAAAATTGAGAAAAGTAGATAAATAATTCAATTTTAATTAATATTTTTTTCAAATAATTAACATTTGTACTTTTGCAAAATTTAGGGATGCTAGATAGCAAATTACAGTAATAAAGCTCCAATCAATAAAGCATGATCAATAGCTTATGGCTATTGATTAAATACTACAAAATTGGAAATTCAATTCATATTTATTGTGTTATAACTTCATTCTGTGCTCTTTTTTCAGGCTTACTTTACCTTGTTTGTAAAAGAAGCTAATTTTTTCTAGTTTCCAATTTGCCTTATTCATTTGCCTACCATTCTAGCTAGCTTTTGGCTTCAGGAAAGTAGCCCTATGCTATTGTATTGATTTCTAGTCTTGTTTGTTTGTTGATCATTGGCACCATTGAAAGAATAAAACTTCTTTGATCTTGCATTGTATTGTATATGTGTTTGGACTTTTGGAATATTATTTTATTCAGAATGTTATGTTATTACCATATTATAATCTCACATTTATTTTAACATTTTTTATTAAGTAACTAGATTTTATTGCTTAGTTGGCTTCAATTTTTAATTGAGCTCCAATATAGTTATTTTTATAGGCATTCAAAATGAAAATGGTAGCATGAGGTACATAGTAGTAAATGCTATCATTAGTAACTTTTTTTTTTTTTGGTTTTATATGATTTTAAGTGTAAGTATGGATGGGGGTACATGAGAAATATTAGAAAATGAATTAGTGCCTTTGTTTTGTTGATAAAGCACCTTGATTCTTTTTGTAATTAAGGTGTTATTACTTTCCAAGAATATATTGGATTAGTAGTTAGCACTCACATAATTACAAGTTTTAACATTATGTTCTTGGATTCTCTATTTGTTTATGGGAGTCATTGTTAACCTTCAAAAACATCAAGTTAATAATTAACGTTTACAACTTATATATGAGTAATGCTAGTGTGGATATGTTTCAATTTTATCATGGATTTGTAGGAGTGTAAATGTGTTTTAATTTTTTTAACCATTTGATTTTATTTTTATCTAAATTCATGTCTTACTAGTTGCTATGTGTGGGCTACTTATGGATATTATTCTTAAGATACTAGGTTATAAGAACTATATAAGCCCCATAGGATATGTATAAATTATAAGCTACAAGTTCTCTTTTATATTTATTGGTTAATTAGGCCATTTAGGCCTTGATTGACTTAACAATATTAAAGAAAATTTGCAAAGTCTGTTTAAATCTAATTTTTTCCTCAATTTTGTTGGCCTTTTTTATTTTTAAGGCCTTATTGGATGCAGAAAGTATGAAAGATATATAAAATTTGATCTAAATTGAAGTTGGGCTTCGTTAAGCCCATTTAAGATAACATATAAAAATAAAATAATAATATAATATTAACCTAACTCAACCCGCTTGAGATTGAAGTGGCCTAACCTAGTCCGAAATATCAAGTTTAAACTTGGATCGGTCAATCACATATTCACATTTTGCAATCAAGATGACTTCAATTGAATCATGTTGCATACCAAACCTGACCTAACTTAGTCCATGATCACCCTCTTTTAGTAGATGGATGAGATTGAAGCAAAGGCCTTCTAAAACTTCTAGATAGGGAATAGATATGTTTGAAGATGAGATTGTGTTGATTGTGTAATTCCGATGTTATAGTCTTGTTAAGCTTCTAGTTTGCTCTATTCAATGACAAGAGAATTGATTCATGTATGAATTCATGCCAACTAAAGGTTGGTCTACTTTATTCTTGGTCTGATCTTTACAATCCCTTTATTTATGGGTTTCTCCTTTTTCATTCCAATGATCAAGTAACATCAATCATTTTAACATGAAACCAACATCTAGTTTCCAGATTGAGTAAGAAGGACACTATTGAATTGTACTAAGTGCGCTGAGATTATCTTCAGATTGTTAAAGGCTTTCTTTATCTTTGTTAAGGGTGCATTTAGAGAATATGATAGTATAAAATAGGAGAGGATAAATAAACATAATAATATAATATATGATAATTAGAGGATAAGATATAATATTATTAGGTATTTGATAAATAAACATATAAATAGTTTAATAGTCTAAATTTATACTATTATACTTTTACTATCATATATGTGTATAATATAATAGTATTAAAAATTTTATTAAAAAAAATTAGTTTTATTTTAAAATTAGTTTCTACCACAATTATTTTATAGTATTTAATAATTATGATTCTTTAATATTCTACAATCACTTTAATTAATAATAATTGATATATTTCTTATATTTTACCTATTTTAATATAAACAATAAATATTAATATTTTTAAGGTTAAAATAGTTTAAGACTAAATTAAGAATGATAAATAAGTTAAGGATTAATTTTAAATATTTTTAGGTCTAAAATATTGATATTTTTAAGGCTAAGTTAGACTAAATAATGTTTATTAATGAGGGTAAAGTGATATAAAAATAAGTTAAGATTAAATTATGAATGATAAATTTCCTATTTTGTTATAATAGATCAAGATGAAAAGGATTAATTTATCTTACATTAACTATATAAAAAAAGTTAATTGTATTATGTTATATTATCTTATGTAATATCCAATACTTAATAAAATGAAATAATATTTATATATACTATTATGTATCTGTTTATACAATGCACCAAATGGATTCTAAGATTCTAGACTAAGAATCATTCTCGGAGATTTATAAATAAGTAATACTAATTCTTCTTTATAGTAATATCAACCCAAAGATAGCATATTTTGTTTTTGGCTAGGACATTCTATGGAGACCAAGCAAAGGACAATACAAATAGCAAATTTTTAAATTGCAATCCGCAACAATAAAATTAATATGAATTGCATTGCAATAATCACATCTTTTTTGCATTTACCCATAGTTTTACTATTTGTACCAAAATTGCAACCACAACCGAAAGTACAAAGAATGATGAGAACATAGTAAATATAGTCACTTTCTTATTCAACTCCATTTCTTGCAATTGTTTTTTTTTTTTTTCCTTGGCTAACATATGTTTCTATAATTGTTACATGCAAAACATGCGGTGCATGACTCACTTTTCAGTTAAATCAGGCATATTCGGCTTTGAAGTAATTGTATTGGGGCTAATCAATGGTAAGAAGAATATAGGGATTTTCCAATGCACACCATCATCTTAATCTTCTTGGACAAGTAAGCCCCAAAAATAAACTTTGATCATGCGTGTCATGTATGATGTACATGTTTTTTTAGCTCTCCTGAGAATTGAATTTAAACTTGTTTGCTTTCAGGGATGGGAATTATGGATTGAAAAATGACCGATTGATCTTATGGATGATTTATTGGAGAATTCAACCATGCAGTCTAGTATACTAAGGGGTATTCATGTGGATCTGTTGCTACAACAGAGGATAGGCCTGACATGCTGTTGTTCTAATAATGAATGGAGACAAGCTAGTGCCCATGCCAAGCCAGCCTGGGTTGTACACAGGAAAGGGTCATCCACCCAGGTAGAGCCCAGATAAACACAATATCAATAAGTGTGAAGAGTGTTCAATAAACAAAGTTTCAATCCAATTTTCAGAGCCCAGACAACATACAGAATCGAAAAAAGTTGAACCCACAACTATTTTAGACGCGGTCCATTTAGGTATGCCACGCCCTAGAGCAAAGGGCGGCTGATCGGTGGGTTCTTTATTTATTTTTTTTTCCCGAGAGGTTGTTGGTGAGCGAATGCAAAATAAGAGAATAAGAGTAAGAGAATGGAGTTAAAATTGGGGACGATAAAATTTTGAATTCCAATGGAATATAGATATGATATGAAAATTTGTTTTGAAGGATAAGGGGCGGAGCAAATTTTCACTTGAAGTAGATTTGAAGGATGTGATAATATTAGTTTGATTTGTTTTGTTGAATTTCATAATTTTAAAATTACATTTTTCCTATATAATTTGTGCAAGTATATATTAATATTCATAATTTTTAGTAATTTAATTGTTGAAAATAATTTTGAAGGATTTTATTTTAACTATTATTTTTAAATTGAAAAAAGAAAAATATTAAAAAAATAAAGAAGTTCTATTATTTGCAGTTTGAGATTATTGAATAAATTGCGTGTATTTTTAAGTTTATATTTTCACATTATATTAAATATTGTGTATTGCTCACTTGTAAATTTCAAAAACATAAATTTTAAATTTTTGCCATGTTTTTTCATATTTTTCTAATTTGTTAGATTTCTTTGCAGAGCAATGGTATTTTACAAATTATGGAGATGGTAATTCGAATTGTCCCATAAGCAAGGACAGGCTAAATTTAGGATAGATAATAAGCCCATAAGGAGACGGTAATATGATGTCGGTTTGTCCTCGCTCCTCCCCGTTTACCATCTCTAAGTAAGATTGTTGTATACAAGTAATGTTAGCATGTAATATTAATAAATTTGAATTCTCTTTTTCTTTTTTTGGTGACATTTTCTTATTATTTCCGAAGAAATAATAATATAATTTTTATTTTAAAATTCACTGTCTTTTTTTGCTAAGACCCAAAATCTCAAAAAAAAAAAATTCTCTGTCTAAATTTATAATTTTATATAAAAAATTATATATCTATATTTCCGCTCATCCTTCTCCTGAGTCCTGAGAAAAGGAATGGATGTGGATTCATTTTGCTCGGACAAACAAATCTCGGGCGGAAGACACAGCCATATCTCTCAAAATAAATTGGGTTATGGTCCAGTATTTTTTTTAAGGAAAATCGAAACAGTACTCATTCTTATAACTTTTTAATTAAATGCTACAATTTTATTATAAAATCTTAAAAAATTCATTTTTTAAAAATTTTAAATAATAAAGTCACAATTACACACACACACACTAGAGTATAACCTATGCGATACATGAGTTATAATATTTTCTAATTTCAAATTAAAGATTTAATTAATTTGATAATTTTATTTTTAATTTTGAAGAATAAAAGCCCATTTTTAAAAAAATTAATTCAAGTAATTAAAGATATTCTTAAGAGATATGCTATATGTACTAAGATTTAATTGCAAAATTTTGTTCCAAATTAGATGTGAAATATTCAAGGAGTGGAGAAATCAATGCTAAGGTATTTAAGTAATTTGATTACTTAATAATAGGAAGAAAAATAATTAGGATATCAATTGCACTTTTTTTAATTATTTAGGATTATTTTACGTAAAAAAATTTATCAATATTTTATAATTATGTATTAATTGCAATATATTTATTCCAATTTATTTTTAATAATATATCAAATTTTTAACATTATTATTTGATTTATTTTATCTTTTTTAAAATTGAATACAAAATTGAACGAAAATTTATTTAATCTATTTAAAAACACCTTCCTAATTGAATATATTTGACAACTACTCTTTTTTAAATGAAACTATTATAATAAATATTATTTGCCTTTTTTTATGATGATAAATTTGGATTTGGTATAATTTAATAACCCTAATAGATGATTGAAAATTTGAAAGATAACTAAATTCTTAATGAGTTTGGATTCTTCCTTTTTTTTAATTTGAATATGTTAGTATTATTCTAATTCAAAATAAATATAAAAATAAAATTTTGTATTATTATTGTATAAACCAAAGAGAGACTTAAGAATTTAATAATTATCTCTCTTTAAAAAATAAAATTAACATTATTTAAGAGATCTAAATATATATGATTGCATTTTGATCATGAGTAAAATAGTACTTATATTTTACATGATGGTACATGTTTATTAATTGAAATAAAGTATATTAAAATTAATAGATATCAAATATAATTTGTTTAATGAAAAAGTGTAATTTTATCATATCAAAAATAATAAAGGATAATATACATAACTATTGAAAAAGATGAAGGTGTCAAAAGGAAATTAAAGACAAAAGCTTAACGTTACTACCCTTTATGTACTAAACCATGTGCTTTATAACTACAATTTGGAGATTATCAACATACAATGAATACAACTCCTCCTTCACATATATGAACCAAGTATTGTGCTCATAAAAAATTATATTATTTTAATATTTTAATATCTTTTTCAACTTTACCTCATACCAATCGAGAACCATTTGTATTAACCATATCAAGCATTCTACTATGTATCTCACTTATCAAATAGTAAAAGCTATCTAAGGCTTAATTGTTGTCATTGTTTTATCATAAAACAATATATGGAAGATTTATTAATACATAAAGAGATTAGGTGAGATCAAAAAATAAAGCTTAAACATAATTCAATTTCTTTGATCCTATAAGGTTATATATAGTTTGATTGATTGTTAAAGATAAGAGTCCAACTATTTAGGAAAATGTATAAAAATTAGAATACACAATAAATTATTCCAAATAGAAAGAAAATGCACCAAAATTAGAAAAATTTAATAAATTAAGAAAACACGAGAAGGGAAAAATTAGGAAAATTATTTTAAATAGGAAGAAAATGCACAAAAATTAAAGAAATATAATAAACTAATAAAATAAATAAGAGAGATTATGAAAATATAATAAATGAGAAAATAAATCATGAATTTTTTTAATTTAATATAAATTTCTATATATAAGTAAAATATTAAATGCTAGAAAATATAATAAATCAAAGAAATAGATTAGAGTAATTACAAAATGTAATAAATAAAAGAAAAAAATTGGGGAGATTACTTTTGAGAGGAAGAAAACATATAAAAATTAAAAACTTAGTAAATCAAAGAAAGAAATTAGATATTATAAAAATGCAATAAATGAAGAAAAAATTAGGAAGTTTTTTTCTTAATTTAATATAAATTGATATATATAAATAAAAAATTTAATCTCTTATACTAATTGTGTGATTGTGACTCACCATAGTGTAATATTCATTAAAAAAAGATTGATTATGTGAGTTTGGTTCGTTGTGACATAGTATTCATTGAAAATAAATAATAAATTAACACATAATAAATTATAAAAATGACACTTGTCATAATAAGAGGTTAAGAATATCACAATTAATATAATATACTAGGTGTCAACCCGTGCGTTACATAGATAAATATATATTTTACTAATATAGTATTATAATTATATATTAATTATTTATAAAGAAAATTAGATAAAAATTTAATTAATATATAACTAATACCTTTAAGAAAAAAAAGTTTTTTCCCACTAATTTTGCTCAACTTTAAATAGGTAATTTATTTTAAATTCAAAAATTGCATTAATTTAATATTATTTTTCAATATAATTATTGTCATTGATATTAATATTTAATAATATAATTTATAATAAAAATAAATTTTTTAATAATATATTTTTTATTTATCACCTTACAACATGAAATAAAATTTTAAAAGTAGTAATTTTTTATATGGATAAATGTTTATTTTAATAATATAATATTATAATTATATATTAATTATTTATAAAGAGATTAGATTAAAAATTATTAATATATAGCTAAAAACTCTAAGAAAAAAAGTTATCTCTTCACTCATTTTTCTCAACATTCAAGCAGATAATTAATTTTGAATTTATATGGTTAAAAATTAGTTTTAAATTTAAATGTTGAATTAATTAGATACTATTTTTTAAAATAATTATTATCATTAATATTAATATTTAATAACATGATTTATAATAAGAATAATTTTTTTATAATAACAATATAATATATTTCTTATTTACTATATTACAGCATAAAATAAATTTTTAAAAGTAATAATTTTATATTACAAATAAATCATTAAAATTCACAAATTATGATATACATGTTAACTAAAATTCAATGTTTTGATATTAAATATTTTATATTTTTTAATTCATATAAAAGATAGGAATAGCTTTTAGTTGAAAAATACCAATAACCAACTCATATTTAATATCTTTTAAAATATGCATTATAGTAAAGTTCTTTTCTTAGAATATAATCAAAAATATAAAATAATAAATAAATAAAAAGTATGCAATGAAATTTTTAGAATAAAAATTAATCTACCCCTTAGTCGAAGTTTCAGAAAAATATGTTAATGATGCAGAGGAAAAAATGTGAGAGAAATAATATAATTATTATAAATATAATAAAAAATTAATTAGACTATAAAATGAAAAAAAATAAATTTATAATTATTATAGTAAGAATCCACCAAATGGAGATAAATTATTGATGTATTTAGTGATAAATATTATTTCATAAATTGGTGCAAGTTAAATTATTCATTTATTTATGAAAGTAAAAGGTAATTTTATTAAATTAAGATGAAGAAAAGTGCATTATGGATGAAATTTTACAAATTTTAAAAGGAAAAAATTAAGCTGGTACTATTCGTTATAATTTATTGTAGCGAGATACTACATATTTATTTTCTTTCATTTAAGTTCACCTCGTAAATAGTAATTTACTAAAAATCCTAAAAGATAAAATGATACACTTTTAGTGCATCTCAAGAAAAATAAAAGTACTGAAACGGAAACCTCTATTATCACATATTAAAATTAAAAAATTTTTAATCTTATAAAAATAAAAAATAAAAGATTAAAAATTTATAAAAATTAAAATTAAATAATTTTTAATTTTATAAAAATTAAATTAATATAAAATTTTAATTATAAATAAAATTAACAAAAAATTAATTTTTTAGGAATTAAAATAAATTTTTGGTTAAGATAAAAATAAAAATAAATAAAAACTTAAAGACATAAAATCTTATATAAAATTATAGGATAATATTTTTCTTTTATCCTTTTTTTTTTAAAATTATCCTAGATGAATTATTATTACTGTTCGAATAATAACATATTACCATTTGGAGATAAATTAATAACATACTCTTCTTTGACAATTTAATTATTAATGAAGGTTTGGCTTATCCATTTATTTTAGATTTTTAGTCAATATTACTATTTTGAAATAAAATAGTAAGATGTTACTGTTTTAATATATTATTATTTTGAAATAAAACATCTACTTTTTTAGTAGTTTAGCTGTTAATGAGACTTAATTTATTCATTTATTTTAAATTTTTTAGTTAATATTACTGTTTTGAAATCCAACAGTAACATGTTACTGTCTAGAGATAAATTAAGTCTCATTAACAATAACATATTTTGAAACTTAACAATAATATGTTACTTATCTGGAGATAATATGTTACTATTTTAAGATAAAGCATCCTCTTCTTTAGTAGTGTAGTTAGTTAATAAAACTTAATTTATTCATTTATTTTAAGTTTTTAGTCGATATTACTATTTTGGAATCTAATAGTAATATGTTACTGTCTAAAGATAAAATAGTAACATCCTCTTCTTTAGTAGTTTGGTTGTTAATAAGACTTGATTTATCCATTTTTTCTTAGTTTTTTATCAATGTTACTATTTTGATATCAAATAGTAATAAGTTATTATCTAAAAATTAAATAGTAACATACTCTTATTTAACAATTTAGTTATTAATAAAACTTGACTTATCTATTTTTTTTAGTTTATGATTGTTAATGAAATTTGATTTATTGTTTGAAAATAAAACAATAACATCCTTTTTTTAGTAATTTAGTTGTTAATGAGATTTTATTTATCTATTTTTTTGAAGTTTTTAGTCGATGTTACTGTTTTGAAACTAAACAGTAACATACTCTTTTTTATAGTTTAATTATTAATGAGACTTAATTTATCCATTTATTTTAAATTTTTTTATTAATATTATTGTTTGGAGATAAAATAGTAACATGTTACTATTTAGAGACTAAACAATAACATATTATTATTTAAAAATTTAGTTATTAATGAAACTTGATTTATCCATTTATTTTTAAAATTTTTAGTCAATGTTACTAGTCTGAGGGCAAAACAGTAACATCTTCTTTTTTAACAGTTTAATTGTTAATAAAACGTTATTTATTCATTTATTTTGAGTTTTTAGTTAATATTACTGTTTTGAAATTAAATAGTAACATGTTACTGTCTAGAGATAAAATAGTAACATCTTCTTCTTTAGCAATTTAGTTATTAATGAGACTTAATTTATCTATTTATTTTAGATTTTTTATTGATGTTATTGTGTTACTGTATCGAGATAAAATAGTAATATCCTCTTCTTTAGTTGTTAGATTGTTAATAAGATTTGATTTATTTATTTATTTTAGGCTTTTAGTCAATAACATCCTCTTCTTTAGCAGTTTGATTGTTAATGAGATTTGATTTATCCATTTAGTTTAAATTTTTTATCAATGTTACTATTTTGAAACCAAATAATAATATATTACTGTCTAGAAACAAAATTATGACATGCTCTTCTTTAGTAGTTTAGTTATTATTAAGACTTGATTTATCCATTTATTTTGAGTTTTTAGTCAACAATGTTGTTTTGAAACCAAACAATAACATATTACTATCTAGAGATAAAATAATAATATCCTCTTCTTTTATAATTTGATTATTAATAAAACTTGATTTATCCATTTATTTTAAATTTTTGGTCAATGTTACTATTTTGAAACTAAACAGTAACATATTACTATCTAGAGGTGAAATAGTAACATGCTCTTCTTTAATTATTTGATTATTAATGAGATCTGATTTATTCATTTATTTTAAAATTTTTAGTTGATGTATTATTTGAAGATGAAATAGTAACATCTTATTCTTTGACAGTTTGATTGTTAATAAAACTTAATTTATCTATTTATTTTAAATTTTTTGTTAATGTTACTATTTGAATATGAAATAGTAACATGTTACTATTTGCAGATCAAACAATGACATACTATTATTTGGTAAATTAGTTGTTAAGGAAACTTAATTTATCTATTTATTTAAAAAAATTTATTGATATTACTATTTAAAAATGAAACAGTAACATATTACTATTTAATTTTAAACAATAACATATTATATTTTTGTAATTTTATTGTTAAGAAAGTTATTATAATACATTATACACTAAAAGAATTGAGGAGTAAAAATTTAATATGAGATTTGAATAAATTTAAATTAAGAAATATGAGGTTAAGGTTGATTAAATAATAAGAAAATGAAGAAAAATTTAAAAAAATTATTGAAAAAAGCTTTTTTTGTCAGCTAAAGTGGGTAAAACACCTTTAAGCACGTAAATCTTGAAAAATTACATAAAATTGACATATAATTTGCCCTAATTAGATAACTAAATGTAAAGTTATAATCATTTAAAGTTTTGAACTTAATTTAAATTTTTCTGGTAGAGTAGACTCTATCGAAATCAAATTTTCTTATTTTTTATTGGAAGATCATAAGAAAACAAATAAAAACAAGTGGTCATTTGACAAAATTGGTTAACAAATCATGGAATTATATCCTTTCAAAGTTTCTAATTCACAACCACCTTCTCATAATAAAAAAATATTTTAAGAATATAATAGTAATAATTTATAAAATCGGCACCTATTTGAAATAAAAATCAATGTTGTCACTTATTTGAAAGAAAATCCAAGACATGGCACTACAATGCAATTTACTAAATTTTAAATTAGATGTAAAATGAGATAAAAATAAAAATAAAAAATTTCATTTAGATCAAATAAAGACAAAAATAAAAAAAATTCAAATATAATCAAATGAACATAGAGTTAAAATAATTTTTAAATTTTAAAATGAAAAATGTTGTATTTGTTAATTTCAATATTTTTATATAAATCAAAGATAATAAAAAATAACTTATTCATATATATTGTCAATTGCAAATTTATAAATTTCATAATTTATAATTCATATATTCACATGACAACTCTCCTCCATCCATAATTTTCTCTAAAATTGTGTTTTTCCTATTAAATAGTGTGAAATAGTAAAAAAATTCATTTAATGAAATAAAATATATAAACTATATAAAAATATATACTTTTGTAATTTTATACATAAAACATTTGTTAAACTAATGAGAACCAATTAAACTATAAATTTTTTTACTCAAAAGTAGAATTTCAATGAAATAAAATACTTATAACAAAAAAAAGGATAATCAAACTACAATAATAATAGTGTAAAAAATAAAATAAATCATAAAAAAGAATTTATATGATAAAAAGTTTAGATCAAGAAACTATAAAAGATCAAAAATAATAAAAGAAAATACTTACAAATATCGAAGATAAAGATGAGAACTCTAATCTCAAAAAAGATGATAGATTTAAAGTGAAAAGAGAAAAAAAATATAATTTAAATATAATTTAAAATTTTTTCATGAGAATAAAATAATTTTATTAGAATAAAGTAATTAAATAATTGTGAACTCACAGATATTTTCTTATCTAAAATAAAATTATAGCTTTGAAATTACTAAAGGTAAAGAAAGAAAAAAATCAAAACATAAATGTGATACAAGAAGATTTTTATGAAAATAAAATAAATAGGTAGTTATGAGTTTTAATTATAGATAAAGTTTTAAATTTAAACTTTTATTAAAAATTAATTTAATATTTTAAGGATAAATATTTTTTATTTCATAATTTATCTTTTAAGTGAAGAAGAAATGATAAATTAATTTTTATTAAAAATAATAAATTAATATATAATAAATTATAAGAATAATATTTGTCATCATAAAAAGTAAAAAATATTATAATTAAAATAATATATAGATATATATATCGACTAAAATCCGGATCCACTTGTGGCTATGGGGAGATGTAAACACATCTCTTAATTTAAATTAATTTAATTCGAGTTATCTCATACAAGAATATTAGAGAGATCTGATAGAGGATGCTACATGCGATTTTTTAAATCATCATCCTTTACCGTTCTCGCTTTAAATAAAAATTTTATATCTCACGATAAGAAGTATCGGAATATTTGGGTGTAAAAAATATCTCTGTGTCAGGTTATTAATTTATTAAATAATAATGGAAATGTCTATCAGCAAAAATATTTATGATAACGGAATTGCAAAAAAATTTCGTGGAAAGTGACACGGCGGCTTACGTTGCTGGGAATGAAGCAGCGGGTGATGCAAGCGCCAGCGTTTACTTTGAGTCAACTTTGTGTACCTGTCAATTTTTTGTCTTCTTCCTGCCAAAAAAATTACTGGAAACTTCTTAACATCTCGCTTTCACATTTGCAATGTCCATTCTAACCCTCTTGTCACAAGTGAGAATCTTCCAACCAGACCAAACTACAATTCAAAGACACAACTTCCACATTTTCTTCGGACGCTTTTACCCTCCACAATCTTCCGCGAAAGCCACAGCCAAACTTCAGGCTGCAAAAAGCAAAGGGTCCGTGTGACTGACCTTCTCTTCGTTATCTGTATCTTAGCTGTCTTCTACCTATGCCCTCTCCTTCTTGGAAGTCCCAATTCCCAATTCCCCTCTTTTTTCCTCTTTATAAGTATATTGCCTTCCCAACTCTCTCCAACTCATCTCTTATCTCTCACCGTTGTTTTTCTGCAAGCGTTTAATCAATTAGCTATGGCAGCTCAAAACCCACAAACTCAATTCGAAGATTACTTGCCTCTCATGGCTAACAAGCTCGGCGGAGACGGCTTAATAGACGAGCTCTGCAACGGGTTTAATCTGTTAATGGATTCTGAAAAGGGGGTTATCACTTTTGAGAGCCTGAAAAGGAATTCGGCCTTGCTGGGTCTACAGGACCTGAAAGATGAGGATCTTCGATCCATGGTGAGTCAAGGTGATTTCGACGGCGATGGGGCTTTGAACCAGTTGGAATTCTGCGTTCTGATGTTCAGATTGAGCCCTGAGCTTATGGAAGGTTCTAAATTGTGGTTAGAGGAAGCTATTAAGCAAGAACTTAAAAATTGTTTCTAATTTGTCGTTGCCTTTACTATTGATTTGCCATTTTTGGGAATTTTCCCATATACTTGTAAGAACAAAAATGGAAGGATGAAATAATAGAAGTAATTCCTTTGGGATTCTGTGCATATCCGCAGTTTACCTTTTATACTTAATGATAGTGTATTGATTAATCATGAAATGTAGAATTGGACTTCAGAATTCTATCTCCCCCCCCCCCCCTCAAATGCAATTACATTTTTTTTTAATTTTTGATTTAATGATTGAGTGAACTTCTGGTTAAGTCTGATATTTGTAGATCTCTGAGGAAATCTGTGACTGCCACTTTAATTTCTAATTAACTGCATGTGGAATTAATTAATTAACTACATAAAAAATGCAGATTAACTTGTACCAATTCGAGTTCATGACTTGGAACCTGCAAAGGCTCTATCATGCTTAGCTGCAAGTACTAAACCAATATGTTGTAATGGACAGAAATCCAAAGTATCCAAACCCTTATGTTAAGCTGGATATTCCAACAAATAACAAAAAATTTCATCATAATAAATAATTTCTTTTGATAAAATCTAATGATGGAAGAGTCGAGTGCTTGAGCACAGGCTGTTAAATGATGATTAGTTTTGTCGAATGAGCGCCCAATTTCCTTCAATAGTGTCACAGGTGGTGAGTAAGACAACAAAGTCGAAATGTGGATGCATCATGTTAAGATTTAACATATGTCTTATAAATTGTCTATTCAACTAATTGAGTCATGGTTCCATGATTCGAGGTAATGCAGATTGGAAACAATGGAAAGGACGGCGAGCAATGGTAGATGGTTATTGAGAACGGTCAATAACAAATGTCTCTTCTGCACCAGAGGAATAGCTGCTTCTTTGTGGTAAAACTGCAACATAGTTGGTATTATATCTTCAACTAATGTTTTACTACTCATCCATGGTTCTTATCTCTTGATATTTCTTTCTGTCATAATCCCTCAACTACTCTGTTAATCACACACAATATTTCTACATGGTTTTAGACTACAATGATATTTTATCTTACACACAAACAAACGCGCATTTTCTAGACATTATAAGACAGCAATCAGCTGCTGAAGCATAAGAATAGAGTGGAAAAGGTTCAAATTCGTGGTTTTAATTTTACTTAGCTTCCTTCATCAACTGATCAATAAGTGTCGCTGTGTTTCGTTTGAATCTTATTCAATCTAGTGTTAAATATCATCAGTGACATTCCACAGGACACCCACCTATGTGCCTTGTAGACGAGGATTCCATAACTCTATATATGTCACTTAAGTTATTCACATGCAAGCTAGAGTCTATAGACTTTATACTCTTCCTAATCATATTACTCTTCAACATAACTGAGTTGTAGTATCTTCATCTTGTGAGAAGCAATCAGACCAAATTGACCATTTTAATCCATGTTATGCTTGTTACGAAACTACAATTCTTCCCTCACTTTTCCCAAGCAATCAATACCATTGCCCACCTTCGATCACTTGATGATGGCAGGACCTTGGTTTCTAAAGATGGAAGCTTTGAACTAGGTTTCTTCAGTCCAGGCAGTTCCACAAACCACTATGTTGTAGTACAAAAATATACCACCTGGAACTGTTGTTCGGTTTGCCAACCGTGAAAGCCCGCACAAAGACAACTCCAGTACGTTGAGAATAAACAAAGAAGTCTTGTTCTTCTCAGCAGAATAAGAGTATCCTTTTGGTCTACCAACTCAAAAGCAAGGACCTTGAATAATACTTTGCAGCTCTTAGATGCTGGAAACTTAATCCTAAGAGAAGAACAAGACCAGAACCCAAAGTACTACTTGTGGCAGAGCTTTGACTATCTTTCTGATACATTCTCACCAGGAATGAAGCTGGGATGGAACCTAAAAAATGGCCTTAATTGCAATTTAACTTGATGGAGGAACTGGGATGATCTATCTCCGGGAGACTTGACTTGGGGTTTCATACTTAGCAATAACCCTGAAATGGTAATGGGAAGAAATCCAACAGAATATGACAGCGTGGAATGGGATTCAATTTAGTGCTGCGTCTTCCCTCGGGGACAATCCAATTTTTGACATGGAGTTCATCATCAATGAGAATGAGTTGTATTATAGCTACAGCATCAACAATAAGTCGGTGATTTCAAGACTTGTAATGAACCACACCGTGTATTCTCGTCAATGCTACACATGGACTGAAGAAGCTCAAACTTGCAGGTTATATTCATATTGGCCAAGAGATACATGTGACAACTACAAATTTTATGGCCCATATGGAAATTGTGACATGGATCAGTCTCCAGTTTGCCAGTGGTTTCAAGGATTTGAGCCAAAATCACCGGAGAGCTGGAATACAATGGACCGGACTGGAGGATGCATGCATAGTGGAAATTGGAGCTGCAAGGAAAAATAAAGATGGTTTGATCAATTTCAGAAACTTGGAAGTTCCAGATACTAAAAAGTCTTGGATTAATAAAAGCATGACACTTGATCAATGCAAGGAGAAATGCTTTGAAAATTGTTCTTGTACAGCTTATGCAAACACAGACATTAGGGGAGAAGGTAGCGGCTGTGCCATTTGGTTTGATGATCTAATTGATTTGAGACAGATTTCAGGTTCTGGGGAAGATCTGTATGTTAGAGTTGTTGCTTCAGAAATAGGTTGATTTTGTTTAAATGTAGTCATGAACAAGGAATATTCTGATTTCTCTGGATACATATTTGGCTTCTACTTGTTGATCTTCGTGCATACCTTCAAATCCATTTTTTTTTTCAATTCATTGACTTATGGTTCATTTCTCTGTCAAGAAAACCAAGATGCAAAGGATAGTCTATGGAAAATGGTAGCAGTGGTAACAATTACTGTTTCATCGATTCTTGTGTTGCTTTTCATTTTGGCTTGCATTTATAGGAGGAAGAAAAAGTCTAAACTTTTGCCGCATAATTTTTTTATGCAAAGGACAAGTATTGCATTGGACATGGCCTGCAGTTGTGCCATCCAAAAAAGTCCCAATTTTCTTATTTACGATATTGAATTCATTTAGTTAACCTGAGAAAAGACAGAAATCTTTGTCAACAGAAAAGAGTGACGAGGGCGAACACGATTTGGAGTTGCCTTTCTCTGATTTTGCTACAATAACTCATGCCACTAATAAATTCTCAAGTGACAGGAAGCTTGGTGAAGGTGGTTTTGGGCCTTTACAAGGGGTAAGGATGCGACATCCCTATTGAAAATAACAAAGGACAAAGAAATCCGGACATTTCTTATATAAATCTTTACTACTACTAATGTGAATTTTAGGGCTTCCTACCCGACGGACAAGAGGTTGCTGCCAAGAGGGTTTCACGAAGAACTGTACAAGGATTGAAAGAATTCAAGAATGAAGGCATATTGTGTGCCAAACTTCAACACCATAATCTCGTTAAGGTTTTAGGTTGCTGCATTCGAGGAGAGGAAGGGGAGAGATCGCTTATCTAAGAATATATGCCCAACAAAACCTTGATTCCTTTCCTTTTGGAATGTATATCTTGCAAAAGGGAATAATTCCGCTTTTTCCTTGAAGATTATGTTGTTGACATAACTGTTGATCTTGACAGATCCTACTGAAAGTTTTGGACAGGTCTAAGCATTAACGCATTATATTTGAAATTCCCTATTTTTGTCAAGATTTTAGATTAAAGATTATATATAAAAATCTTAAAGCAAGTAGTGTTTTATTAGATAATAAGCAATAGGTGTAAATAAATTGAGTTAAGCCAAATATTTATATGTTTCAATTTAAACTTATCAAAAATATGAAAAAAGAGAAAAAAAGTTTAAACTTGAGTCGTACATCATTAGTCTCAAATAATGTGAATTTGAACTCAAGCATGACTGGTATATGAGTTTAAATAAATTTATACAAATTTATTTAAATAGTTTGTTATCAAATTCCAATTTCACAGAACTTGAAATATTTGAACTTGAGTTTCTAATGAAAATATATCTAAGTAAATTTTTATTTCACCTAAATTTAAACATATAAAATTTTATATTTTACAAATAAATGAGAGGTTAGTTTTTTTTATCTCATTTTACTTGTTAATATAAATTTTTTTACAACCATCAAAATCTATAAAAAAATATTTACACAACATCACATAATATTAATAATTATATTTAGTAAATAATAACATACTAGAAAGATAATTATTTCAATCATAATATCATTATTTTTCAATCTCAAAAATTAATAATAGTAATTTATGTATTATATTATTTATATATAACATAAAAATAAATGTATATATATTTTTTTATTATAAAGCTTGTTTAACCTTATGGATAGTTCAAATCAAGCAATATAAAACTTGAACTCGATTCAATTTATTTAAAGTTGAATTCAAATTAAATTTTTTGTAAGTTGATCTTAAGTTGATGTGTATCTTCATTTGTATTCCTAACAATGAGTTAAATCCAAAAATTTCATATTTTGACTTAATTTGAATGTTTGGAGGGGGATCAAATTGGAGGAAATGCAATTAGAGTGGCTAGTAGATAGTAAGTATCTTTTTGGATTGTGCAATGAATGTGTTTCTTTATTTTCAATGCATCTTTGAAGATGACACTATCTCATCCACAATTTTTTAGTCGTTATATGGTACTAAAATATGCTTAGATGGGTTATTTTCCATCAAGTTAGATATATTTAGTTTTGATGTACTATTGTCAGAGATGGTCAGCGAAAAGAAAAACCAAGGGCTTTCCTATCCAAACCATAATCTTAATCTCATTGGCCATGTAAGTTAGAGAATTGAATTTCCATCTCTTACACATAATAGATCAAGGACACAAACATTACTTAAATGTTTTAACATTATTTTAAGCATGGAAGCTGGGCAAGGAGGGCACGCCAATTGAACCGCTAGATGCCTGTACGGGGGACTCAAGTATTGTATCAAAAGTTTAACGGCGCATCCATATCAGTCAAATGTTCAATATCACCCGGATGATAGGCCAAACATGGGTTTTGTGGTCGTTAAATAGCAGAGGATGCAAAATAGCTTTATTGTAGGGGGTTGTTTTGCCGTCTCATTTGGGCTGTGGTACGTGTTATCGAGGAATTAAGCCTTTGATTGTATTGTGTATTCTGGAAAGGCATCTTTTTATTCTTCTTTGGAACTTAGATGTATGTTTTTGAGAAAATAAATTCACATATGCATGCTATTATGTGAAAAAGGAAGTCCTTTGATATTTCAATTCGAAAATGGAGCTTTTGATACTTATAGTTCTATTAAATTTGTAATTTCATTCTTAATAATTTTTTTTAATAAATAGATTGGGCATAAGCCCAAAAAAAAAAAAACCTACAAAGAAATATTACATAGGTTAAAGATCCCCAAGACATCACTTAAAAAAAGATGATTAAGATTGGTTGAAGAAGTGTCCATCATTTATAGTCCTTATTCCTTGATTAAACTATAATTAGCCAACCAATATATACATTTATTACCTTCCTTAAATGTGTATTAAATAGAAATTCTCCAAGCATGTTGGATCAAAGAACAATATCGTACTAGGAGAGCAACATTTTTAATTTATATAATTAAATATTAAAAATTTTAAATAATTTATAATTAATTGTTCCTTTTTAATTGGTATTCAATTTAATTATTGAAATTTTATATGTCATCTTATGTGTCAATTAAATTTTACATATTAACATCTTATCTTTGCCTAGTCATCAAAATTCACTTATTTTCACCAATATCACTCCTTGTCAAAGTTAAAACACATTTGCCAAAGGAGTGGCATCTTTTTGGTATACTTATCAACCAATAAGTATAAGGGAGGGAATTCGAATCCTTTCCATATTATTTTTGTAATTAGGCACTCTCCCACTAGTTATATTGATTGCCGCAACAAGATTCTTGAAACAAGAATGACTCTCCTTAGATGTTCAAATAAATCTAAAAAAGAAAATGTTTATTTCTTATTTGTCGATTTCATGATTTTTCTAAACTTTTATTTTACAAGATTGGTGGGACTAATCACAAGGTTTTAACTTCTAATAGATTCATTTCAATTCTCATTACTTCATTTTAATTTTTATGGGAGATGATATTAGTAGATATAGATGGATTTTGATGATTAGACAAAAATAAAATAATACCATGTAAAATTTAATTAACACATAGGATTTTATTAGTTAGAATTAACATTAATTAAGATAGATGAAAATTAATTATAAATTATTTAAAACTAAAGGATTTAACTATAAATATTAAAATTATAGTGATGAAATTTCAACTAGTACTATTTACAAACTCAAATTTTATCTTGATATTTAAGCGGAAGCAACTAAAATATATCATTTTTATCATACAGTATTAAATTTAAAGATTCAGATTTATTGATTTATATAATACTACATATATAGAATAAAATTTAATAATTTTAAACTAATAATATGTAATAAAATAATATATTTTAATTTACAGCTGATATTATTTACAAACTAAAATCATTTCACAATGCTCTGGCCACAAGATGTTGTTGGTGTCATAGACTCTAGGGCCATGTATAGGTTTACTCTTCGCAGACCAAAGGATGGAAAAGATAGGAAAACTTGCCCTCCTTGTTCACAACACGTCTAACCTGTGTGTAAACAGGTCAAACACACTTGCCAAAGGGCGGCAGTCTATTGGTATAGTTATCTCCTGATAAGTACAAGGGAGCGAGCTCAAATCCTTTCCATACTATTTTTGTGATTAGGCATTCTTTGGATTGCCTCGATAAAAGGATTTTTGAAATAAGAATAATTTTTTAAATATTTGAATAAATTCAAAAAAAAATTATTCCTTATTTATTAATTTTATGATTTTTCTATACTTTTATTTTATAAGATTCGTAAAATTGACCACAAGATTTTAATTTTTAATAATTTTATTTCAATTCTCATTACATTGTTTTAATTTTGATGGGAGATGATATTAGTAAAAATAGATGAATTTTGATGACCAGACAAAGATAAAATAACACCATGTAAAATTTAATTCACACATAGGATTTCGTTAGTTAGAATTAACATTAATTAAGATTGATGAAAATTAATTATAAATTATTTAAAATTAAAACATTTAATTATAAAAATTAAAATTATAATGATGAAGTTATAAGTTTGATAGATTATGGTAAAACCTTTATTATTCCTATTTCAATTAATACTATTTACAAACTCAAATTTTATATTGGTATCTAAGCGGAAGCATCTAAAATACATCATTTTTATCATACAATATTAAATTTAAAGATTTAAGTTTATTAATTCATATAATACTAGATATATAGAAAAATTTTAATTATTTTAAACTAATAATATGTAATAAAATGGTATATTTTAATTTACACCTTTTTCAGCTGATATTATTTACAAACTAAAATCATTTGTTGTCGATGTCATACACTCAACGACCGCGTATAGGTTTATCCTCCGTAGACTAAGGATGGAAAAGACAGGAATACATGCCCTACTTGTTCATAACGGGTCTAACCTGCCTGTAAATAAGTCAAACACATTTACCAGAGATGGCATTTTATTCGTATGCTCATCAATCATAAGGGAGGGAGTTCAAACCCCTTTCATACTATTGTTGCCATTAAGCACTCTCTGATAGTGATTGCAACCAAAAAAATTCTCGAAAGGGGAATGACTCTCGTTAAATTAAAAAAAAAAATACTTATTTCCTATTTGTGGATTTCATGATTTTTCTAAACTTTTATTCCACATAATTGATAGGACTGATCACAAGGTTTTAAATTCTAATAATTTTATTTCAATTCTTATTACCTCATTTTAAATTTGATAGGAGATGATACCAATAGAAATAAATGAATTTTTATGTCTAAACAAAGATAAAATAACACCATATAAAATTTAATTAACATATAGGATTTCGTTTATTAGAATTAACATTAATTAAAATAGGTGAAAGTTAATTATAAATTATTTAAAACTAAAGGATTTAATTATAAAAATTAAAATTATAATGATGAAATTATAAGTTTGATAAGATTATGGTAAAACCTTTATTGTTCCTATTTCAGTTAATATTATTTACAAACTCAAATTTTATCTTGATATTTAAGCAGAAGCAACTAAAATACATCATTTTTATTATACATAATCAGATTTAAAGATTTAAATTATTAATTTATATAATACTCCATATATAGAATAAAATTTGATAATTTTAGACTAATAATATGTAATAAAAGAAAGATTCTATGGTACAAATATAAAAAAGTGTAGTATGATGCAAAGCTAATGACGTGGCAAATTACTAATAGGCAGATGAAGTGGGTTCAAACAATGGCCGTTGATGACTTGTCACTTGTTACCTTATTATTTGGAAACAATAAAAGGAAAGCTGAAATCTGACAAGTTGCTGCCAAATCTATTATTGTCCATTTTTATGGATTAAGAGAAAAATATTATTTATAATAATATTATTTCTATTTACTTATTGTTATCCTTTTATTAACTATAATATTATTAATGTTACATTAATACTAAAAATAAAATACTTAAAAATACTTATATAAAAGTAACATTAAATTTTTAATATTAATATGACATTAAAATTTTTTATCCCTACTTTCTCATCAAAAGATTGGATTTCACTTTGACTCACACCCCATAAATCCCATTAAAAGGGGTGAAAAATACATAAGACAAGGGTTCAAAGACCGCAATTTGCCAAAGAGATTAATAAAATCTAATTTATCACATTTATTTTATAATTATGCATTCAAATTTATGAATAACAAATTTTAAATATATATTATTTTTTCTAAGTAAAAGTATTTCAAATCAACCAGCTTTTGTTACCAAACATAGTTCTTTTTGTGTGTTCCCCACAATTGAGTTCATAGTTAGATGAAAATTATTAATCTAAAAAGAGGTATTATAAAGAGTAAATATGAATTAAATAAATAAAAATACTTAAAACTTGTTTTATTTTATTATTTATTATTTATGAATCAATTTAAAGAAAATTTTGTGTATATTTATACCATTTAATCATATTAGTATTTAAACTATAAAAGATAGAAAGGGATTTGAAAAAATATGTAATTAATTAATTAAATTAAAATGTCTACATTGTAATTTTAACTTATTTAAAACATTTCATAATAATAATAATAAAATATATCATACTATATTTGCATTACTCAATGATATTAATTCTCACCTATAAACAATAAAAGTGAATATAAAAAAATATGTACTAGAGCAAACTAGAAGAGAATTAATGTATGAATGGTAAAATAATAACAGTTAAAAATAAAATATAAAAATAATTAATTTATACATATTAAAGTTTTAATTTAATTAAAATAAATTTATTATAAAAAATATATTGTATTATATCTATAGTACTTAATAATGTTGATATATATTTAATTTAAAATACAATACTTTAAAATTGATATGTAGATACTAAGAAATTAAATAAATAATTTTAATTTTTTAGTATCATTATTAAAAATAAAATATATAATTAATTTAATATATTAATATTTATGCTTTGAATTAATTAGTTTATATATTTTACAATAAAAATAAAATATATTGTATTATATTTATATGAATGATATTAATTTTTAAGTTATAATCAATATGAGTGAATAAAATTAAAATGTAATGAAATAAATAAAATATTAATGAAATATAAATAAAAAAGGTGGGAAAAATATAGAATTTAAATTGAATAAAAAAAAGAGGAGTGAGGAGTGGCCTTTTTCTGGAAAGCTATAATTTTTTATAAAAAAAATAAGATAACCAAGTTTGATAATATAACACGCATAGACTGACCGAGAAACACACAATAAGTTAACCGGCTAAAAAAAGTAAGTTCTCCACGTGTCATATGCTTGATGATACAAATATTGTTGTATGTCTGACAACGAAGTGGTATTTGTACCACAGAAACCTCCGTAATAAAATGGTATATTTTAATTTACACGTATTTCGGCTGATATTATTTACAAACTAAAATCATTCACAATGCTCTGGCCTCAAGTTGTTGATGTCATAGACTCTCTTTTTTTATACGAAGCATTCGCTATTCATTAGGTCATGTTGATTTAAGTTGAAATAATCTAATATAGGAATACAATATTTTTAATAATAATTTTTTTATTTATAAAATTTGAATTTAAAATTTTATTTAAAAAATTAAATTTTTAACCATTTGAATCATCTGCCAATAATAATGTCATATACTCTAAGCTTATGTTTGACTAGAAGTGAGGGAGAAGTAATTGAGGGTGAAAGGAAATGAGGAGGGAGAAATTGGCCGTGAAAAAAATTTACTTAAGAATGTTTGAAATGGATAAAAATGGAAAGAGAAATAAATAGGAGTGAAATAATTTTTTTTTGTTTGGAATGAATGAAATGAAATTTATCCTTCTGAGACTAAACAGCCTATTTGAGGGGTCATTTGGTTCGTAGCAACAACATAGAAAATTAGACTTTTCAAGATATAAACTATCATAGAGTTATTTGATTTTGCAAATGGGAGGAAATGGATCTTCCGGGAAACTTATATTTCCTATAAAACACAGGAGATCACTTATCTACTCCCCTAAGTAAGTTTTATTGCCTGCATTTTTAATTAATTCATAGGCAAAAATGACCCTATTAAAATTAGTTAATACTAATTCTGCCCTTTTAATTGAATAACAAGTTTCACTTCTTCGTGTATGTTGTTGTTTCTCGAACATCTCTCGTCTCCTTTCAACCCTAATAGCAGTTTCTGGTAACGGTACTAGCGATTTCTGGTTCTCGAGCTTCTCTTATCTCTTTTCAACCCTAGTAGCAGTTTCCGGCAACGGTAATAGCGATTTCTAGTAAGACTTGATGACCTTACTCATTATATTTCCTCTTTTTCTATTATGTAAGCTATAGCTTTCATAATTGAAAATTTTTATCCTTCCCGACTTTCCGCCAAAGAAAAGGAGCTGCAGCGTCAGAATACAAACAGAAATAAAATAATGGTAGAATTTGACAATAAAGAGTGTATGATCATGGTCTAGCAAATTAGGATGTTTAATCCAACCCTCATGACAGAGCTTATAAGAGGTTCTGGATATGATATAGTTGTTGTTTGCTTGTTGACTACCTTGAAAAAGATAAATGGTATTTGTTAAATTCAAATTACTAAACGTGGCTGACCATATTTTCATTGCTCTTCTAACTTATAATATTCTTGCATGTAATTTGCTTATGTTATACAGTTATGGCTCGCTTACCATTGAGTAAAAAGAAGAAGATTGCTACTACATGTATTGTATTATACACACAGATGATGCTCATGATTTTGGAGGTTATTGCTGAATTTATGTATCTTTTGTCCTTTTTAGATATTAGATTGCCCAAGTCTATAACCTATATATTTGACAGTTGTACTAAAGAAAGATATTATGTTAGGCTTTTAAATCTCAAGCTAATGATTCAAGAAAGTGACTTAGCATGCTTGGATAACCTTAGGATGAATAGAGCCTATTTTTCTAAGTTATGTGATATGCTTAGAGATGTTGGTAAGTTACAAGAAAATAGGAATACTAGTTTAGCGGAGATGGTTGCTTTATTTCTAATCACACTTTCTCATGACATAAAAAATCGAAGAACTCAATTGTATTTTAGGAGAAGTGGTGAGACAATATCTAGGCACTTAAATTCAGTTCTCCATGCTGTCCTTAGATGCCATGATATTCTACTAAAAAAACCTGAGCCAGTGATAGAGAATTGTCAAGATGAAAGGTGGAAATGGTTTAAGGTAAGTTAGAATTTTTTGGAAGATTAGATGAATGTGTAAATATTTATAAATATATATAGTATCTATTAACAAGTTATATATATACACACTGCAGATTTGCTTAGGTGCTTTGGATGGAAGTTATATTAAGGTTCGTGTTGTGGATAAAGATAAAGCTAGGTTCAGGAATAGAAAAGAAAAACTCACTACTAATGTATTAGCTGCGTGCACATGGGATTTGTAATTTATTTATATATTGCCTAGTTGGGAGGGGTCCGCACATGACAATAGAGTGCTTCAAGATACACTTTCTAGAAAAAATAGTTCCACAAGGTAACAACATAGGTACCTTGACATTGCTCAATTTAAACTAAAGAGCTTATGTGAGATGAAACTACTTAACACTTATCTTGGTTAATTATAGGCAACTATTATTTGTGTGATGTTGAATACATGAATTGTGAGGGATTTCTAACACTATTTAGAGGCCAGAGATATCATCTAAGTGCGTGGAAGAGTAGTGCTTAACCAGTATCTGCTAAGGAGTATTTTAATATGAAGCATTCTCAAGCAAGAAATATTATTGAGAGGTATTTTGGATTGTTAAAAATGAGATGGGATATTCTAAGATGTACAACTTGATACCTTAAGAAAACTGTAGGTAGAATTATCTTGGCTTGTGCATTGATGCATAATTTCATTCGAACATACATGAGTGTGGATACCATAGAAACCTTGCTTGTGGATGATGAGGAAGAAGAAAATGGTGAACTTAATATTAGGATTATGGAATCTAGTGCTGCATGGAGTACATTCAAACATGATCTTGCCAATGAGATGTATAATGCATAGTTACATAAAACCACATCATTGAACAGAGTTTAGCAAAAATTATGTAGCATGTTTCACTTGTATTGCATTTATGGATTGATAGACAATATACATTTTATTCTTGTATTATTTTTATCTAAATTTGTAATAAGATCTGATTAATGACTTTGTCTTTTATTGAACTAGTAGTATGATCATCCTAAATTGTTAAATTATGTGTAGAATGCCGCTCTTATGAATTCCTATGTTTCTTCTCTCCCTATCTTTCCTTCTTTACATATGAGTCAACTAAAAGTTCAAAAAAATGCCAATCAAGGTAGTAATGGTGCAAACCCATCTAGAAGATGCATAAGATAGGGATGCACTGAGGATCGTGCATTAATTAGTGCAATAATGAATTTTATGGAGTTGGGTGGTTGGAAAACGGACAATAGTCAGTTTAAGAATGGTGCTTATAAGAGGTTGGAACAACTTATGGATCAAAAACTTCCTAAGTCTGATATAAAGGCTAAACCACACATCGAGTCCCGTATCAAGTATTTAAAGAATCAAAATAATGTTATTGCAAAAATGGTTAGTCCAGCTGCCAACGGATTTTAATGGAATAATGAAGAGAAGTTCGTAACATGCTCAAAATTAGTCTAGGATGAATGGATGAAGGTAATATTTTATATAATATTTTTTCTTTTATGCACTTATGTGTATCTATGTATATTTCTATTTATTGGTGACAGCTTTTAAAGTTTTACCTTCTTCTCTCATTATGTTTTCCATTCTTTTATACTAGAGTCACAAAAATGTCATGGGGTTAAGAAATAAGTCATTTTCATTTTTTGATGATTTGGCTAAAATATTTGGGAAGGATAGAGCCATTGGAGACGAGGCTGTAAATCCATAAGATACATTAGAAATGATAAAAGATGAAGTAAGGGATAGAGAAGAAGAAGAAAAAGAACAAGAAGAACATGTTCCTGCTTTTTCCGTGGATGACACTTACCCAATCCCTCCATGTTTCCTGATGGGAACTTCTTCCTCAATCACCCCATCAAACCGTAGGTCAAAGAAGGCAAAGATAGAAAATTTGAAAGTTTTGAGAGAATTTTCTTCTAGATTTACACGAATGGGTAATGTGATGGAGAATGCAAGTAAACACATAGGCCGCTTGGCTTCTTGTTTCTAACACGAATCTAATTCTGCAAGGAGAAGGATGCAAGTGACTAGTGAGATTATGAAGATTAATGGCTTGACTCCTACCCAAGTTATAAATGTGGCAAGAAAAATTACTCTCAACCCCTTAGAAGTTGATTTCTTTTTTAGCCTTCTAGAAGATTTTAGAGCTGCTTATGTGTATGGTTTGTTACTTCTAGATCAATGAAGTTCTATGAAAAGCAGTAGTCATTTGGAGCCAACACACTCACTGAACTCATGTTATGTTATTAAACTTTTGTATGTGCACCTATTTTTTGGACCCTTATCTGACATCGAAGCCCATAATGTATTAGTTAATGTGGCTTCCGATTAATGTATATAAGCTACTGGATTTCCTCAAGCTTTTGGTGGAATATAACAATACTTTTTCATTTTTCCCATGGTAATTTTATTGAGACTCCTGTAGTACAGTTCAGTTCATTTCATGCATCATCTCTAGATGTTACTGTTTTAGACAAAAATAGTAACACCCAAGAATGCAACCCGTTGTAGTGTGAGAAAAGCATATTTATTGCTGGGGGTCTGCGCACTGTTAAGTGGCTACTGCGCTTGAGAAAGCAGGTCAACCCGTTGCATGTTACTATTTTGCTCAGAGATAGTAAGATCGTTGAGGCTGATGGAGAATTGATCCTGGGGGGTTACAAGTGGTTGGAATCTAGGTCTTGTTGGTTAGTTATGTAACTTGATGCATTCCTTTCTGGATAAGATCCAAGAACTGCCTCTTTGTGGGATGTTACTATTTTGGATGAAAATAGTAACACCCAAGAATATGGCTCATGAATATCAGTCGAATGCATTTCCACTTCTGGGGTAGAACCTGCTATACGTTGGCTACATCACCTGAGAAAGCAGGCCAACAAGCTGCATGTTACTGTTTTGGCCGAAAATAGTAACAACATCGAGACTGTTGGAGTTTTGAGCCTAGGGGGTTGCAGGTAGCTGGAAGTTAGGTCTAGGTGGTTAGTTATGTCACTTGACAAGTTCCTCTCTAGATAAGATCCAAAAACTGCCTCTTTGTGGGATGTTATTATTTTGGCTAAAGATAGTAACATCCAAGAATGTGGCTCATGAACGTCAGTTAGATGCATTTTGACTTTTGGGATAAAGCCTGCTGTGCATTAGCTACATCGCCTGAGAAAGCAGGCTAACAAGCTGCATGTTACTATTTTGGCCGAAAATAGTAACATCATCGAGGCTATTGGAGTTTTGAGCTTAGAGGGTTGGAAGTGGCTAGAAGTTGGGTCTGGTTGGTTACTTATGTCGCTTGACAAGTTCCTCTCTAGATAAGATCCAAGAACTACCTATTAGTGGGATGTTACTGTTTTAGATGAAAATGATAACATCATCAAAGCTGTTGGAGTTTTGAGCCCAAAGGGTTGCAGGTGGCTGGAAGTTGGGTCTGGGTGGTTACTTATGACACTTGACAAGTTCTTCCCTAGATAAGATCCAAGAACTACCTATTTATGGGATGTTACTGTTTTAGCCAAAAACAATAACATCATCGAGGCTGTTAGAGTTTTGAGCCTAGGGGGTTGCAGGTGGCTAGAAGTTGGGTCTGGGTGGTTACTTATGTCACTTGACAAGTTCCTCCCTGGATAAGATCCAAGAACTGCCTATTTGTGGGATGTTATTATTTTGGCTAAAAATAGTAACATCATCGAGACTGTTAGAGTTTTGAGCCCGGGGGGGTTACAAATGGCTGGAAGTTAGGTCTGGGCGGTTAGTTATATCACTTGAAAAGTTCCTCCCTGAATAATATCTAAGAACTGTCTATTTATGGGATATTACTGTTTTGACCGAAAACAGTAACATCATTGAGACTGTTGGAGTTTTAAGCTCGGGAGGTTGTAGGTGGCTAGAAGTTGGGTCTAGGTGGTTACTTATGTCATTTGACAAGTTCCTTCCTAGGTAAGATCTAAGAACTGCCTATTTGTGAGATATTACTGTTTTAGTCGAAAACAGTAACATCATCGAAGCTGTTGGAGTTTTGAGCCAAGGGGGTTGCAGGTGGCTGGAAGTTGGATCTAGGTGGTTACTTATATCACTTGACAAGTTCCTCCTTGGATAAGATCAAAAACTGCTTTTTTGTAGGATGTTACTATTTTGATCGAAAACAATAATATCATCGAGGCTATTGGAGTTTTAAGCCCGAGGGGTTGTAGGTGGCTAGAAGTTGGGTCTGGTGGTTATTTATATCACTTGACAAGTTCCTCCCTGGATAAGATCTAAGAACTGCCTATTTGTGGGATGTTACTATTTTGGTCGAAGACAGTAACATCCCACAAGCTGTTGGAGCTTTAAGTTCGGGGGGTTACAGGTGGTCGGCAATTGTATCTAGGTGGTTAATTACAACATTTGACAAGTTTTTCACTGAATAAGATCCAAGAAATACCTTTTTATGGGATGTTACTGTTTTGGTCGAAAATAGTAACACCCAAGAGCAAAAGCCCATGTGCGTGTGAGAGATGCATGTTTATTACTGGGGGACTTTTTCAAAGAATGAACTTCGTTCATACTAACCTTAGTGGTAGGTCTTACGAATAGTACCACACAACTGGATGTTGCTACATCGGTAAAAAAAAAGTAACATCAACACAAGTATTCATAATTCATAGGGCAACGTGTTATCTAAGTGCTAACATAAACTGGATATAAGATTAAATTATATAGAAGATTAACATTTATAATTGAGTTATACATACAGTTAAATTTTAAATATATCTAAGACCATGGTTTTACATGAATTTAGTGTTATATATGTATGAATTTAGTGTTACATATGTGCATAATAATCAATTTCAGTGTTACATATGTGCATAATAATCAACTTTAGCTAGGAAGACTGAAATTCTAGAGGAATTTAGTAACTAATTTTGCTCTGTATTATCTCACTTCCTCTAGCGAAAATTATTCTTCAAACTTTTATTATTGAATATATTCTCTATATACTTGCATACAAAAATCTCGCAGTCTTGCTTGGAAAATAGTAACATGATTTAGTTTGGTACCTACTAGATATGTTACCCTTAGATAAGAAAAAAACTTACTACTTACGATGTTTCTTCCTGTTGAGGTGCCCATTCGTATGATATTATCTCAAAAGGTGGACCTATAGTGGCTGGCTCTACCCTCGTATCCATTCCACTCTGTGTAAAGACTTCATTCATCTTTTTCTCGTAATAGTCCTTCTGTTGTTAGCAAATAAAAAAAATGAAAAATAAAAACTCCATGTTACTGTCTACTCTGCTGGCTATAACATCTTGTATTGTTATGAGTTATTATTTTTTGTTATAGCAACAGTAACATCAATAAAAAAACACATCCAGCATATAAATAACCCAATGAAGTTTAATTAAAAATAAAACTTTGAGAAAACAAAGTGTTACTATTTTGACAAGAAACAAAAACATCAACAAATAACAGCATATCATCTAATGGCATCACACTTGACATGTTTTCTCTAATGGAAAACCATGTTATGAGCTACAAACAAGAGATACAACGTTGTCTTGTTGTGAGTATAAGATATTACTGTCTCTGATGGAAACAGTAACGTCAATAAGATAACAGGATAGAAAGTTCAAGAATGTGGCTAGCAATGCAACTTCAATCAAACCCAAAAAGTAACATCACTTGCTATTCTATCGTAGTATTTAATATCACTCACCATCATCGTGGCATCATGAAAATATGGATCCGGTGCCCCCTCTCTTCTTGGTTGCAGCAAGTTGTAGCGTGTCCATTTGCACTCTTTATTATTTAGGACGAGAAGTGTGAAGTGGTTGGAGTTTCTAAAGTCATTCACACCTGTGGAGTTTATTGAGAATATAACAACATCTACAGCCATTGCCTCTTCTATATGTGCATCGAATTTGAACTACCTGACTTCCTGGAGTAACTTAACTTTGCTTATAATGTAAGACTATCAATATAGTTTAAGCACATGTCAGTGTCAATGATATCTTCTGTAATTCATATTTGGGAGATGGATTCAGGATCTTACCCAGCAATAGCTGTCGAATGCAAATATCTTCCTTTTACTATTCGTGGAAGCCAAGCTCAGAGTGTAGGCATGGCCATCTATGATCTGCATTGAATGATTAGTTCTCATTAGATGATTGATTAGGGTGGCAAACTCCAAATAGTAGTATAAGAATCTAGCATTTGTAATAGAACAAATAGTTATATGTAACTGTTTGCACTCCATATAGTAGCACCATGCTTTCTGAGCCCGAATAAACTCAGTTAGGTTATGTTACTGTTTTGGATGAAAACAATAACATAACTACAGGGAGGAACAAGATAAAATAATAATGCGTTTAAATGATTAGAGGATACATGCATTATTCGTGATTGACTTCTCCTTGATTACTTCCACTAACTCCTTAAAGGTTATGAACAAATCCTGCTAGGGGGTTGATCAGACAAAAATCCTGCATATAGTGATTTGACATGAGGATGAGACAAGTCGATGGGAAAAAATTTCTAGTAAATGCAAAGAATTGAGAAGAAAACAGGACATGACTTACTGTAGGTCTCCTGCCTTTTTTATTTGCACCATTTTATTCCTGACATCTTGGGTCAGGTATTTTGCAGCTGGCAACTTTGTAGTATTCGTTGCCTTATGAGTTTGCTTCTTTTTAATTTTATCTGCTAGTGTATCTGATAGCTATGCATTGAGCTGTTTATTCTGATTTTTCAAACTGTCGTTGACTGCCCTGAGGTTTTATGCCTCACTTGTTACAGTGGACAATTGCTCCTATAGTAGTGCATTATCGTGTTTGAGTTTTTCTATTATTTTTTCGTTTTGTTGTGTTTGTTGTTTTGACGTTTGAAGTTTCTTAGTGAGAGACATCACTTCATCCTTCAGTTTGAGTATTTCTATGTTTGCACTGAAGAGCTGACCCCAAAGTTATAGGACTTCATCGTTGTCTTGTTGATGATACTCTTTGTGGGACAGTACAATATCTACAAACTAGTCCAACTTTGTTGCTCGTGGTTGGATCACGTACTGAGCCGATGCTGTCTCAGTATCGCCTCTTGAATCGTCCAATTAGGAGGGTGTGTTCTATGATTTTGTTTTGTTAACAAATTCAATTAATTGTATATTTGTTTCAACTGTATAGAGAAGGTCATATTCTTATACTATTAGCTCAATTTCTCTGTTTACAACCTGAAATATAAGAGTGTTTCCACTGTTAGTATGGTAAGTCTGCATATTTCTGTTTAGGTGAGAAATATAAACATGAAAATAAACGACTAAGTGACAGCATAACAATAATTATAGGTAAATTATTAACTATAAAACACATTAAATGCACAAGATAATGTATGGTTAATAGAAAAAAATTAAAATCAAAAGATGTTTCTGTTTCCACTTCAGTTTAGAAAAACCTCACAATATGTTACTGTTTTAGGTGGAAACCTTAACACAAGGTCAATGAAGGGAAAAAATTGACAAATTGAATATTACTAACTATTAAAACCGATAAAGGGCGTATGTTACTATTTTTCAAAAAATATAGTAAAATGTTGCATTGTAACTATAGCATACTTCTGTTTGTTATGAAACAGCAACACTATTCATAAAACAAAGTAAATTGTTGGAATGAGGATCAAATTAATAATAGAAACCTAGAGAGAAAGACCTATTACTATTTCACGTAGAAATAGTAATTCTGTTTGTTATGAAACAGCAACACCATTCATAAAACAAAGTAAATAGTTGGAATGAGGATCAAATTAACAATAGAAACCTAGAGAGAAAGACCTATTACTATTTCACGTAGAAACAGTAACATCTTGTTCGATGTTACTGTTTTTCATGGAAATAGACAGTAACATATTTTCTTGTACTGACATGTATTGGGCTTCATAATAAGTTGACATTTTCATACGATTACCTGAAGCTGGCTAATAAATTGACCCCTCAGTTGGTGTGTGAGGAGCTTCAGGTCCCATTTGAGGCATCTTGGAACTCTTTCGATGTGATGCCCACTCAGCACGCTTGTAATCTCACACAGCCAATACTATCAACAATAAATCGTTCATTTTGTCACATTAGTTTCCTTTGGAAGTTGCATTCAAGGATGGAGTAATGAAAAGTGCAAAAAATTGGAGGTAAACAAGTTATTCTTGTACGCAAACATCAACACGAAAGAAAAACTCAAAATAACTGTTAAGTGAAATCATATTAACAGTCAAAATGCCATAAGACTTTGGGTTACCATTCACAGACAAAGCAGGTACATGTTACTATTTTTGGTTGAAAATAGTAATATCAACCAAGAGTGCTAACAAACATACAAAAAGGAGGCAGGAACATTCACTCAAATGAATGGAAATGAATGAAAACAATATAAAAGATAGTGACACAAAGTAAAAGCAAGTTTTGACATTTTTAACTTACTGGCAATAGCATAACACAATTGGTTACATTAGCGGTGTTGTCCTTTTTGAGAGAATTCATTAGTTAGTCGTGAATGTGTTGTGACCACCCATAATGTGCTATTGCATCTACTTACTCTACGTATTTGATATATGACCAACCCAATGTATAGGCCCTGTTTAGTATGAAGAGGGTGACTAGAAGCATCAATATCATAAGACGGGAAACATCCTGCACATCAGTCTCTGATGTTCCTTGCACTACTCTTTCAAGTGCATTGAATATTATTAGTTTACTCATCCGTGCTTTGCCATGGAAACACCTTGTGTTAAAGTTTGACTGTGACCTTTTGCCAGATATTGTCTAGATGGGCTAGTCTCCATCCCTTATTCTAAAGATCAGCTTCACTGATGTTAGTGTTATTCTAAGATATTTGCCTTTGATATTGAAATGATTACTCTTGTCTGAGAAGGTAGCAATTATGGACTGAATTTCAACATCGCTCTTCCGACACATGCTGCGATTCAATTCCTTTGCTATTATTGCATTTATTAGGACCCAAAATGGATTTTGTCGCAGCACCATCGTGTGTCTGTCATCGAATTAAAGCTGATCAATCTGCCTTATGCACGCCAGCAGATTGGACCTATATTGTTGGAATTTTTGGGTTTCTTCTTCAGAATCTTCTGCTTGTGTGGGTGCTTTAGTGCCTTTCTATTCAAGTAAATGTCAAATCAAGCGTTAAATCATGCATAAATAGACAAAATGAGATATGATTAACAATGTAACTTCCAATTCTTTCTAGTGTGTTACTATTTTCATCAAGAAATAGTAACATGAACTAAAAAATGAGATATACATGTTTAACAAAACTCTACAAACAACGAGCAAAAACATGCATAAGTGTTACTGTGTGAGGTATGAATAACAATGCAACCTCATGGTAGTGGTGTGTTTCTGTTTCACCAAGAAACAGTAACATGAGCCAAGAACCGATATATAACTGTTTTACGAATCTCTACTGCGTTAATAACGAGCACAAGGAACATAAGTTGACAACATGAGGCATGATTAATAGCGAAACTTTCAAGAAATTATGTGTTATTATTTCATCAAGAAATAGTAACATGAACCAGAAAAATGAGATTTGCAAGTTTAACAAAACTCTACTATGTTGACAAAGAACAAAAATATGCATAAGTAGACAGTATGAGGTATGATTAACAATGCAATCTCATGGTAGAGGTGTGTTATTATTTCACCAAGAAATAGTAACATGAACCGATATTTGAGATATAACTGTTTTACGAATCTCTACTGCATTGACAAGATGAGGCATGATTAACAACGGAGCTTCTGAGAAATTATGTGTTACTATTTCATCAAGAAATAGTAATATGAACCAAAAAAATGAGATTTGCGGGTTTAACAAAACTTTACTATGGGGTTGTATGTTGACAAAGAACAAAAACATGCATGAGCAGACATAATGCGATATAATTAACAATGCAACCTCGTGACAGTAATGTGTTTCTATTTCACCAAGAAACAATAGCATGAACTAATATTTGAGATATAACTATTTTACGAATCTCTACTGTGTCGATAACGAGCACAAGGAACATAAGATGACAAGATGAAGCATGATTAACAGCGGAACTTCTAAGAAATTATGTGTTACTATTTCATCAAGAAATAGTAACATGAACTAGAAAAACGGGATTTGCAGGTTTAACAAAACTCTACTATGTTAACAAAGAACAAAAACATGCATAAGTAGACAATATGAGGTATGATTAACAATGCAACCTCATGGTAAAGGTGTGTTACTGTTTCACCAAGAAATAGTAACATGAACTAAGATTTGAGATATAACTGTTTTACGAATCTCTACTACGTTGATAACGAGCACAAGGAACATAAGTTGACAAGATGAGGCGTGATTAATAGTGAAGCTTCCAAGAAATTATGTGTTACTGTTTCATCAAGAAACAGTAACATGAACTAGAAAAATGAGATTTGCGGGTTTAACAAAACTCTACTATGGGGTCGTATGTTGACAAAGAACAAAAACATGCATGAGCAGACAAAATGCGGTATAATTAACAATGCAACCTCGTGGTAGTGGTGTGTTTCTGTTTCACCGAGAAACAGTAACATGAGTCAAGAACCGAGATATAACTGTTTTACAAAACTCTATTGTGGTGACATGGTTGTGTTTGATCCGTGAACAGAGACACCAACCTAAAAAACATAAGAAATAGACAAGATGATACGTGACTAATTAGAAAATCTTGACAAAATGAAAGTGTTTACCCTATCAAAGAATAACATCAAACGAGATGTTACTGTTTCATGTGAGAACAGTAACACCCACCAAAATGTGGTAATAAACTTTATAAATCAAACATGATTAACAGCAATGTCGATGGAAAATCATGTTACTTTTAGGCATCAGATGAGTAAGGTGTGTTCGTTTGTTTTTATGTGAACAAAATGCCAAAAAGACAATGCAATATGCACGGTGCCATTTTTCTGTTTCTCATACAAACAGGTATTATGTGGAGTGACAATAACATGCAACAAAATATTTGGTATACTGTGATCGTACTAACTTCTAAGGTTTCCTTTGAACTTACATAGGAACACAAATCCAAAGAAATCGTAACATTTTCCTTTAAGTTAATTGAAGTATAATGCATGTACTAGAGTCAATATTAAAGAGTAGGTGGGTTTACCTGTGAACGACCCATTTGTGTGGAGTTACTGTTTGAACTTGTTCTAAGCTTTCGATGTCGAGAAATGATGTTCTCCAATTGTTCAAGTTCGTTAAAATCTTTTCTTGTTGTATTTACCGACGATTTGCACGGTGTCTTCCTACGTCTTGAGTTCACTGGTACTGCACTTTGAGATAGAATGCGAAGTGTTGTTATTGTTTCGGCCTTTTTATGCCCCCCGAAACGCCTATTGTGTGCATCATTTCATCTTCAGGCCATTGCGTTTTGTCTCTTTGATGTTGTGTCCTTTCATTTTCCCACCTCGAAGAACAGTAACAATACTTGGGACTCTCATTTTTTATATAAAAAAATAAAATTAATTAATATCTGTTAATATATTATTTTGGAGGCTATTGTGATCATTTCATTGTTATTTTTTATATATAAAAAAACAATGACTCTCATTCATTAATATCCTTTCATTTTTCCGCCTCGAAGAACAGTAACAACACTTGGGACTCTCATTTTTTATATAAAAAAATAAAATCAATTAATATCTGTTAATATATTATTTTAAAAGTTATTGTGATCATTTCATTATTATTTTTTAAAAAATATAAAGTTGAATCAAACAAAATATAAGAATTTCTAATATCGGGAAGTGTGACTTGTTCCATGTCAATCAAACAAAATTTGGGATTTCCCAGAAAGTTCATATGGCAAATTAACTTTCTGTGAAATTTTATTTTTCATGGAAACTTAATTTTCGTATGAACCAAATGACCTCTGAATTCAGAGAAAAATTTTTTTCAAGGAAAATATGGTTGAAATTACTGTTTTTCCGTATTTGGTTGCGGTGGAAGTTTCGGGGGAAGACCGGAATACTTGCCCAACTTGTTCATGACGTGTCTAACCTGCCTGTAAATAAGTCAAACGACATGTTGGGCTTTGTCACTTTCTAGGAATGTATTGTAGAATTGAAATTTTAATAATTTTGTTTTGTATTTTAAGAAGCAAGATATTTTTACATCATAAGTAAATAGTTATCAAAATTTAGAAATTAATTAATTTATTAATTAATTAAAAATTTATTTTAATTCTTATAAAATTAATTTTTTAATAATTTTATTTATAATTTAAATTTTATATTAATTTAATTTATAAAAATTAAAAAACTCATAAATATTATTTTTATATAATAATTCAATATTTTATTTTATGTATAAAAAATTAAAATCTAAAATTTTTAATCTTATTGAAATTATATTAACATAAAATTTTAATTAAATATAAAATTAATAAAAATTTAATTATATAAATATTTAAATAAGTTTTTATTCTTGCTTATTTATCAGTCAAATTATAAATAAAAATAATATTAAAATTGTTAGTGCGGACTAAAAAATTTTCCACGTTCAACGTTGCGGGTACGCAATAAATATGTCATCTCTCGTATCTGCGGTCAGTGTTCTTGGAAAGTTCCATTCTGACCTTGGCTGCGCATAATCTCTTCAACCACTGTTAATCACACTAAAGCGCACCATATTCCTGTGTAGGGTTGTAGACAAATTTTCTTTTTCTTTTTTTACATTAGTAGTGAGAAGATTTTAACATCAGAAAATGAGTTTATGAATACTCTAATATTATGGGCGGATAAGGCATATATGAAATATTGAAAATTTTGAAATTTTCATAATTCAATTTTAACCATCGAATTGAAAAGAAATAACTTTGTTTAAATTATATAAATAAGGAATGATAATTAATATAATACTTCAAGAGTAAAGAGAAAATTTATAAAATAATATCTATTTTAAATAAATTTAAAATAGCGAATTTGATAATTTAGATCATTCATTTATAAAGCATAACTAATTCATAAGTTTTATTCATTATTACTAAATATAACATTTTAATCTATGAAACTTACATTCCATAGTAATCGAATTACTAATTTTAAATTTCAAATCCAAGCATAAAGTAAAAGCAATTCATTTTAACAAAATATAATTTTTATAAAAATATAGTTATAAATAATGATGGGACCCAAAAATTTTACCTTGAGGTCAACTATAATCAGACCAAATTTTATTTTGATACATATTAAAAAATTTATAACTATTTAAATAATTATAATATTTTGGATAATTTTGATTTGGTATATTGTAATTTTCTCACAAATTAAATATAAAAAATTATGAGACAATAAACAAAATTATAGAAATTTATTTATAAAAGTTATAATATATAAATTATTTGAAATTATATAAAAAGATCAAAATAAAAATATATATAATTTTTAAATATGTAATTAATTTAATAAATTTCATATCAATACAATTTTTTGGACATATATATATGTTTTATTGTAAGAATTTTGGAAAATAAAATCAAAACAAATAGTAAGCTAGTGATAATTCTAGTACAAGTAAATTATATGTGCTATCTATATAAAAATGTAAAATTATATTTATAAAGGTTTTAACACAAATTATTTTTTATTTTATTAGAAACATTATAGTAAAAATGTATAAAGTTTGCAAAATATAACTTAATGAAATTTACATGTAAATTTACTTTTTCTAGATATGTATAAAGGATCATAAAAATTTAGGATGATAAAATCAAAACAAATAGTAAATAAGAAATAATTTTAGTGTAATCCTATTATATGCGTAATATAGAGAAGTGCATATCAATTTTTGTATGTATAATATTTTTCTAAAAATTAAAATTAGGATTAGACATAAATTAGAAAAATATTTTGTAAGTTATGTTGTTTTGTTTGAACCAAACATACGCTTATATAAAGTATTTTTAAGATACAATGTAATAAAAAAGTTCATAGTAAGAAGAGAGAAGAATAAAAAATTAAAATATAAATTATTTATAATTAATTAATTATAAATAAATTATGATCTTACACTTTTTACTTATATTTCTATCTTTTTTATGTAATCTATTTTTATTACATAAGTACATATTTTATTATTATGACTATATGCATTTTAATATTTTTGGAAGGACCAGTGCATGTAATTCTTTGGGAGGCACCCCCGTCCCCTCGGCTTCACCTCTGGTTATAAAGGATTAAGATGTCTAAAAATAGTTTATATGTTATATATTAAATGTAGAGAGTACAATGAGAAATAACATTTTTTATTTTAAAGAGAAAGTTATTTTTTTATCATTACTATATCATTTGATATCATAAATTTTTTAATTGAGTTATAAAAGTGTTAGGAAAAATATCTCATCTCTAAATATACAAATATCAAGTAATTAAATTAATCAGAGTATAATAATAAATCACGCCAATAATTTAACGTAAAAAATTCTAGACTTTGATGATTTGTTTAGATGAAAGAAATGGATAAGAAGGAGAGAAAAGGGAAAGTTATGTGCAATCCTTTTCTTTCTTTAAGAGTTTTGCTTAAAGAAAGGGAAGAAAATGATAGCTTGTGGTTATACATCCAAAATCTTTCGCTCTTTAATATTTTATGTTCCTTTAAATTTGAGGGATTTGGAAGGTTATCTCTTTACTTTACTATTTTGACCCTATTTTGTTTTTAATTTATATTTATATTTATGTTTTTAGTATTTCATAATTATTATTTTCATTTAAATAAAAAATATTATTTACATTTTTTGATAGGTATCTAACATATAAAAAACATATATTATAAGTATGAAAATTTTCTAATAAAAATTATCTTTTTTATTATTAGTAATAATTAAATCTGAAAATTATGGGCCATATTTATTTATTCATACACATTCATCATTATTTTGATCTATACATATTGGCTTTAGGGCAAATGTGAGTTGCATTATTTTTGACATCATCAAATAAGAATCATATTAGGTAAACACATAACAATTTTTTCATAAACCTTTTTAGTAATAATTATAACATTATTGTATGTTGATTTACTATATCATTTTTCATAAAGAATTTTTTTAAAGAGAAAATATTTTATAGAAAAATTTAGGCAAACATTTTCTTCTTGAAAATATTTTTTTAATCATAATAAAATTCATCATTAAATTAACTTTCACTAGTACATAATTCAGATTTACATTAGTCAATAAACATTAACTTACAACAAAATTATCATTTATTTTGACATGGTAACATTTTGGAAATTATATGAAAATTTAATATAGTAGATAAAAATACAACCAATATTTAAACCTTGTGCAAAAACTTAAAATGTTAATTTTATACTCAATCATTATCTAAAATACTTTTCAAAAGCCTCTTTGAAAGCTGTGGAGTCATAAGACATCAGTTTTAATCAATAACCATTATGTAAAATTTATTTTAAAAGTCTTATTGGAAATTGCATAAACATAGAATGTTGGTCCTAGTTAACTACCATCATCTAAAAGTCATTTAAGGGGTCTTGTTGGAAACTACAAAATCATGTGATGTTAGTTTTATTTAATAATTAATATCTATTTTTTTCCTATAAATCTTTACTTTAATTTTGTTTTTCCATATGAAATCTTTTGACATCTCTTTAATATAATATCAAGTATGATAAGTTTGATACATAATATTATTATTGATCTCTTACTTTACTTTCATCAAAAGACTGTATAATGGAAGAAGCTTGACTTTCATTTCTTTCCTATTCTGTACCATTTCATTTCCCATGTAATAGAAGTGGAATGGAAGAGCTAGTGAATGGAAGAGTTGCTAAACTCTCACTCTTCTTTCATCGAAATAGTGTACAATAAGAAAACTTTAACTTTCAATTTTCTCCATTGTATACTTTGTCCTTTTCTAATGGTATATACAAATTAGGAAAATTTGAGAAACAACACTAGAGGTTGTATCAAGGATGAAGATTTTGATGCATAGTAATTTTTTCGTTATTTTTTTGTATTCATATGTAAACATGCAGCTTTTATTTATTGATAATTTTGTATAATTATTTATCTAAATTTGCAAAGATAATATTTCTCTTTATTTATTTATTTGTACTTTCATTATAAATAGAATAATGACAATTAGTTTATTTTAATTTATAGAATTTTTTTCTCTTTACTTATTTATATTTGATTTTTACTTAAAATTCTATAATAGGCATTTAGATTATGTAGATTAACAAAGAGAAGACATATCAAAACAAATATAATGTTCTATATTAAATTAATTTAAAAATAATTTTCTTTTCATATTCAATTGTTTATATAACAAAAATTTGTAATAATAGAAAGGCCTTTGTAAAGGAAATGGCAATCATAAAAATTTCAATTTTTATGATTAATTGACATCTATTATAATGATATTTTCTAATAATCTAAGGAAGTCTAAATGAATATTATTCATGAAGAAATTTAAATAAATGAAACTAAAAATATTTAAAGAAATGAATCTATAAAGAAGTTTAAATAAATGAAATTGAAGTTTAAATGAATGGAACTAAAGATGACTTTGCTAAGGGAATTAATAGATTATCATTCAAGTCTATTTCAATCATTATTATAGTTCAGTTGTCATGACAATTCATCAAAAGTTTATACATTGTTTTGGCATTTAACTAATGTCTTAAGTCATTACAACTATAGAATTGACTAAACTTATGATGTTTGTTTTAAATTAATAAGTGACGTGTAATATTTTGTTCTTAGCTTATAAACAAGGTTCTATCTACTTATTTAAAACAAATCAATGATCTATGTAGATAATTTTATTTTATCAAAAAGAGTGCTTCTAAAATGCTTCATTCTATTAATTTTGTATATAATAAGGTGTTTAATTTCTTCATTTGATATGTGCTTGTGATTATTATTGTATTTCAATGCAAGATTGGATACATACTGCTTGCTCTAAGTGTTATCTTAAACTTGACAAAACAAATCCTATTTATGCTCTTTCAATTAGTACTATCCAATGTAGAACTATTGCTGTGGAACTTCTTCATGTATAAATATAGAATATGATTGTGCAAAAATTATGAGTTATAGTAATATTATATATCAAAACTCACACCTTTATAAATCATGTTTCTACTGATCATAGGAGAGTAAGAGACATGGTTTATAAAAGCATGAGTTTTTATCTTCATAATCTTATTGTAATTGATAATTTCTCCACCATCATATTTTGTAATTATGCATGAAACTTTAAAAAATTCTAGAATAATAGCCCAACAATGGATATGGCATAGCATAGGTACAACATTTATTACCAAATTTGAGACAACACATACAACAAGCAGCTAATGTGTTGTCGCATTGAAAAATAAGGATAATTAGTGGTTTATAACAAATAAAACAATCAATATGAAGGAATTAAGGGCAAAGAATAATTACTTTTCCTTTTAATTTGTATAGAGATGTCATATATGTTTATTGTAAAAAGAATAGTTTATTGTTCATTGTAAATAACAATTTTTACTTCACATATGTTCATGTACTAATACAAAAATAAAAAAAATGAAAGGATTGATTTTTGTAATAGGTTATCTCCTTTCTTATATGCTTTATTTTCATTCAATCTATTACTATTTGTATTTATCAACTCACTTAAAATAACTCGAATAAGAAACAAAAAAGATTAGTTCACAAAATGATATCGATATTCTTTATAAGATTTAAACTTAAGACATATAGTATTATCACCTATATGTGTGAGTGTGTGTGTGTGTGTGTGTGTGTGTGTGTGTGTGTGTAAGAGAGAGAGAGAAAGATAAGTTGTGTTTTCATGTTCTTATTTAATATATATATATATATATATATATATATGTATGTATATATGTATATGTATATGTATATATATGTATATATGTGTGTGTATGATATAAACTAGAAATTATATATTCTAATGTATATGATATATACAATTGAATCAATTTTAGTTTTATATATATATATATATATATATATATATATATATATATATATATATGTTTGTTGTATCTAACCATTCTGAAATGATTTAGAAAGGTTTTGAGATTATTTCGGAATGGTTATAGAAAAAGTTGCCTAAAAGAAAAGAAAACTCTTATTTATTAAAATACATTTATATATTATAATGTTACTTTTTATGTAGTAACTAACATTGAACATACTTAATAGAACATCATCATTGAATTAAAGATAATGGTGTTTTCTTAAAACTAATATCTAATATTAAACTTAGACGATAGTCCATTGCATAAATCAATGTGGAAACTTAGGCCATAGGCACAAATTGAAAATGAAAATGTTAAATCATTGCACAAGTTAAAAATAAAAAGAATGAAGAACAATGTCATTTACAAATTTCATCCTGAAACTCTTCTAATCTTAAAATAAATATCTATCTCACAAGTTATGTCTCTTTCAAATTTAAGATAATTCTTTTTTATTTTTTATTTTTACTCATTAATTATTTTACAAAAATTGAAACTCAATTAACTTATAGATAAATATGTGAGATTTAGCACTTACTAGAAAAGTACAAAATATAATTATGAGTTTTTTCTTTTGTATTTGTTCTTGCATTTTAGTTTATATTATTCTATTTAATCTTATTTTATTGCCTATCATCTTGATGGAGTTTTTACATGTTTGCACAAGTAGAAAATTTGATCTCATTCATCTTATTTGCCATTTTGTTATATTATTCACTATGTTTTTATATGAAAATATGTAATATGCCAATTTTTTATGAATGATCATTAATTACATCTATAGATATTGTATTCAAAAGGTTTTTTTAAGAAATATAAACCTCACATTTTGAGTTATGGTATTAAGACAAATATAGCAAAACATCTATCTCTAATTGTAGTATAATATATAACTTTTCACCATTTTCAATCTTTTATTATTTAATTTATTCTTTAAACTTATTGAAATTTGTATTATTTTAAAGTAATAGGAGACATTGGTTTTTTATGTCTTGTTAGAAATATAGGAGACATAGAGAGGATAAAGGTGTGGGGAACATAGGAATAAGGCTAAGGTCTAGAACAACAGAGTGAGGAATTAGGGGGACAAAAGGAATGATGAACATAGGGATGGGATTAGAGTTTAGAATGAGAGAATGGAGAATTAGTAGTTAGGTAGGTTAGGTGGATATACAATATCGATTATTTAAATAAACCTACGTGATATTCTAGCTATTAAACATTTGATTTTTAGAAAGTAAACAATATTTAATATTATTTCCTAAGATTATAAAAACATAAATGACATCAATTTTTATGGAATAAAATCACATTATGATAATATTGGTTTGCATTGATTTATTTTCTCTTATTATTTAATAAAATATTCTATCTATTTTATAATGTACAAGTTGCAGCCAGTTGATTTTACTTTTTTTTTTAGGTAATAGGGTTGATTTTTATGGCATAAAGATTATGTTGACGACATAACTGTGTATCTTAATATATCCTATTAAAAGTAAAGTTTTGGACAGTTCTAAGCATTATCACATTATATGTGAAATTATCTATTTTCATCAAGATTTCATATTAAAGATTATACCTAAAGATCTCAAAGCAAGTAATATTTTATTAGATAGTAAATAGGAGGTGCAAATGAATTAAATCAAGTCAAACATCTATATGTTTATATTTTAAATTCCTAGAAAAATAAAAATAAAAAGCTTAAACTCGAATTGAATATCATTAGTCTCAAATAATTTGAACTTGAGCTCAAGCATGACTTGTATACAAGCGTAAATGAGTTTATACGAATTTATTTGAATAGTTTGTTATTAAGCTTCAATTTCTCATAGGACTTGAAATATTTGAACTCAAGTTTGAGTTTCTAATGAAAATAAATCTAAACGAATTCATTTCACATAAATTTGAGCATATAAAATTTTATATTTTACAAATAAATGAGATACTAGATTTTTTTTTATCTCATTTTACTTGTTAATATAAATTTTTTTACAACCATTAAATCTATCAAAAATATTTGTACAATCATCATATAATGTTAATAATTACATTTTATAAAAAATAATATATACTAGAAAGATAATTATTTCAATTATAATATCATACTTCTTCATACAATCTCAACAATTAATAATGGGAATTTTTTATGTATTAAATTATTTATATATAGCATAAAATGAAAAGCATATATATATTTTTATTATTAGACTTATTTAACCTAATGGACAAGCCAAGTAATATAAATTTTAAACTCAGTTTAATTCATTTAAAGTTGAATTCAAATTGAGTTTTTTGCAAGTTGATCTCGAACTGCTCATAAGTAACATATCTTGATTTGTTTGCATTCCTAATAGTGAGTTAAATACAAAATTTCAGACTTTGACTTAGCTTGAATGTTTGAAGGAAATCAAATCGAAGGAAATACAATTAGAGTTGCCGGTACATAGCAAGTATTTTTCTGAATTTTGCAATGAATATACTTCTATTTCTGATGCATTTTTAAAGATGACACTATCTCATTCACAATTTTTTATAGTAGTTATATAGTTCCATAATATGCTTAAATGTATTATTTTCCCTTAAGTTAGATGTATTTAGCTTTGCTATACTATTGTTAGAGATGGTGAGGGGGGGAAAATACCGAGGGCTTTCCTATCCAAACCACAATCTTAATCTCATTGCCCATGTAAATTAGACAAATGCATTTCCATCTCTTACACATAATAGATCAAGGACACAAACATTACTTAAATGTCTTAACATTATTTCAGGCATGGAAGCTGTGGAAGGAGGGCATCCCAATTAAACTGATAGATACCTATTCGGGGGACTCAAGTATTGTATTAAAAGTTTAACGGTGCATCCATATCAATCAAGTGTTCAACATCATCCGGATGATAGGCCAAGCATGGGATCTGTGGTCGTTGAATCATGCTGCTGTAGCAAAGGATGCAAGATAGTTTTGTTGTAAAGGTTGTTTTGCTGTCTCATTTGGGCTGTGGTACGTGTTATCAAGGAATTAAGCTTTTGATTGCATTGTGCATTCTGGACAGACTTCTTTATATTCTTCTATGCAACTTAGATGTATGTTTTTGAGAAAATAAATCCACATATACGTGTCATTATGTGAAAAAGGAAGTCCTTTGATATTTCAATGCGGAAATGGAGCTTTTAATACCTATAGTTCCACTAAAATTTTAATTTCATACTTACGGCTTTAATTTATGTAATTAAATCTTAAAATTTTAAATAGTTTATAATTAATTCTTCCTTTTTAATTGGTATTAAATTTAATTATTGACATCTTATATGTCATCTTATATGGCAATTAAATATATTAACATCTTATCTTTGCATATGTTGGGATTGGGAGTCAAACAAATACAGCAGAAATTAACCGATCCCAGCCAACGAATCCCTACAAAACATTAGCTTAGAATAAGGATTCGGTTAATACCTTTCCAATGATTTAGAGACTCATTCGTTGATCACCTTTTCGACTTTCTTTCGATCAAAAACTCCGAGATATTCACACGAATCAACAGATCACTAGTGAATGTTCACAACCACTTATTGGAATTCTCTTCCTTTGCCTCATAGTGTTAGCTATGCCTCTTCAAGAGTTGCGGTTAGGGATTCGTTAGGATTAGAATCCATGCAAAGAATAAGGATTCAGTTAGATTAGAATAAGGATTCGATTAGATTAGAATCCATGCAAACAAATGCAGCAAAAATTAACCAATTCCAGCCAAAGAATCCATACAAAATATTAGATTAGAATAAAGATTTCGTTAATACCTTTCCAATGATTCAGGGACTCGTTCGTTGATCACCTTTTCGACTTCCTTTCGGTCGAAAATTCTGAGGTATCCACACGAACTAACAGATCACCAATGAACGTCCATGACCACTAATTGGAATTCTCCTTCTTTGCCTTATAGTGTTAGCTATGCTTCTTCAAGAGTTGTGGTCAAGGAGGGCTACTAAGGTTTTTATGCTTTAGGATGCATGAATAATCTATATTATTATCTAACAAGCCTATTTAAATAGGTGCATAGAAAATCTTAACTAATTGAGCTTTGTTCCATGTATCATTATAGGCTTATTATTAGACCTTATAATTATAACATGGAACTCCTATATGTTAGGCCCAAACAATTTAGTCTATCAATTCCAAATCCACTCGATTTTAAGTGTGTGACTCTACAAACTCTCATTACATTGACAATGATCATAAATTATATTAATGATCATAAAAAATAAGCAATGTCTAGCAACACATCATTATTACTCAAGCAATGAAAAAGTTAGTGATTTCACTGAATCTTTACATGTGATCATCATTTATGTCATTTTATCCTAAATATTTAGATTGAGCACGAGACATGGACCATGTCATTCTCGTATAGCTTAATTCAAAGGTTTCTTAATTTTTAAGTAAACTAACTGAAGCAAATGTAATTGACATCCCATGTCAATTCATCTTAGCATGACCATGCATTTTCTCAACTTTACTTAATCAAGAGACCCACAGATATTACTCCTATTATATAGGAGGGATAAATTCCATCTTGATCACATAAATCCCTTCGCATGATATGTGACATATCCAATAATTATCCTTGCATTTACTTAATCATGAGTAATATAAAGTAGTATGACGATCTCAGGTCAAAGGACCATATTATTAATGATCACTAAAAATTATTCATGACACTCATACAACAATCCATATAATATTTTTAGGGTGGGTCAATTTTATATACAAGTTCTCTAACTTGTACTCATGTGTATACTTAATATCTCATACAAGTCACAACACATGCTAGTCTTAACATATCAAAGCAACTCAATCTACAATGATATATAATTAGGGACATTTAAGAATATAATTATTTCAAGGTTATTATCATAATTAAATATATATTACGCAGATAATATATATATATATATATATATATATATATATATATATATATATATATATATATATAAACATGATAATTGAAATTATCATTAAAATAACATAATTTAAATTTACAATCATCAATATGATTGATTTTAGGGCATATACACTAACAGCATAATCATCAAAATTCAATTATTTTCACCAATATCACCCTTTGTCAAAATTAAAACACATTTGCTAATGAGGTACTATTTTGTTAATATACTTACTAATTGGTAAGTACAAGGGAAGGGGGTTCGAATCCTTTCCATACTATTTTTCTAATTAGGCACTCTGTCACTAGTGATAGCAATTGCCTCAACAAAGAAATCCTTAGAACGGAGATGACTCTCCTTAGATATTTGAGTAAACAAAAAAAAATTAAAACACATTTATTTCTAATTTGTTGATTTCGTGGTTTCTCTAAACTTTCATTTTACAATATTAGTGGGATTGATCACAAGGTTTTAACTTTTAATTATTTCATTTTAACACTTATTACATCATTATAATTTTGATGGGAGATGATATTAATAGAAATAGAAGGATTTTGATGACTAAATAAAGACAAAATGACACCATATAAAATTTAATTAGTTAGAATTAACATTAATTAAGAGGGATGAAAATTAATTATAAATTATTTAAGACTAAAGGATTTAATTATAAAAATTAAAATTATAATGATGAAATTATAAGTTTAATAAGATTATGGTAAGACCCTTATTTTTCCTATTTCAATTGATACTATCTGCAAACTCAAATTTTATGTTGATATTTCAGCGGGAGCAACTAAGATATATTATTTTCATTATATATCATTAAATTTAAGGATTCAAATTTATCGATTTGTATAGTATTATATAAACAAAATAAAATTTAATAATTTTAAACTAGTGATATGTAATAGGATGATGGATCTTAATTTACACCTATTGAATACTATTTACAAACTAAAATCATTTCCAATGCTGTGGCCATAAGTAGTAGTTGATGTTATTGACTCCAGGATTGCGTATAGGTTCATCCTTCTCGGATTGAAGGATGGAAAATGATGGGAATACTTGCCCGACCTCTTTATAACGTGTCTAACCTGCGTGCAAATAAGTCAAACAATATGCTTCGGGCTTGCTCACTTTCGAGGAATGTAGTGTAGAATTGAAATTTCAATAATATTTTTATTTATATTTCAAGGAGGAAGATATTTTTATATCATAATTAAATAGTTATCAAAATTTAAAAATTAATTTATTCATTAATTAAAATTTTATCTTAATTCTTATAAAATTAATTTTTATTCATTTTATTTATAATTAAAACTTATATCAATTTATTTTTTATAAAATTAAAAATTCTTAAATTTTAATTCTTCTATATAATAATTCAATATTTCATTATATGCAAAAAAAAAATTGAGATTTTTAATTTTTAAAGGAAAATTGATATAAAATTAGGGATAAAATTGAAAAAATTTTAATTTCATAAAAACTTAAATAAATTTTGATGACTAGACAAAGACAAAATAACACCATATAAAATTTAATTGGCACATAAGATTCCATTAATTAAAATTGACATTAATTAAGAGGGATGAAAATTAATTATAAATTATTTAAAACTAAAGGATTTAATTATAAAAAATTAAAATTATAATGATGAAATTATAAGTTTAATAATATTATGGTAGGACCTTTATTTTTCCTATTTCAATTGATACTATTTACAAACTCAAATTTTATTTTGATATTTCAGCGGAAGCAACTAAGATATATTATTTTTTATCATATATTATTAAATTTAAAGATTTAAATTTATCAATCTGTATAGTATTATATAAACAAAATAAAATTTAATAATTTTAAATCAGTGATATGTAACAGGACGATATATCTTAATTTACACCTATTTCAGCTGATACTATTTACAAACTAAAATCATTTCCAATGCTCTGGCCATGAGAAGCAGTTGATGTTATAGACTCCAGGATTGCGAATAGGTTTATCCTTCTCAGATTGATGGATGGAAAAAGATGGGAATACTTCCCTGCGTGCAAATAAGTCAAGCAACATGCTTCGGGCTTGCTCATTTTCTAGGAATGTAGTGTAGAATTGAAATTTTAATAATATTTTTATTTGCATTTTAATGAGCAAGATATTTTTATATCATCATTAAATAGTTATCAAAATTTAGAAATTTATTTATTTATTAATTAAAAACTTATCTTAGTTCTTATAAAATTAAATTATTATTATTATTATCTATAATTAAAATTTTATATTAAATTAATTTTTATAAAATTAAAAAATTTTAAATTTTAATTCTTTTATATAATAATTTATTATTCCATTTTATGTATAAAAAAATAAAATTTGAAGTTTTTAATTTTAAAGAAAAATTGATAAAAATTTAATTTTATAAAAACTAAATTATTTTCCACATTCAATCAAATTATAAATAAAAATAATATTAAAAATTTTAGTGCGGACTAAAAATATTTTCCACGTTCGACATCGCAGGTACGCAACAATTATGTATGGACATTCCTCTCTTGCATCTGCAGCCAGGGTTGACGGAAAGTTCCATTCTGACCTTGGTTGCTAGCATAATTTCTTCAACCGGTGTTATTCGCACACAAGCGCGCCATATTCATGTGATGCTTGCACGCGTGCATGCATACATGAACACATAATAATGAGAAGATTTTAACATTATGGAGTGAGTTAATAGATAATTTAAGGAAGTATTTGATTTATGAAATATTTTTAATATTTTTAAAAATATTTCAAGAAAATATTTTATTTTTATATTTAGTTTAAAATTTAAAAAAAATTGAGAATGTTACTTTCGTGAAAATATTTTTAGCTTAATATTTCGTCAAAATATTTTTATAGGATAAGGTAGATATCTCAAATTTTATAAAATGGGAATATTAATAATAAAATAAAAGGATAAAATTATTCTCATATTTAATTCTCTCTCTTATTTATAATTTTATTAAATAGTTTTTTAATTTAAACTAGAAAATAATTATTAATTTATTTTTAAAATATTTTTATTATTAAAAAATACAATGATTTTAATTTTTTAATTATAAGTTTTTTATTATTATTCTTAATATTTGAAATATTATTTTAATATATATATATATGATTTCTTTCTTTGAAGAATAATACAATAGGTTTGAAATTTCTTTAAAAAAAAGGTATATTCATATATAAAAATATAAAAAATATAAATTTTTTATATTAGAGAAGAAACTACAATGTAAAATATAGTACCGATATGAAATATAATTATGAAAATAATTTAGTGGTAAAATTTTATAATTTTATAAAAGGAGAAATGTCAAGTATATTTAATACTATAATAATAATTTAAATAAATTATACTCACTTTATTTTGAAAATTGATCTAATAATAATATGACTAATAATAAATATATTTTGTAAAGGTAAATAGTACGGAACAATAACGAAAAACTAGCTTATACAAAACTTATTTTTAGATAAGATTATAGTGTCTAATTGTTATTAAGGGTAGTAACCAAATTTTATTCTAAATAAAGAATATATTAATTGTTAAAATATAATAAATTAAACATTAAAACATAATAAATTATAAAATATTTTTATATATATTTCAAAGAATTTTTAGATGTTAAATATTAAGATTTGATTTATTATGTGTTAAAAATTTAATTATTTATGTAGTTTTGAACAAAAATATAATTTATTATATTATATTTTATAATAGAAAACTTAATAAGGGTATTTTTGAAATAATTTCAAAATTTTTGAGAATATTAAATATGAACCAAACATAGTAATATAATATATATCAGAATTTGGTAAAATATTTTTAAGAAAATTTATAGTGAATCAAATATAAAAATATTACATTTCTATTAATTAAATTTTCAAAAATCACATTCCTGAATATATACACTTTTCTGAAAATCTAAGATTTTGTGAAGTAAACATCATCTATTATTATGATCAATTAAACCATATTGAAATATAGGAAGTTTTAAATTTTTCATAATTCAATTTTAACTATTGAATCGAAAAGAAATAACTTAACTCAGTTCTTGTGGATGAGAAGCAATACTAAATATGATAATTCAAAAATAAAGACGAAGTTCACAGAATAATATTTACTTATTATGAAACATAATATTTTAATCTATAAAACTTAAATTCCATAATAATTGGATTACTAACTTTAAATTCTAAATTCAAATATAAGGTAAAAGTAGTTCATTTTAATAAAATATAATTTCTATAAAAATATAGCTATAAATAGTGATGGGTTTGGGAGTAAGTTTAGTAATAAATTTTATTCACTTGTCACTAAACATAATATTTTAACTTACTAAATTTTAATTCTATAATAATTGAATTACCAAGTTTAAATTCTAAATCCAAATATAGGGTAAGAGCATTTTGTTTTAACAAAATATAATTTTTATAAAAATATAATTATAAATAATGATGGGACCGAGAATAAATTTAGTAACTAGTTTTATTCACTTATTACTAAACATAATATTTTAATCTACAAAATTTAAATTCTATAATAATTGAATTACCAACTTTAACTTCCAAATCCAAATATAGAGTAAGAGCAGTTAGTTTTAACAAAATATAATTTTTTATAAAAATATAGTTATTAATAGTGAAGAGACCAAGAATTTTAGCTTAGGATCAACTATAATCAGATAAAATTTTATTTTGATATATATTAAAAAATTTATAACTATTTAAAAAAATTATGATCTTTTTGATAATTTTGATTTGGTATATTGTAATTTTTTTTTACAAATTAAGTATAAAAATATGAAACAATAAATAAAATTATAGAAATTTATTTATAAAATTTGTAATACATAAATTATTCGAACGTCTATAAAAAGGTCGCAATAAAAATCTATATAGTTTTCAATTATGTAATTAATTTAATAAATTTCATATCAATACATTTTTTTAGACGTGTATACATGTTTTATTGTAAGAATTTCGGATAACAAAATCCAAATAGATAATAAGTTAGTGGCAATTTTAGTGCAAGTATATTATGTGTGGTGTGTAAATGAAAATATGAAATTGTACTTATAAAGGTTTTAACAAAAATTATTTTGAATTTTATTATAAAAATTACAATAAAAATCTATAAAATTTGCAAAAATATAATTAATTTAATAAAATTTACATATAAGTGTGCTTTTTTTATACATATAAAGAACTATAAAAATTTAAGATGATAAAATTAAAATAGATAATAAATAAGTAATAATTTTAGTGTAATTATATTATATGTGTAATATAAATAGGTGCTTATCAATTTTAGTACGTATAATATTTTTCTAAAAAATAAAATTAAGATTAGACATCAGTTAGGAAAATATTTTGTAAGTCATGTTTTGTTTGAACTAAACATATGCTTATATAAAGTATTTTTAAGGTATAATGCAATAAAAAAAGTTCATATTTGGTAAGAAGAGAGAAGGAGAAAAAATTAAAGTATAAATTATTTATAATTAATTCATTATAAATAAATTATAATCTTACACTTTGTATTTGTATTTCTATCTTTTTTATATAGTCTATTTTTATTACATAAGTACATATTTTCTTATTATGACTATATGTATTTTAATATTTTTGGGAGGGTCAATGCGTAGGCCTCCCTATCCCCTTTGACTCTGCCTCTAGTTATAAAAGATTAAGATATTTGAAAATCTTTTATTTATTATATATTAAATGTGGAGATTATAATAAGAAACAATATTTTCTATTTCAAAGTTATTTTTTTACATTTCTACATAATTTGATATCATAAATCTTTTAATTAAGCTATAGAAGTGATGGAAAAAATATCTTATTTCCAAACATACAAACATTAGACAATTGAATCAATTAAAATATAACAATAAACCATACCAACAATTTTACATGCAAAACTCCAAAATCTAATGGTTTAGGAAAAGTTATGTGCAATCCTCCCTTTCTTTGGGAGTTTTACTTAGCGAAGGGGAAGGAAATGAGAGCTTATGGTTATTTTTTTAAAGCCTTCTAATATTTAATATTTTGTATTCTTCTATATCTAGGAGATTTGGAGGGTTACCTCCTTACTTTGCTATTTATTTTATTCTTAAATTTTTATTTATATTTACATGTTTAGTTTTTTCTCATCATTATTTTCATTCAAAAAAGAAAATATTATTTATATTTTTTGACAAGTATCTAGTGTATAAAAAATATATATTATAATTATGAAAATTTTCTAATAAAATTATTTTTTTATATTATTGATAATAATTAAATCTAATAATTGTGATCCATATTTATCTATCCATTCATATTTATCCTTATTTTGACCCATACATATTCACTTTAGGGTGAATGTGATTTGAATTATTTTTGACATTATCAAATAAGAATAATATCATGTAAACTCATAATAATTTTTTCATAAACCTTTTTAATAATAATTATAACATTATTGAATGTTAGTTTATCATATCATTTTTCATAGAGAATTTTTTTCAGGGAGAAAAAAACATTTTATAGAAAAATTTGAATAAACATATTTTTTTGAAAATATTTTTTTAATCATAAATGATTCATTATTAAATTAACATTTACTAGTATGTAATTGATATTTACATCAATTGATAGATATCAGCATATAATAAAATTGATGTTTATTTTAACGTTGTAACATTTTTAAATTTATATAAAAATCTTAAGATGATAGATAATAATACAACTAACATTTAAACCTTGTGCAAAAATTTAGAATATTGATTTTATACCTAACCATTATCTAAAATGTTTTTCAAAAGTGTTAATGAAAACTACCAAATCATAGGACATCGATTTTAATCAATAGCCGTAATCTAAAAGGCATTTCAAAAGTCTCATTAGAAATTATAGAAGCATAAAACACTAATCCTAGTTACTAGCTATCATTTAAAAGCCATTTAAGGAGTCTTGTTGGAGACTATAGAATCATATGATGTTAATTTTGTTTGGCAACCAATATCTATTTTTTTTCTTATAAATCTTTCTAACCTTATTTTTCCGTATGAAGTGTTCTAACATCTTTCCAATATGCTCTTGAGTATGATGAGTTTGATACACAATGTTACTATTGATCTCTCACTCCACTTTCATTAAAAGAATGTACAATGGAAGAACCTTAACTTTCATTTATCTCTTATTATATATCCTTTCATTTCCTATGGAGTAGAAGTGGAATAGAAGAGCTAGTAAATGAAAAAGTTACTAAACTTTCACTCCTCTTTCATTGAGAGAGTGTACAGTTCTCTACCATCATATACTCTCCTATTTTCCAATAATGTATACAAATCGAAGAAATTTGAGCAATAATATTAAAGTTTGCATCAAGGATGAAGATTTTGATGCATAGTAATTTTTTGTTAGTTTTTTTTTATTCATATGTAATTTTTGTCTATTGATGATTTAGTATAGTTATTTTATACAAATTTGCAAACATATTGTTTCTATTTACTCATCTATTTGTACTTTCATTATGAATAAAGCAATAATAATTAAAAAATTTTAAATTTATAAAATTATTTCTCTTTATTTAATTGTATATTATTTTTACTTAAAATTTATAATAGATATTTGGATTATATAGATTAACAAAAAGAAGATATATCAAAATAAATATAATGTTCTATATTAAATTGATTTAAAAATAATTTTCTTTTCATATTCAATTGTTTACGTAACAAAAAATTGTAATAATTCGAAGGCTTCTGTGAAGGATATGATAATCATAAAAATTTTGGTTTTTAGGATTAATTGACATCTAATATAATGATATTTTCTCATAATCTAAGGGCATCTAAGTGAATGTTATTTATGAAAAATTTTAAATGAATGAAATTGAAGATATTTAAATGAATGAATTTATGAAGAAGTTTAAATGAATGAAACTAGAAAAGCCTAAATTAATTTACTTCACCAGTAAAATTAATGAAGGAACTTACAACATCCGTTATTTTTTATGACTATCATTCAAGCCTATTTCAATCATCACGATAGTTTATGAAGTAAAAATTAAAATGTTAGCTTGTTTTCAATTATCATCATGTAAGTCTTTTTCATTTGTCATGATAGTTCATTAAAAGTTTACACATCATTTTAGCACTTAACAAATATCTTAAGTCATTGCAATTATAGAATTGGCTAAACTTATGAGTTAGTTTTAAATTAATAATTGACATCTAATTATTTTACTCTTAACCTATAAATAGGGCTTTCTCTTTACCTATTTGAGATGAATCAATGATCTATTAAGATAATTCTCCTTCCATCAAAAAGAGGGCTCTTGAGGTGCTTTATTCCATTAATTGTGTGAATAATGAGGTATTTGTTTATTTAATATAACCCTTTGACTATCATTATATTTCAATACAATAATGGATACATGTTGCTTGCTCTAGTTGCTATCTTAAACTTGATAAAATAAATCTTATTTGTGCTTTTCCAATTGGCACTATCCAATATATGGTTATCATTATAAAATCTCCTTTATGTATAAATGCAAAATATGCTAAGCATGGTTGCACAAAATTATAAGTTATAATAAGATTATAGATTATTAAAACTCACACCTTTATGAATTATATTTCTACCTACTATAAGAGAGTAAGAGATATGATTCATAGAGGCATGAGTTTTAATCTTCATAATCTGATTATAATTGACAATTTCTCCACCACCATATTTTGCAATTATGCATGAAACTTTAAGAGATTCTAGAATAATAGTCTGATAATAAATAGTACCAATTGGCATAGCACAACTAGGACATTTATTATTAAATTTGAAATAACACATAGAGAAAGTAGCTAACATGCCATTGCATTAAAAAAATAAGGACAATCAATGGCTTATAGCAAATGAAACAATCAATATGAAGGAATTATGAGCAAATGATAACTACTTTTTCTTTTAATTTATGAAAGGATGCTATATATGTTTATTATAAAATAAAAGTCTATTGTTCATAATAAATAACCATTTTTTCTTTATATATGTTCATTTATTGATATAAAAAAAATAAAATGGTAGAATCAATTTTTGTAATAGGTTATTTCGTTTCTTATATGTTTTATTTATATTCAATCTGTTATTATTTATGTTTATTTATTGTATAAAAAATATCATAATGTAAAAATAAATTTTTAGTGCCACCAATTCACTTAAAGTAACTTGAATAAAAAACAAAGAAGATCAATTCACAAAATGATGTTGATGTTCTTTATAGGATTTAAACCTAAGACATATAATATTATTGCTTATATGTGTATGCATGTGATATATAAGTTATGTTTTTGTATTCTTGTTTAATATGTGTGTGTGTCATATAAATTAAAAATTATAAATTTTAATGTATATGATGTGTACAATTGAATCAATTTTAGTTTAATATATATATGTTTATTGTATCTCGCCATTCTAGAATGATTCTAGAAAGGTTTTGGAATTGTTTCAAAATGGTTATAGAAAAAGCTGCCTAAAAGAAAAGAAAACTCTTATTTATTAAAAGATATTTATATATTATGACATCAATTTTTGTATAGTAACTAACATTGAACATTACTTAATAAGATGATGATGTTGTATTTAAAAGGATGGTATTTTCTTAAAACTAAACGTTTAATATTAAATTTAGATGTTAGTTCATTACACAAGTTAATATGGAAACTTAGACCATAGGCACAAATTGAAAATGAAAAGGTTAAATCATGGCACGAGTTAAAAATTAAAAGAATAAAATATGATGTCATTTGTAAATTTCATATTAACATTCTTCTAACTTTAAAATAATTCTTGTCTTATAAGTTATGCTCTTCTTCCAAACTTAAAGATGATTTTCTTTGATTTTGTATTTTTACTCACTAATTATTTTATAGAATTGAAACTTAATTAGCTTGTGGCTAAATATGTGAAATTTAGCATTCAGTAGAAAAGAGCATAATATAATTGTAAGTTTTTTTTTACATTTGTTTTTGTAATTTGGTTTCTATTTTTCAATTCGATCTTATTTTATTATCTATCATTTTGATACAATTTTTACAAGTTTGCACAAGTAAGAAATTTAATCTTATTTATTTTTTTGGTATTCTATCATATTATTTACTATGTTTTCATATGAAAATGTATAATACACTAATTTTTTTTTTATGAATGATTATTACATCTACAAGTATTGTATTCAAAAAGCTTTTTTGAGAAGTATAAACCTTACATTTTGAGCTATGAGTATTAAGATATATATAGCAAAGTACCTATCTCTAATTATGGTTTTGTATATAATTTTTATCATTTTTTATTTAATTTATTCTTTAAAGTTGTTTAAATTTGAATTTTCTAGTGTAATAAGAGATATTAGTTTTCTATATCTTGTTAGGAATATAAGAGAAATAAAGAGGATAAATGTGTGAGGAATATAAGAATGGGATTAGAGTTTAGGATGAAGGAGTGAGGAACTAAGGGGATGAAGGGAGTGATGAACATGGAGATACGAATAGCATTTAGAATGAAGGACTGAGGAATTAAGGGTTGAGGTTTAAATAAGTGGGTAAGATAAACATACAACGTTAGTTATTTAAATGAATTGATGTGATATTCTAGTTATTAGATGTTGATTTTTAGAAAATAAATAATATTTACTATTATTTTCAAGATTATAGAAACATAAATGACATCAATTTTCATATAATAAAAATCAATGTTATCATTCTATTTTATGACAATTTGCAAATCAACATTAAAATGACATATACTATAATACTCAATTGCACTTCAGTTGTTTTTCAACATTTAATCTCCTAAACACCTAATGTTAATCAATTATTTTGTAGTTGTATATTTAAAATGGGTAAAATAGTAAAATTACATACTAGCTTGTTATATATTTTGATTTAATTCTACAATATCTCTTCATACATAATTTTAGACATTTAAATAAGAGAAAGAAAAGTTATAACTTAATTATCCATACTCATATCTTTCTTTGCTCTCCTCTTCATATTTTTAGAAAACAAATAAAATTTATTGTTATTTTCCTAGATTATAGAAACATAAATGACATCAATTTTCATAGAATAAAAATCAATATTATTCTATTTTACAATAGTTTGCAAATCAAAATTAAAGTGACATATACTACGATACTCAATTAGACATTAGTCATTTTTTAATGTTCAATCTCTTAAACACCTAATGTTAATAAGTTATTTTGTAGTAGTATTTTTAAAATAGGTAAAATTATAAAATTACACGTTAGTTTGTTATATATTTTGATTTAATTCTTTATTGTCCCTTCTTATATAATTTTGGACATTCAAATAAAAGAAAGTAAAAGTTATAACTTAATCATCCATTCTCATATCTTCCTCTCCTCTCTATTCTCCCCTATTATTTTTACTTCCTTTCCCTTTCTAACTTCTAAACATACTATAAGGGAAAAACCACGGATAGGATAAGATTCATTATATTGTTAAAGACTATAGGATAATGCAAGTGAAGGTTCTCAATGATAACCCCACAACTTTTTAGTCATCATCCTTGTATATTTCACAAACCTCCATAAGGGCCTTACATAACCTCCATAGACACTTATCTTACATCTTTTGCACATCTCAAATCTTTAATTAATACAAATATTTATACTAAAAAAATACTTGTTTGGCAAGGAATTCTAATCCAATTCTAATACAAAAATTTAACTTGGTTAGGAAGAAAACTCATAATAGAAAACAATTAATAATAATTTAAATTAGGGTTAAAAGGGTCAAACCTAATAATAATTGACATGCCACTCATTTATTTTATAGAAATAAATGAAATGTTTCAATAAAAATTATCTTTTAGTAAAACAAACGGGGCCTATATTTATGCAAAGATCAAAGTCATCTTTTGTTGTGTAACCTTTCACTGATTGCATAACCATTTAAAAAGCACACTTGATGTGTTTGGTATTTTGTTAATTAGGGGGCTATTAATATCTTGTTTGGTTGATCATTCATAAATTCTTCAAAATCAATTCTTTGCCCAAAATTAATTCCAAAATAAAAGTCAAAAGTGGAAATAACATCACTTAATAAATGTTAGTTGAAAGGAACATTGACATATATAGGATAGCAGTTATATTTTTAAAAATACAAGAAAACTTTAAATATTGATTTAAAAAAAGGTCATCTTTTTTTAGCAAGACTTTAGATGCTAATTCCTAAAATGATCAATGTATAATGTAATGGGAGTTGTAGTATTTTTAAAAAATATGAGAAAACTTTTGACGTCATTTTTTTTTAAAAAAAATTGTTATCTTTCCTCCTGTAATATTTTTCACATCAATTTTTAAAATAATTGACATTCAAAGTTATAGTTATGGTGATATTTTTGAAAATATGAAAAGATTTTATATGTCAATTTTTTAAAAGAATCTTCGTCATTTCTTCCTATAAGTTTTTTGACATCAATTTCTAAAATAATTGACATGTAAAGTCATGAGAATAATAATATTTTTAAAAATTTAAGAAAACTTTAAACATTATTTAAAAAAAAACCATCCTCTTTTCTTCTTGCAAAACTTTTAATATTGGATTCTAAAATAACTAACATCTAAAGTTATAAGAATAGGGACATTTTTGCTCTATAAATAAAGCAAATCTTATTTTGTTTTCCTCATTATGACACTTACTCTCCTTCTTATTTGTTTTCAAGTTCAATCTTTGTCTTTGTCCAACGCCCACTTCAGATTCCTAAATCTCACTCTATCATCTAGCACACATCAATAAGTTATTAATATTCCTTCAACTAATATTAAGCATGTAACAAATGTTTTATTCCAAGCCATTTGTTCAAAATATAAGAGTTAACTTTCTTATTTTTGTTTGTTAGATATGCTTCTCTTCCATTTCTTCAATATTTTACATAAGTTTTTTAAAATATTTTTGTTTATGTTTTATCTTGTATAACTTTTGAGGTTCTATTTGAATTTTAGATACTTGTTAAGTGTTTAAAAAAATATTGTAGTGGAATCTAAAGTTAGCCAAACAATGATAAGAAGCAAAAAAAAAAAGTCAATAAAAATGGGCATATTTTAAGAATTCCAAGAAGGCTTGTAAATTGATAAATCTTGATAAGTTACATAAAATAAAACAATAATCCAAAACAAGCAACTAAGTGCAAAATTATAGCTTTTCAAAGTTTCTATTTTAAAATACATATTTTTTGCAAGATGTCAAAAGTTTTTTTTATTTTTATTATAAATACTTTGGTGGAGAAGCCAAAATTTGACATTAAAAAAATATTATGCAAACATTTTGTGTCAATTTTTTTACCAAAAATTTATGTGAAATGTCAAACAATAAAATATTTTTAAAATAAAAAAGGCCAATTTTTAGCCAAAAAAAAGATGTGATTTGTAAAAAAATTAATGTGAAATGTAAAGAAAAGATGTCAATTTTTTAGTAAAAAACTGACATGATAACTTTCTTCCACATTGGTTTCCACATTAGTTATATAATTAATGTCAAAATAAATATATAACAACACTCAATTAGATGTCAATTAAAAACTAATGTGTAATATGTTAGACACATGATATTTATTTGCAATCCTACAGTAATATTATTTTCAAATTAATTTTTGGACTTGTATCAATCATAAAATAGATATATTCATAATTGACTTTTTTCAAAATTAATTCTTTCAATGCTATATCAAACACAACCTTTTACTTTCATGAGGAAAAAAAGTTATCTCAAAGAAACGAAAACTTCAAATTTGTTGTTAAGAATTTTAATTAATCATCTTTTCTCATCATTTTATTGAAGAAAAATTTAAACTTAAATTTAAGTATAATATTATTTTATGTTTTAAGAAAGATTTGTATATATTTTAAAATTAGAGAAAAATTCAGTGCAATGATTGAGGATGAAGTATTCCTTAGGAGTTCAAATATGATTTTGAGTTCAAGTTCATTAAGCTTACAAAATTTCAAGTTTGACTATTACATAACTATATTATATTTAAAGATCATTTTTAGCCAATAATAATAAAAAATATGAAAATAACTTTACTTCTCTTTTCATTTTTTAGTAATTTTTTTCATTTTTCCATAAAAAAGAAGAAAGTATAATGATACTCAAGATATGTTTAGTAATACTAAAGTATTTAGGACTAAATTTTAAATGCTTAATTATTAAGTACTAAATTTATAATGTTTGAATAGTTTCTCAATTTGAATACTGAATTTAGCTAATAGTTTAAAATTTTGATTATAATTTTGAGAATTCTATACATCAAATTCTTAAATGATTATCTTAAAAATAAAAATAATGTTGGATATGTTTGTCTAAAAAACCTCATTAAAATAAGAATAGCTATGAGGTTTAATGATTTTTTTACTTAATTTAATATTCAATCTTAACAAATTAAACAAATAAAATTTAATTTATTTCACATTTGAATCTATTTAACAAAGCATTGAAGTGATGTTTTTAAATATATCATTATTCATTATACTATTTCTCATATTTATTTATATTTATATAAAGCCATTATAATAATATTTTCTCATAAAAAATTTAGATATACAATTTTTAAAAAAATTCAAAATTTAACCCCCTTAAATAACATGACCCTTCGCCCCTTAAACAATATGACCCTCTACTCCTGAGTTCATGTAATTTCACTAAAGCTCAGGGAAAGAAAGGTTAACATATATTTCTCTTTTTATGTCGTGAACCATCTCAAAACATATGATCAACTTAGGAAGTTACGCTAATTACTTACATACCTTATTTCGAAAAATAAAATAAATTTGAAATAAATGCATAATGATGCTTTACTTCACAATGGATCTAAACAACCCTATGAATGAATATGGATGATCATGAAATTTCTATGCATCAAATATGTATACACTATTATTTACTCCAAACATCCTATGACTCATCTTAACATCAAGACTCACAAACAAGCCCACTTTCATCCTAATGGAGAGTAATTGTGCACCTAAAGGGAAAATTCTCCAAATAAAAAAAGAGAAAAAGAGGAAATATGTTTCCTTGGAAACTTAATAAGCATGTAAGAGTATTGGATCTAAAAAAAATATGTAATCAAGACATATTATAAGTTTTTATATCCATTCCTTTACATGACATATCTAAAAAGATTTAAAGGATTCTCATACCTTTGCTAGGAAAAAAGATCATTATAAGAAATGACCTACCTTACAAGAAGGCAACCATAAACGCACACAATATAGAACTTGATTACTATTACTTCACTCATTATTTATCATCCCACTTATTAGGAGAATTAAATCATTGGACTACTACGTTCATATATGCAATTTTGCTATTGAAGCATAACAATTCAATAATCCTTTTTTTAGTAAATAATTCAATAACATTCTTATATGCAACATAATGGTGACAATTCTTAATTCATTTAGTTCAAAGGAATTAATTTAATATTAATTCAAGAACACATATAAAAAACTAAAAAATAAGTGAATCTCTCTGTAACTCCCATCTATTCTTTTCCCTCACAAGACCATATTTATCCATTTAAATTATCCTTATTTCTTACAAGATATTACTAGACCTGATGTTTGAAATAATGCCAATATGTCCCCACCTCATTATTATAAATATCAATACATAATAAACTCAATTAACATAAACAATGTCAATGCATATCATAAAGGCACTTAATAACACTATTATGCCTTCATTGCATGACCTCAAATTTCTCATTCAGTATCATCAAATATGTAATAATTCTTTTTATATCAATCATAAAATGAATATTAAATGCTTTAGATTCATGGAGGTAAGCATTGAATAAATAAAAAAACTACCTAAGTCATGTGTCAACAACTCCCTGCCTTGCCACATGGACTCATTAAGATCAATCCACATTGATTTCATAAGGTAAAGAAATCACCTTTTTATAAAACACATTTTTATAAAACACATTATTGTCATCACAATTCATACATATAGTAGGGTTCAAAATCCTCATTTATAACATCCTTAATTCATTTAATACATAAACATTATTCAAATAAAACATTAAATTATGATTTAGGAAGTAAAAACACAAAATTTGGGTATAAGAAGCTCTTTTAGAAGCACTTTTAGCCATTTAGAATTGTTCTAGACAACGAAAAACTCTTCTAGAAGCCCTTCTTGTCATTCTAGACAAGCGGAAGAGCTTCTTATCAGTCATAATCATGTTGGACAAGAGGCAACTCTTTTGGAAAACCTTCTTGTCAATTAGAAACATTCTAAATTAGGGGAAGCTCTTCCAAAAGTACTTCTTTATGAATTTATTGTAGAGTTAGCCCAAAATTCACTATTCACCTACTCCAATTCCATCCCAATCACTCTTATCACCTTGTAATTCTCATTCAAATCATCAAATTTCATGAAAAATTCATAATAACAATAAGATCTCCCATAAAAAACACAATTTAACAACTTAAATCACAAGGATCAATTCTAACTTATTTATGTCCTTTCAATAATCCATTTTCAAGACAATAACAAAACCTAGCTATAGATTAGAAAGAGTGACACTCACTGTGTATGGAGGAGACATTATGTAAAAAGATTTGTGATTTGCTTGATCTTAAACACCTAAAATTGTTAAATTTAAAGTTAGGGTTTTCAAATCCCCTTTTCTCAAATCAAACCTAAAGAAAAATGGAGAAAGAATCTTATAAAAGATTGAAGTATTAGTTAGACTTTACCTTATTTGGAAGAAATAGTACAAGAATTAACTTGGATTGATTCTCTTTGCTAGCCAAGAGAAGAGGAAAAGGTTAAGAAGAAGAAGGTGAAGATTTTTGAAAATCTTGGTTAGGGGAAAAAGGGATGATGGCTAAAATAAGGAGATAAAAAGGGTAATAGATCAAGCGCAATATTGAAAAAGTCTTTTAAATATCTCCCACACTTAAATATTCAAGTTTAATTATTCTTAATTTTTAATTATCTCATTTCTTTCTTTTCTCAGTTATTCTCCATCAACTTCTATTTTGACATTCTATCACAATAATTTAGTTTCTCAACTTTCTCACACAAAATTTTATGTTAATTTCATTCAAATAATTAATTATTTTCTACATTAAATTTTATTTCATATTTTTTTCATAAAATTTCATTATCCTTATATAGAAATATTTGAAAGATGTCAGAGGGGCGTAACATTTTACAATCGGCTACTAAATCTAACGAATGTCTATTACACCTAATATTGTTTATACTCTATTACTGCTTTTGCCAGCATAAAAATTTAGAATTTTCACATTAGAAAAGAAGGAGTCACGTAGAAATAAATTATTTAGTAATTAATTTAATTAACAGACTCCGAATCTCTTCCTCTTCCATTCATTACGCAAAAAATCATGTAGAAAACTATGTAGATCAGAAGGACGATGCGGACACAACCACGCACACGTTTTCTTATTTTTCCACCTGAGGTACAAACTTGCACGTAGTGGATCATTATGAAAAATTTTTGGTAGAGACAGTGGCGCACTGCAGTGTATGGTGCACCACTAGTTAAAACTGTTAGATTTCATTCAGCTTGCAGAGTACTGTGCAGCACAGAAAATTTGAGCCTTTAGATGGATTGGTGCACCGTAGTTTCTCCCATAATTTTTTTATGGCGTAGACTATCATGCACCATTGAAATAGTGGTGCACCAGTGCATCAGGAGATGGACGGTTAAGATTTGTTGATCTAACAAAAATGGGAAGGGGAAACTTGAAGCATAATAATTATAGAATGACCCCTATAAATTGATAAATCATAAAACTGCAAATTTCTACAGTTTGAATTATGTAGTTCCGATGCAAGAGTGGCAAGGGAGATATGTGTTATGGAAAAATAAAGGCAAAAGGGGTTTCTTTAATTCTAGAACCAAGAAGGAATGTCTTTTTAATTCATTAAACCTCAGTGGAGCTGATTGTGAGTTACCTTATAAATGTCCATGTTTCTAAGAATTACAAATCACGCTTTGCGAAAATGGAAGGCATGAGGGCAAGACTTTGCTTCAAAGGCCAAAGCATGCTAAGTGTAGGGGGTGTTCAGAAATCTCTCCAATTTTGCTACTCTTGCATTTTGAACTTTGATCATAGAAAATGGATGCTTCCATTTCTAGAATGCTTCTCAATATATTTCGAGTTGTTTATGTTGACGGAGACAACGTGGTGGATGATTTTTAGTGTTTTTCTTCCCATCAAATGTTGGAAAATGGCAGAATACTATGTGCTTGGAATTGCAAATTTTGTATTTTTTTACCACTCCCATCTCCGATTACCGATCTCTGATTCCCCTGCACTAATCGCCATTAAAGACTTTCCTCCCTTCGAAGATGGATCTTCCCCCACTAATGGTCTATGGCATCAAATAGCTCAGATTATGGGTTGAGCCATATACCTTGTACGGACCAAACATCATTTCAATTATATTGTTTAAAAATTATAATTAATAATTAATCCTGGGTTATAGTGTAATTTACCAAATTTGTACAATTCAGTTAAAAAATAAAGTGAAACAGTTCTAAGATGTCATGCCCACCGTCCATTGCCTGATGCACCGATACACCACTTTTTCAGTGGTGCACCATAGTCTCTCCCTTTTTTTATTTTAAAGTTACAATCTTGTACAACTAATTTTCCCATTGTGGTACAACCACTTTTTGTTTTTTGGTACAAAGATATAATTTTAAGACTGGGGAGGGGTAACTTGGGGGTCGAACGCCCCTTAGTGTCACCACGACCTTGGAAACCAAGGTACTACCACTTTACATATGGACATTTTCTTACGCACCCGTTGTTCGAATTATTTTCTCTGTAGTGTTGTTGACTTGTCTTCAAAGGGTCTATTTGATTCAAGAAAAAATAAAATTTTTAGAAAATACTTTCCTACGAAAATATATTTTTTAAAAATAAATTAATTTTTTATTATTTAATGTATAAAGAAAAAATATTTTTTAATATTTGGTACACAAAGAAAAACTAATCCATTTAAAGTAAATTAAAATTATTTACTTCAAAATTATTATAATTTTATAAATTTTTAAAAAAGAAATCTTATATATACATAATTAATTTAATTAATTATTATAAAATATTATATAATAGAGCATATATCACAACAAAGAAAGGGAGAACATTGCATAAAAATGTGCATTGAATTTTAATAAATTATAATAGATTTTATAAAAATAGAAATAGAGTATTTATCATGAAAATATTTAATAAATAAAAATAAATTTTACTCGTAATCATAATTGCGTAATAAGGTGAGAAGACAGAAAGTTTAGACTTGCGTATGGATATATTAAATAACAAGGAAAATAAATTTTATTTTTCAAAATAAAAAATTACTTTTTTAAAAAATAATATAACTTTCTAATTGACTAAAATTTATTTTTTAATTGACTAAAAATTTTGAATTTTTAAACAAAAAAAATTAGAAAAAAAATTTTAAAAATTCATTTTTCCCTTAACCAAACGAAGCCAAAGTGCTCTATGAAAATTTAACTAGCCCTGTCTCTCAAAGGTAACAGAGAAATAGTAAAGATCATTATCATTCCTACACCTTAAATTCTATTTTAAATTTTATACATATATTTATAGTGATTTAACTACAGTGAGGGCTTCCGTCCCTACTTGATATCCGAGTTCATTAACCCTGGAGCGGAGGACAAATAACGTAGGCTATACGTTGGCCACCCGCCACTCAATGCACATGGTCAAGTACTTGAGTTTTCATACTAGTGCATAGGTATGCGATAATTACAAGGCAGCCCTTGTCCAAGGAAGGCACACAATTTTTCTTTCGTTCGTACGTGTAGCAATTGATAGATTACATTAATGATAGTTTAATGAATTAATTGAGATCACTCACGCTATTATTTTAATTGCCCAAGTCTCTGGATAATTTAAATAATTAATACTTGTAATTATTTGGTCATAAACAAAAATTACTTTCAACATAATTTAAATGAGCGATGACTGATATCATTAATTCAAGGAGAAAATATAAAATATATCTTGAGATAATTATATTTTATCTCTTTTAATTTTAAAAATTTGAAAATCACTCCTTATATTATATAAAATTTGAAATTAACATTGTCATCAACTTAATTAACTATTTTATTAAATTACATAATTTTGTATGAACTTTTAAAGATAAGAATCATAATATTATAATATGTTAGTTGATCTTATTATTTTTTTCATAAATAATTTATATGTTGTATAATTTATAAAAATTAGATTAGATATTTAGAGTTTTAATCAAATACTTCAAAATGAGTTGCAAAATTACACAAAAAATTATGAAATAAACTAATGCATTATAATATTGTAATTCTTATTTAAAAAGATCATGAAACAATCTTGTACTTTGATAAAACAATTAATTAAATTAATGATGGATGATAATTTCAAATTTTGTATAGTTTAAGGAATAATTTTTAATTTTCAAAATAAAAAAGGATAAAATTTAACCATTCTAAGAAGTCATTTAGTTCATATAGGAAGTTAAATTTCCTAATAAGTATATTTTCTTGTGAACTTTTTAGAAAATGCTTAAAATTATTTGATTGACACTAATAATATGCTTAAAAGTTAGGAAAGGAGGAGAATGGGGAGAAAGGGAAGGGAAAAGAATAAATGGTTATGTCATAACTTTTACTCTCCTTATTTAGATATTGTTTAGTTCGCTTCAATAGTATAAAAAATTTTATTTTCTAAGAAATAGAAAAAAAATAGGTTGTATGATTGGTCATTATCTAATGAATTATGAGAAATAAGATTTTTTTTGAAAAGTATTATTTCTCATAGAGCATGAAAAATTACTTACTGACCTCTTTTCTAAGTAAGCTTTACTTATATTATTAATAGATATAATGATAAATTTATCCTCGTTAAATTTATTTAATGATAATTAAAATCTATTAATTTATATTATAATAATATCAATAATATTATAATTATTTTATTAATACTTTTTAAGATATTTAAAATTAAACCAAACAAAACATATAAAATTACTACTTAAAAAGTGTTACTTTTTATACAACAACTTTAACTCCTTCCCAAGAAAGTTTATGTAAGAAGTTATTTATCAAAAAGTTTATTTTTTTACAAGAAGTTATTTTTAGTATGAATGAAGTGATTCCTTATATTTCTAAAATTATATAAAGAAAGAAAATTGAATATTAAACTAAAATATATAATTAATTAGTATGCAATTTTAGAAATTTAAATTTTTTTAAAAGGTTAATTTATTAATGAGTTTTTTTACAATTAAAAAAACTTTTTCAAAAAATATGCTACTCCAAATTTTTCTATAAAAAAATTTCTCCTGAAAAATGATATGGTAAGTTATTCTTATTTAAAAGGTTTATGAAAAAATTATCACAGTAAATTAACCTAATATCACCCTTATTTGATATGATTAATAATGATCTAATTTATATTCACCATAAAATTAATATAAATGGGTTAAAATAAGAATGAATGTGTATGAGTAAATAAATATAAGTTACAGTTTTCATGTCTAATTTTTATCAAAAAAATATAATTTTATTTTTTATTTGAAAAAATATCACAATTATTATATATATTTTTTACATGCTAGATATTTAAAAAATATAAATAACATACTTTAGTTAAATGTAAATAGTAGTGAAATGTTAAAAATGAAATATAAATATGAATATAAATTAAAAATAAAATAGGGATAAAATTATAATTTAAGTAAATAAGCTTCCAAAATTTTCTAATTTGAAAGAATGCAAAAAAAAAAAGAAAAAATAAAAAATTTGGAAGGTTAGTTATATGTTCTTATTTCCTTTCCCGCCTTATTCTAAAATTCAAAGCAAAGGAAAAAGGTGTTCCATAACCCTTATTTTCCTCTCCCTCTCCTCCATTTCCCCCGTCCAAATAAATTTCAAGGAATTGATACGTCATTGTGAATTTTTCCGGAAGCACTGTTGCTCAATTTTAATTAAAAGAATATAAAAAATTCCATCATTCCATCGTAAGCAAGAATTGCAATGCTGTGAATATGTTTCAAGTAGCTTTTGATATTTCTCGAAGAACTTTATCCTTCTTTTATATTTTGAATTTGATTTCAAATTTGCGATTAGTCACATCCACTGTTAGAAAAAATTACAACAATATAAATTGGACTTTTATGATTAAAGGCTTGTTAATCATGTCTAGTTCAACTTTTGACTATTGTTTAAACCATGCACAATTTTTTGTTAAAGTAAGAGAACTTTATTATTATTATTATTATTATTATTATTATTATTATTATTATTATAGGCATAATTGCAAAGCTGTGGCAAAGCCAATACTTCATGGCCATTGAATTTAATTTATGTATTTAATTATTAAATTTAGAATTATGCCTTTATATATAGATGAAAAAATTTACACTAATACACATTTTTATAAGTTTTGTAAATTTTTTATTTTCACTTTTTTTTATTGAAAGTTGTAATTTTTACATTAAAAATATTTTGAAAATTTTTGTGTAAATTTTTTTATTGATGCAATGGCATCTTTTGCAATTTTGTCAAGAAATGGCTAAAAGGACAAAAGAAATTAAAAATATCTAAAATTATCATTTATGAAAAGTTAAAAATTAAAAAAATCATAGGTAGATAATCAATTATTAATAATATAATTATAATTAAATAATATTGTATACAAAATAGTAATTCTAATAAATGACTCATTATTAAAAAGGAGAGGTGTGATTTATCTTTCAATCTTATCATATTCTAATGAGTTCAAATTTTAAAATCTATTAAATTCATATATAATACTTTCATATATTTTACCAAAAATTTTAAGATTTAATATCTTCATTTGTACGTACTGAATTATACACGATTATGTCATTGTTGCAAAGTGATTTTTATTGTAGTTTTTGTTCTTAATATTATTATTATTTTTATTTAGACACATCATTTAACTTTTAAATACTTAATCCAATTACACATAATTTATATAAAAATTTTGTGAACATATAAAATAATAAATAAATTTAAAGATAATAATTTAAAATGTGTAAAAATGTTATAATATTTCGGAAAGTGATCAAAGTCCGACCTTAACCCAATTCGAGATACAGTGGGAAAATGATTAAAGTCTCCTTAGATTACTTACTTTTAACCATTGCTGGATTTAGAATTATAATAACAAAAATCACAAATATGAAGGTCACATCCTCATCTTTATACCAATTACATAACAAATTCCTAACTGGCATGGATTTTTTTTATCAGTTAAATATAATATTTTCTGTGTTATCACGGGATCAGCATATCAATATCCAAACCTTTTCTTTGAGTACGTTAGGATTCTTAAAAATAATAAATAAAAAAAAATCAAATCTTTGGATCATCAACATTTAAGGTTCCGTCCAGCTGCCCAGTACGACGTCATTGTCTCCTACCATATTGATAATCGAAAGATTTAAATATATGTTGTAATTTTATATTTGATATAATTATTAATAATAATTAATTTTTTAAAAATTGGTTTTAAATATTTTTAATTGAGAAAATTTATAATTAAATAATAAATTATTTTTTATAACTTATTCTTAAATTGTAATTTTCACTTATTAAAAATCTTATACATATTATCTCTGAAAAATTAATTATCACTAAAAATTATGTCAAAGACAATCAATTTACACATTATAATTAATTAATAATTATTTATTTTCATCACTATAATAAAAAAAATGAGTTTAAGGTTGAAAAAAGCGGGTCTGGCCAAGTTTTAACATTTTTAAACTAGACTCTTTTAATAAACTAATCAAAACTAGAGAGTTATTTGGTTTTACCTAAGGAGTAACTTTTTACAAGAATTTAAACTTTTTATGAAATGATTTCTTATGCGAACTTCTTAATAAGTACTTAAAATTATTTAGTTGACATATAGAAAATAATACTTTCTAAAAAATAATTTTTTATATTTTATTTAATTTAACTTTAAATATTTTATAAAATAATAATAAAATAAATATTATATCTTCAATATTATTATAATATAAATTAATAAATTTTAATTATTATTAATTAAATTTAATAATAATAATTTTATTATTGTATCAATAAATAAAATAGGAAGTAGAAGTTACGTCAAGAGAAAATGGTTATATAACTTTTCATACTTTGTGAAGAATAGGATTTTTCAAGAGATTCTATTTTTTTAATTTTTAGATAATGATCAATCAAATAATTTATTTCTTTCTTATTTCCTAAAAACTAGAATTTATTATATTATTAAGTCGAATCACATGATCTCAGAACTCAACTTTCAACTTGTTTAACTCTTTTCTTTAAATAAAATTAAATTCAATCAAGACAAAAATAATTTTCATTTATAACTATTAATATTTTGAATTTTTTGGGTTGAACGAAACTTTAATACAAAGTTAATTTTCTTGGATATCCACACCCTAAATATTTAAATAAAAATAAACTATTAAATTAATCACTTCTTAAATGAACGATCTGATTTAATTTTTTTATTACATAATAGATAGGTTTCAACTTCTAAAGGATTTAACGCTAAATCTGCCACAGATTTTATTTGAATTAAAATCATATCACATGAATTAATTATTTATTATATATCATATTTAATCTAACTATTTAATTTAATGCTAAATTAATCAATTCTCTTTAATTTTTTTAATTGAATGCTGATAATAATTTTTAATTTGTATAATTAAAAGTAACTTAATTAACTCATTTTCAAAAAAAAAAAAAAGAAAGGTGAAGACCATGGGCAATAATAATTAAATTACTTTTTTGTTAAATATTTAATAATATTTTTAATTTTCAACCCCTTGTTTGGTAACTTATGCAAAATACTCAAGAAAATAAATACGCTTAATTTAGGCTTAATTAATTTGTTAAAAAAGTGGTTATTATGCTAATAAAATGAAGCCATCTAATACCATTTTTTACAACAACGCAACAAATCATTTGAAAAGAAATTATATAGTACAATAAATAAAAAACAACAAGAGCTTTTAATGGGAATTCAAAAAAAAAATCTTATTCATTCACCAAGATTAAATTGAAAAAAAAGTAAGAAAAATAAATTTTATAACATTCATCTTAAGGTAAATGGATTTTTTTTGGAAAAATAAATTAAAATTGATTGAATAAGTAAAACAATGGATTTAATATGATTGAAAAGTCAAAATATAATTAAATTAGTTTGGGTAAAAAATTAAATGAATAAAACATTAGAAGATTGTTAAAATAATTAATTTCAATGGGATGTAACTATGAATAGGTAAACAAAATTTAGCAAATTGTGAAATTAATTTTAGTGATATATGGTATAACTTAGTAAAAATATTAAATAGGGTATCCATACCCAGTAAAATATCTAGAGTGCGGAAGTTTTTCCTTTTTACATTACAAAATTTCAGCTAAAATGAAATTATAAGCTGCCGCTTTATCATTAGCTATTTTTCATTATTAAATTTGTGTATACTGCGATGCCATTTAATAAGTCAATCTATTTAAAATAAATTGAACATTAAAGTATTTAAGAGAAAATTTCCAAAATAAATAAAGTTAATAATTATAATAATCATGCAATAATATTTAAAACAACTATGTGATACATATTTTTAAAACTAATATGATAATATAGAATACATAGTAATATTTCAAATATTATTTTGAGTTTAAATTTATTTATTAATTAAGTAAAGTACATAACATAAGCCAAACTTAAATAGCCCACAGATAATGTGATTGGTTTGTTATACCCCGCTACAAATTAATAGAGAAGATATGCCATCTCTTTTCTTAGTACAGGCTATGGCACCTTTTTAATAATTAACTTATTACATTTGTTGATAGTTGTTTTAATTAATCATTAGTTAATAATTAATTATTATATTAATTGATTTCATCAGTTAATAGTATTAATTATTTAAATAAATATATTTAACAAAATCATTTATTTATTATTAACTAAAGTTTGTTTAAAATTTCAAATCCTCGAGCAAAGTTGTTTGGTTGACGTCAAAGGTGGCATAACTTGCTTGATTTGTCCCCTAACGACTTTTCGTTGGGCAAGTGAAACAAACAGCAACATTGAGGCTGCTGTTTACGTTTCCACCAAAAAGTCGTTGTCCCCTATTGTTTGACTGATCATAAAGGTCCTCCTGGAATACTCACTTTCACCAGCCTTTGTTGAAAAATTGAGGGGAACTTGAATGATTTCGCTTCAGCTTTTCTTTCTGAGAACTTCAGCAAAAGCCACTTGTGCGTATTTGTACATGCAAAACTCATACTTTAGACTTTTTGGTTTTACCCAAATAATAAACCGGAATTTTAATGTCAAACTTATATGTAACATCACATGTAAAGGTATAAATATTTTATTTATTTATTTAAATATTCTTTTACTTTAATGACATTTTAAATTTTATATATGATTTATTAAATTAAATTTTCTTCCAAAAGATATATATTATTATAATTTATTATTTATTTTTAAAAAAATAAATATCTATAATTTATTATATTTATTTATTTTTCTTTTAAAAAATAAGTAAAATAAGTACAATTTTCAAATGATTATAATTAAGGTAATTATTTTGATAAAATTCTAATTGATTATGATTCAAATTTTAATTATTTATAGTTGAGAATAATTACCTTATTAAAAAAAAGCCCAAAATATTTGTAACCTCTATCAACGACATTTTCTCCTTTTTCTCTCCATAAATCTAGACAGATCTCTTCATCCCTGTGAAATCTTAAAATATATGTAATATTCGGTAGAAATCCAATATATTAAAATTACTAGAAATTAATAAAGTATTACTATTAATGGGTAATTAGAAAAAGATTTATTAATTTTTAATGAATGCAAATACATTAGTAATTATTTTGGAGAAGTTAGAAATTTTCAAGAAGTGTTCAAAATCAAATGTTAGTAAAATATTGGTGTAATAAAAGGTTTTTACTTAACAAACCTCAATAGAAACTCAAAGTCACTAGAATTTTTGAAAGCCAAAAGAACGTATGCACGGTTTTGATAAAGGAAAAACGTGCAGCGTGTAAAAGGATGGCAAATAATGGTAATTCCATTGAAATGTCAAGGGCAGTTCTTAAGCCTAATTACCCTACACGATATTTTGCTTGAATTTGTAACAAAAATTGGAGAACATCACACGGTTTTGAGGGAACCAAACTGTGCAACGTGAATGAGTGGCATAAAGAAGTAATATTTTGAAAAAGTGTGGTTAGTAAGGAAGAAAGTGCAATATTCCCAAATACTACCTAAGTGAGCTTAATTCTTGAATTGAAAGTATTGTAGATTCAAGTAAATAATAATTTTTTTATATAAATTAAAGAGAGCATTTTTAATATTTGATTTGTGAATTTTAATTTCATTTCTCATATATTAATTATCTAAGGAAATAATTTGTTTTTAAAAATTGATTTAATCACTACTATAGAATTGTAATTATATGACAGTTGATAGATTCAATTATAATAAAAACAAGCATCTATATAAATATGATAGTATTTTTAAAATTATTATAAAAAAATAAGACAATGATCTTTAAAACAACCAGCATCTATAGTTTCGTGGTGGCTTTTTTAAAATTTGTAAAAAAAACACAAGATAACAATTGAATTAAACAACAATGTGTAAAGTTAATGTAAATGGAACTCTAAATTTCATCAGAAATTATGACATTAGTTATTCATCCAAAAGACATTTCAATAGTCACCTCGAAAAAACATTTATCATTTACACTTTAGTTTTTACAAATCAACGTGTAAAGGTATTCAAAAATTCCCTTGAGTAATACAACTATCACTTATTTGAAATTCGTGCATATCTTAAACATTGATATTGAATTAACAACTGATGTTTTTAATTTTTTCAATAACCTATATATATTTTATGTTACATTTCTATTTGAAAGCATTTTAGTGATGTATTCTTTATTATCTAATTCTAGATTTTGTTTGAAGAGGAAGAAAATAGGTCCTTTAACATTCATCAGCACCTTTCCTTTTATTATAGAATTTGATTATTGTTTCTTTACCCATTATCATTTATATATGTGTCAAATAAGATAGAGTGGAAACTATTTTCCTCCTACTCAAACACACTTGAGAATTGATAATGAAGCTAAATATATTGCTTAGGTTCATGATTTATTAATATCTAGCTTGAAGAAATATTAGATGATGGCTATGAGAACTAGCATTGAAATTAGCAATGAGATTGGAAGACCAAAATTTTTTTTCTCTTTATGTAATATTATTATAAATTTGTATTTATTAATGTAATAATATATTGAATGAATAAAATTATAAAATAATTTTTTTATATTGATATCTTCTTTCTTATATATTTTTAATTTAGGTTTAATGTATTGATATTTATATCCTTATGAGAAAAATATGCAAAAGGAATATACAATTTATCATTAATTGATGATGTTCAATGAAATTACAAAAATATTTTTTATTAATTTTGAAACTATTTTCCAACTTAGAAAAATTAATGTTTTAAAATATTGTAAAAATCTTATATAGAATGACATTGTTTATTTAAAAATAAGATGGCAATTTCTATATTGCAATTGATGTAGTATGTTTTAATTAGAATGACATTACTTTAATATAGAAGACGATTGTTGTAGCTAAACCTATGTCTAATAATTACCCTAGTTTAACATGTATCTATTTCCATCTTGTCTGTTATTACAAACTAATACAAAAAGTGATAAAAAAATTATGAAATCATGGGTAGAAATACAAAATATAAGACTATTTCACTTTAGCACCATTTGTAGACTTAATATTTCTTTAATATGAAGCTCTATTTTATGAACACTAGTAAAATTATGAAGTACAAATTAATCTTCAACTTTTTTATGCAAATAGAATACACCCACCAAATATTCTTAGGTTTTTGTTCTTTGTGTGTGTTGACTTAATATTCTGGTGTAAATGTGCAGGTTTACTTTTTTTTAGGTCTATTTTAATATATTTAGCTTAAGATGTCAAGTATTGAGGTTATGGCACCTCATTAAATTGATTCCAATTCTCTATTAGCTTATGAACATATTTCATAACCTTGGGCATAAAATATTTTATGTATATGTATATGAAAATATTTTCACTATGGGTATGTATAACTCTAAAAAATATTCTTTTATGAATAATTAAGGTTGCATTATATAAATATATGAATGTCTATGTATTTTATGTTTTATTTAAGAATATGTACAAATTGATTTGATATAGAGTTTGGTTAATATTCTTGTATGTATGATTTTCACTAGATTAGCTAATTATGGATCGAAGATGAATGTCTCCACTGCTAAAGAAAAAAAACCTATCTATACTACAATGTCATATTATGGAATAATTGAAAATATATAAGAGCTAAATTACATTCAATTTAGGGAGTTTATCTTTCAATGTAAGTGGGTGAATAATAATAATAGCATCCAAATGGATAAAATAGGATTTACATTGATGGCTTAATAAGTAAGATCATAAAAAATAGCCATTCATAATGGCATCTTAAGCAAGATAAGTTTTCAAGACATCAGAATTGATTGATAGCAAGTGGTTTATAGTTTTTTAAGGGAAAAGATAAATTATTGGTAATAGGATGAAGAAAATGTAGCCACTAATATTAAAGATACATCTCATTTCTTATTAAAACTACTTTAGTTATTCATGAAGACAATTTGGAAGTGTTTTATATGCATTAAGATCATAGAAAAGGGATATAGATTAATGATTTTTTCAAATAAATTTTCTATACTACAAGTTCAAGGTACTAATGTCCTTTCTTTTTTTTTTTAATTTAAGTTATATTGCTTGTTAGTTTATATAGTATGTTAAGATATATATTTGGATAATGCAAGTCCCACTTGAGATATGAATAATAATGAATTAAATATACTTAGATAGAATGATATTCACAATGAATTAGAATATAATTTTTCTTTCATCATGATAAATCTTTTTTCTATAGTTGTTGTAACACTTAAATTTTCATTTGATTATTTTGTTCGTTTACAATTTGATGCTCTGAATGTATGTCATTTAGCGGTACAATTTATTAGGTATTCCTTGATCACATTTATAAGTATATCAAATTAAAGTATAGGAAAAATAAGGTTATTCTATTTGTTATGAATTGTACATGTTGAATTTGGGATTGAGTATCGAAAGTAAGATGAAATGTACATCGCTTTATGTTCAATATAAGGTTTTTATAGTATTATAGTTTTGTAGTTTTGAGGGTTCTATATGTATTTCAAATTGAAAGTAGTGTAGTAGGACATGTAATGAGATACTGCACAAAATGAAAAGGGTGGCCTTTCAATTTAGTTTTGAGAGATGTAATACAACATTGGTCATGTAAAAAACTAAAGTGGTATATTAAATATTCATTATCAACTGATAAAATAAACTAATATTAAACTATAATTTTTAATGACAGTTATTAATAGAAAATTAATATCTTTAAATGTCACTAATTACTAAGTAGTGTGATTTACAAAAAAAAATGACGATTTATTTGTTAGAAAACCAATATAGTATTATTTTTCTACTGTGATTTTGCAATTGATATTGTAAAATATTTATTATGATACTTGATAAAATGATAATACAAAATTGACATCTAATCCCCAAAACAATCAACATCAATCTACAATAATAATGAATTTCCAAGCATTTCCAATTATTTTCCTAAATTATTTTTATTAGAGAATTTAAATACATGTCTTTGAAAGTAAGGCTTTTTAAACCTATTATTTTATTCACTAGAACACTTTTTGATTAGTAGCCAAGTAAATTAAGCTCAAAAAAGCACATGATCATTTAATGAAAGAATATTAGCACATGGGTATTAAATGAAGGAATATAATCACATGAAGCATTTAATGTAAGAATATTATTTGATTAGAAAGAGAATATTAAAGGATTTTGCGAGATTTTTCCTTACTAATAGGGACTTAATGCTTATAACAAATAGGAGCCTAAGGTTGATGATATAGGCTTATCCAAAATAATGTTATCATTTTTGCTATAAATAGCCTTGCCTATTTGATGATTTTGCATATTAAAGTTAGAGTGAGAAAGAGAGCAAGACATTGAAGAGCAAGTGAGAGAGTTCTTTATATTCTTGAGAGCATTTTTTATATTTTTTAAATGAGTTCTTAAGAATTTATTGAGTTTCCTAAACCAAAAGCTTTCTTTAATCTTCAAAGGGAAGGTAAAAATCATATTTTCTGGTGGTTTTTTTTATTTCATGGTTTTCTTGAAAAGTTCCTTTACTAACTTGATCTTGTTTATGGGAAATGAAACCTTGAATCAATAGTGCATAATGATATAAGCAAAGCTCAAAAAGAGTGAGTAAAGATCTACCTATTTTCTTTAAAAAAGATTTAGCATATATGATATATATGTATATACCTATATGTGTGTGTATGTGTTTTGATGGTGTGTTGAAGTTATAATTTTCATGATGTATCTTATTTCTTTTGAATTGGAAAAGTGTTTTCTTCTTGAAAAACACAAATTTGATATTTTGAACATAAAAAATTTTGGATCTTGAAGAAGGATGTTTTGATTTTCAACTTTGGAAAATGAATTATTTTGAAAAGTTTTGATTTTTGAAAACATCCTATGTTTTAGAAGCTATTTTGTTTGAAAAGTTGAATCTTTGAAAAGGTTCTTGAAAAATGAAAGGAAACCAAAAGTATTTTAAGTATATTTGAAAAGAATTTGCAAAAAGAGTAAAGAGTGATCTTTGAAAATGATTTGTGAAAAAGACCATTTTATTTTATATTTTGGATGGTCATCTTTTATAAACATGTTTTTATACAAAAGTGAAAGCAAATCCATTTTAAAAAGTATGAAAGAGCTTTCAAGTTTTTCAAAGAAGACCATGAGCTAATTTTTTATTTTTGTAAGAAAATCAAGTGTACAATATTTTAAATACTAGTAGAAATATTAAGGGATGCTTACATCAAAGTTTTTAAGCAAAAATGATGTTTGAAAACACCTTAGAAGCTTTTAAGTTTTCTAGTGAAACTTTAAAGAAATATTTAATTTTGTGAGAAAATTTTATTACACTTGTTTGTAAACTTTTATACAAATATAAGGTAACATTTATATCAAAGTTTTTAGACCAAAAGATGTTTGGAAAGCTATCCCTTTAGCTCTCAGGTTCATGTTGGAAAACAGTACCAAAATTTGTGAGTTTAAAGTGAAGTTTTGATTCCTATAATGTTGTTTGTTAGTAAAATATTTTTACAACTTGTGAAACAATCTTGAGCAAGAAAATGATTGAAGAATGACCATCTAGGTCATGGGTATTAGGCTAGAAAATAGCATTAAATTTTATAAAAATTTGCTTAAAAATTAGTATTTTAAAATGAAAGTGGTATGTTAAAACCTAATAAAAGGTTATGCTAGATTACATGATTATTTGATGGAAAAATGTAAGGTGTTTGTCATGGTTTTATAATACTATATACCATGAGTTTTCTGCTTGAATTAGTAAGGAAATACAATTTCCTTACTTGGTAGAATATACAATGTGTAAAGCCTAGGCTTGAATGTGATTAGTTTTGAAAATAACAAAAGTTAAAAAGTAAAGATATAACTTTATGGTTTCTTGTTGAAAAACTATGAGATGCACTCCTGTTTTTAAGAAGAATATTGTTTTGTTTTAGTATAGAAATATATAGAATTAGTTTTCTTGAAATATGCTTAAATGTGGAAAAGATTAGATGTGAAAATATAAAGTGATCCACATGGTTTTATGTTGAAAAACCATAAGCATATTATGCTTTATAAAGCATGAAAATGTTGTGATGTATTGAATATGCACTAGTAAAATTTTATACAAGGGTGTTTGAAAAGAAACCTTTAAAAAATTGTATGAAATTGAGATAGAGTTGATGAACTCTTATATGTGAAATATGATGTGATAGAGTTATTTAAACTCTTAACAAATGAATGATATATTTGAGCACTATGATATGTGAAAAGTATAGTTAGATTTTTTAAACTCTTGAAAAGAATCTAGCATTCGCATATGAAAACATGAATTCTTGAAACAAAGTCACTTGAAATATAGCAAAGTAATTGTGAATACTTTTTTATTAGATTATGTGTTTGTGATTATGTTTATGTAGTGTTTATGGAATGGAAGGTATTTGAATTTAACATGATGACAAACTGTGATGACAAACTTGATAAAAAGCATCTAAAGACTATGTAAGTCTATCTTCACTATTAAAAGTGGCAGAAGAATATAAGTTTGTACTTGCTAAAAATGAAGAAGTGCTAGAAGTTTGAAAGGTTATTTTCATTATAATGATATATATGAAATAGTGTCAGGAACTTAAAAGGTTATTTCCACTACAATGACCTATATGAAAAAATATTGAAAGCCTTAGATGTTATTTTCACTATGCCTAAATGTTAGGTGGGATGATTGACTAGAAGTCACGAGGAGATAACCTTACATTCCTTATGCCATTATTGTGTGCTTATCAATCCTAATTGCTTATGTGTTTGTGAGTGCAACTTGGTTATATTTGTAAGTACAAAAAAATACTTACTAAGGTGTTTAATAAGATTATGAAAATGCCTTTAATATATATTTTGTATATATATAATTTTTTTGGCCAAAACCTATTGAAAAATAGGATAGGAAGCCATTCATTAAGTAATTTATTACCCATATGGTGTTTGTTGATATTTTTTAGATACCCCCCACAAGATGAGACTCATTTCTTTGATTAACAATTGGTGGAAAATGATAATGATCAAATCTAGAATTAAAGGATAGGAATTAAATTCCTAAAAAGTTTGTAATAAATTTACCTTTCAATATATTTCCAAACAATTATAAATTTTATGATGCATATTTTGGGCTTAGTATGGTATTAGCTCATGGACTATTTTATGAATGCATGATTGTTAGTATTTCTTCTTTATTAGACTATGATTTCGTATTGTAACATACATATGATTTTGTTTTGGCTTGTGAAAGCATACTTAGCCATAAATCACTTAATGCAACAGAAGAATGAAAATCGCTTTTGAAAATTATGAAAGCATTTGGTTTCTTAAAAGATGATTTACTTTAAAAAAGGTAGTTTCATTGCTTTTCTTGATTTCGAAAGAAAGAATTTTGATATTTTGTTTTAATGGAAAGTATGTTATCTTTAAAATGGAATTTTGTAAAATGAATAGGATTATTTAATTCTTGATGTTTTTATTAATATGGTCCTATTCAATTGTATTTATTTCATGATTTGAACTATTGTATTACACCTAATTTTTTTCGAAAGAAGCAAATTATTTCATTATTTGTTTTCATCATATATCTTTTTGGGTTTTTTTTTAGGAAAGTTTTAAAGTAAAATGTTTCATAAACTTGAATGATTTTTATTAGGCAACTTTGTGTGTGTGTGTGTGTGTGTGTGTGTGTGTATCTTTTTATGTAGAATTGAAATATTATCTTTTATTTTTAAAAGAAAGAAAGGATTTTTTTGTATACCTATTATTAAAAAGATGAGGTTCTATTCATAAATAAAAAATTATTAGTTATGTTTTATTTGAATCTTATATATTGAGATTCTAACAAACATTTTTTGATGATAAGTATGGAGTCTTATAGACAAAGTATTAAAAAAATAGTAAAATTTCCACCTATGTGTTTAATATATTGTGCATGTTTTTAAAAAGTAGGAAAAGATTTGAAATTATTGTTTTGAAAGGGCTTATAAAGATGTTTGGTTAATATTTTTATATCGGTCATGAGGAACTAAAAATCTAATTCTGACAATATATTTACTATTTTAAATTTAAAGTATTAATAAATGTAAAAAATTAAAATAATTTTGAAAGAAAAGGAAATAGAAACTAGGAGTAGAGGAAGAATAAGGAGAGTTGTTAAAAGGATTAAGGATAAATATAAGACATAATTATATTATTTTTGGGGCAAATTATATTTTTGTAACTCTTTATTGAATTTGCAAATAGAAAATACTAGGGAACTCAATGTTTTCAAGTTAACTAATTGAAGATTAATTAGTTATTTAAAGTTTGAAAAAGTTGATTGACCAAGTCAATCAACAAAAATTAGTTAAATTAATTAAGAGTTGATAAAAATACCATTTATCAAACACCTTTTGTGATTGATGAGATAAAGAAGATTAGAATAGTATTTGATTCATGAAATTATATATTTTTAGAAATTTTAATATTTTTGAGAATTTAATTATTAAAAATGTGACATTATCAAATTTGGTTCATTTAAAGATATTTTTATAAATGTTATAATATTATATTTTAAAGAATATTATTAAATTATAAAAAATATCTTCATAAAAAATTAAATGATCATAGATGACGAGTAGTGGTGAGAGGTAGTTACAAGTAGTTATTAATGCTAGACGTTCACTTATAATGAATAATGGTGACATGAATTACTTCTGATGGGTAAGGTAATAAACATTACTAATAATAGGTGGTGGTAACTATTGTCAATGATAGCCAACAATAGTTATAGATGGTAGGTATGACTAATAGTGACTATTGATGATGGGTAATAACGATTGCAATCACTTATAATAGGTGATTGTTATTAACAATTGATGATAATAATAGTCACTAGTAACTAATGGTAATTGGTGATAAGTAATAGTAAGTGATAGTTAACCACAGTGAGTAATGATAAAATAAGATATTAATAATAGTAAAATTTTATAAAAATGTGGGTAACATAATTTATTTATATTATTAAAATAATTTCCTATTATGAAAATAAAGATACTTATTTTTTTTATAAGAATATTTTGAATGAATATTCAATAAAAAATATTTTTAAAATATTCATTGTTAATTTTTTTAAAATTAACATAAAATATAAAAATTTTATATTTTTAAAATATTTTTAAAAATATGAAAAAATTGTCGCATACCGACCGTATTACTAGACATGGCACTAACTGGTTGATTGATGAGATGCGACTGATAGGTAGGCATGCAGTTCATGAACTTCAACTAGGTTGATTTGATCTGTGCAGTAACTCATGTCACGAATACCATAAAATGGTAAAGCCTTTTATTCATGAGATGAAAATGATTTCTCAACGTGAAGAACGACTGATTTGGACATGTCCATTCGACGTAATTAATGTTAAATAAATAAAAAAATATAAAATACTTCATTCAAGATAATTAAATTTTATTTTAAAAACTTTAAAATTAACTTTTTAAATTATAAAAAATTTAAAATTAATACAAATTGTCAATTAAATCAATTACTTCATTAATTTACTTATTTTTTAATAAACTTTTCACAAAAATTATAATATTAGTGTTCTTAATTTCCATCCAGATTAATTAGTCATATTTATTTAAACAAATAAAAGGAAAAAATATAAAAAATTTCATTTAATTTTGAAATTAAATAATTTACTTATTTTTTAATAAACTTTTCAAATAAAAATTATAATATTAGTGTTCTTAATTTCGAACCAGATTAATTAGTCATATCTATCAACATAATTAATATTAAACAAATAAAAGGAAAAAATATAAAATATTTCATTTAATTTTAAGATAATTAAATTTTATTTTTTTATTTTAAAAATTTTAAAATGACCTCTTTAAATTTTAAAAAAATTTAAAATTAATACAAATTGTCAATTAAATCAACTACTTCATTAATTTACTTATTTTTAATAAACTTTTTAAACAAAAATCATAACATTTGTGTTTTTAATTTCAAACCAGACTAAGTCGATCTGACAGATTTTATTTGGGTGATTAATAATATTTGGAGGATGAATCATTGCAACCTGACAAATATTATACTTCAATAAAAACGGAATATGCTGCTATCAAGAGTCAACCACTTGACCCCTTGGTAGAAGCCCACACCTTTACCATTGGATTAGTGTTGTACTTCATACTGCACTTGTCATTATATATATATATATATATATATATATATTGTTATTAGATAAGTTGAGTATTGTTATGTAAACACCTTATACGACTTAATGCTCCAGTAATAAAAATATATTTATTATATAATAAATTATATTAATTAAGTTTATATTAAATATAATTTTAAATTACATTATTTAAATTAATTTTATTAGTTTAAATATTTATTAAGTTTATTTAAATTATATTATAGTGTTACTACAAATACTAGTGAAAATATATTTATTTTTGCATAATAATAACATAAAGATTTAAAATCTAGAAAAATATTGGATTCTCAATGATTAAAAAATATTAATTTATAATGTGATATGCTAATTTTTTATCATATATATTTATAAATATAAAAATATATTAATTAGTTCAACCATTCCATAGAATTGATCTAACCTTGATCCAAGCATCTTTTTGGATTAATATCAGGACTAGGTTTTAAAATATTACATAATATTATATTATATTAATTTATTTCATCATTTTTTTACATTTTTTATTATTCAATGAAAACTCTATATCTAATTCAATTCCTATTGATATATAACATAGAAATTATTAAAAAAATAATAAAATAAATTAATATATTATAATATTATAATTATTATTTAAAAATATTATTAAAAATCATATAATTAAAAAAAAAGTAAATTAAGTTGATAGTGGATATCAATTCCAAATTCAATATGCTTTAAAGGAGTAATTTTTAACTTTTCAAAATTGGGAAGGGTAAAATTCAACTATCCCAAAATTAAAGAGTATTTTACATTTTCTCCAGATTGAATAGGGTTTTTTTTAAATAATTAATGCAATTAAAACTTTTTATAACCTTAATTTATTTAAAATATTTTATAATAAATAGCATGAGTAAGGATGAAAAGGGAAAAATATGCAATAAAGCAAATTAAAAGAAAATGTGCATTTTAAAGTAATAAAACTCAAAAATAAAATATATAATAAATTAATTTAATTAAATAAAATATTTAACTTAAAAATAATTTTAAATGAAAAATAAATTGAATTATATATATAATATTCAATATATTGCATTTGAATTTTAAATAGTAAGAATGAACAAGAAAAAAATATATACAATAGAGTAGTTGAAGTGAAGAAAAATAGTGTATGGGTCGTAAACCCTTCATTAAATCTTAATTGATGTGTTTTTAATTTAAAATATAATACTTAAAAATTACTATAAATAAAAAAATAAAAAATTCAAATAAATTAAATTAATTTAATTTTTAGACATTATTTTAAAAATAAAATAAGCAATTAATTGACGTTGTGAATAATTCTTATTATAAAATTTTAATTTATGTGAAATATTTAAATAATTTTAAAATAAAATATATTATATTATATTTATATTATCAATGTTTGAATTGTAAACCAAAAGAGTGCGAATGAGAAAAAGAGAAAAATATGCAACGAATTAAATAAAAAGAAGAAAAATAATATATAAGATATAAAGTAATAATAAAAATAGAATACACAATAAATTAATTATTTTGATAAAAATTTTAAACTATTTAATTTTTTATAATAAAAAAATATAATGTGATATATTTATATAACATAGAAATATTAGTCTTTGAGCTTTAAAAATCTCCTAATTGATATGTATTTAATTTGACAAATAGTACTTCAATATTGATACAAAAAATATTAATAAAATTTAAATAAATAAATTTAATTTTTATATTTAAATATTGTTATTAAAAATTATATGGAATTAATTGATTCAAATAACAATTTTTATTTTAATTTATTTCAAAATATTTATAAAATTTTAAAAATAAAATATGTATATAATATTATATGTGGATATTTTAATGATATTAATATCTGAATTATAAGTAATAGAAATTAATATGAAAAATAGAAAAATATGAAATGAAGTAAATAAAAAGAAGAAAAATAATATTTAAGCTAATAAATAATAAAATAAAGTAAATTAATTTAATTTAAAAATATTTAAATTATTTATAATATTTTTATTATAAAAATTATATTTTAATAAATTTATATTACTTAATATTATGAAAAATATAATATACAAATAATTAATTAATTAGTAATTGTATACTAACAAATTAAAAGAAGAATTATTGTAAGCACAGTTGTTAACCATTAAAAGCGAATGACTACAAAACACGGGCAGAATATCATTTATTTTTAAAACTTGTTTGTTGGTGGATCGTTTTTAAATTATTTTAATGGCCTTGAAAGCTAATGACGTTAGAACGGCCTAGCAGCATAACTAATAGTGATTGGGCTCAAACCCAATTACAAATAGAGTCTTGTTGTAATAAATAAAATGAAATAAAATAATAAAATTAGACGGACATGAGGTAACACATCAGCACCGAAGTTACAATCCAATATTATTATTTTATTTAGATAGATTTCCTCAGCTTCCTCTCCATTCTACCTTCTCCGTTCAAAGGAAGAATCTTGCCTGCTGATAAGGCAGAATATTCCTAGCCGAACATTTCCGCTGACCAGGTCATCGCACTACAAATCAATGTGACGTGTTGACCAAAAAACAATGACTTTGACAACCCTTGAGATTCTTGCACCTAGAACTTCATCCTCATTTTCATAATTATAAAATAAAAGTTTTATTTTATTTTTAAATAAATTTCATTTAAAATAAATTTAATTTTAAATAAAAGAGTATTTTATTTATATTTTTATTATTTTTTGTTTATTATAAAATTTATCAAATTTATTAAAAATTTTATTTACATTTATTTTATTTGGTTTAAAATATCTTTTCTTAACATTATATTTATTATATTACTATTAAAATTTATTTTTAATTAAGTTTTATATATTATTTAATATATTTTAAATAAAAATTTATTTGTAAATAAGTTAAAATTATTATTTTTATTAAAATTTTTAAATAATAAAAATTTATTTATAAATAAATTAAAACAATTTTTATAATAAATAAAATCGATTCCAAAAAATTGTGATGGTCAACGTTCCGAATTCATGATCACGTTAGTCCAACCTTGCATGCTTATATATCTATATTCCCGAGCTTCTGAAGACCAATGCTAAGCCACAATGTCCATTATAATCCATTTCCTTCTCCTAGCTACAACTCTACTCCTCTTCCCTCAATCTTCCATAGCCACCGACACCCTTGCTCAGTTTCAGCCACTTATTGACAACAGCACATTGGTTTCCAAAGATGGAAGCTTTGAACTCGGTTTCTTCACTCCAGGTAGTTCAAATAACCGCTATCTCGGAATATGGTACCATAAAATCCCAGTTCGAACTGTTGTTTGGGTTGCCAACCGCGAAAACCCATGCAAAGACAAATCCAGCATGTTAATCATAAACAAACAAGGAAATCTTGAGCTTCTCAGCCAGAACAAGAGCCTTATTTGGTCTACAAAATTGAAAACAAAAGCCTCGAATCCTATTTTGCAGCTACTAGGTTCAGGTAACTTGGTTCTAAGAGAAAAGCAAGACCAAAATCCGAAGAATTACCTTTGGCAAAGCTTTGACTATCCTTCTGATACAATATTGCCAGGAATGAAACTGGGATACGACTTCAAAACCGGCCTTAACTGGAGTTTATCTGCGTGGAAGAACTGGGATGATCCGTCTCCTGGAGAATTTACCTACGGTTTCTTACGTACCGATAATCCTGAATTGGTAATGTGGAAAAACTCAACAAAATACTATCGAATGGGTCCGTGGAATGGGCTTCGGTTCAGTGGTGTGCCTTACTTGAGTGAAACTGTACTGTTCCGACGTGACTTTTTCAGCTATCCGGATGAGCTGTATGTCAACTACAGCTGGGAAGAGAAGCCAATGATTTCACGAATAGTTCTGAATCAGACTATTCGATATCGCCAGCGCTACCTGTGGATCGAAGAAGCTCAAACTTGGAAGCCTTCTTCGTCTCTGCCAGCAGATACCTGCGACGGCTACAACGTTTGTGGCTCATTTGGAAATTGTGACAACAGTTATTTCCCCTTTATTTGCCAGTGCTTACGAGGATTTGAGCCGAAATCACCTTCCGAATGGAGGGAAATGGACTGGACCGGAGGATGTGTGCGCAGTGGAAATTGGAGCTGCAGGGAGAACAAAAAAGATGGTTTTGTTAGATTCAGCAACCTGAAAGTCCCAGATACTGAAAACTCTTGGGTTAATGAAAATATGACGCTTGATGAATGCAAGGCCAAGTGCTGGGAGAATTGTAACTGTACAGCTTATGCAAACACAGACATTAGGGGAGAAGGTAGTGGCTGCGCAATTTGGTTTGATCATTTACTTGATTTGAGACTTATTCCAAATGCTGGGCAAGATCTTTATGTTAGAGTTGATGCTTCAGAAATAGGTATGAGATTATATTTTTTTCCCCTTTTTGTATTTCTAGTTTCTTTTATTTATTTATTTTTTTTTTGTGATTTTTGGTCGATTTACTGTATCTTTATTTCTTTATTTCTTTTCTCTTACAAGGAAATCAATCACGAGAGGGTCGCATGAAAACGGCTGCAGTAATTATAGCTTCCATGATTCTTGCGATGCTATTCATTTTTGCTTGTATCTACAGAAGGAAAAGAAAGTACAGAGGTATATATCATGAAATTGCCAGTTCATTATTTCGTCTTGCAAAAGGGTTCAAGTTTTTTGATTTTTCATTCTTGAGATGGCATATAAGGCTAGGACTACTGAGCTCAGTCCCTATGCTCACTTCACAAATGGGGTGTGTGAGTTCGAAGAATCATCCGCTATTGGATAGAATGAAATTGTATTAAGATCAAAATGAGAAAAAAGAAAAGAGTTGAGTGTTCAATCCTTATGAGAAGCTCAATTTTTTATGAGCTTGTGTAACAAACTTTTTGATCACTTCTGGTCACATTTCATCCGATCAAATGTAAGAGCGATTTATTTTCTTAACATATAATTATGCCATGAAGTAAGAGCTTTGTTATTTTTTATATTAATTGAATTTAAATAGTTTCCCTGAGAGAAAACACGGAATTCATTTTGAACAGTAAAGAATGATGGGGAGGAGCAAGAAGAGTTAGAGCTTCCTTTCTTTGATTTTGTTAAAATATCTCATGCCACTAATAGATTCTCAAGTGACAAGAAGCTTGGTCAGGGCGGCTTTGGGCCTGTATACAAGGTAAAGTAAGCAATACCCCTAATTACTCAAGGAAACTTTGTCATTCATTGAGATATTGAAGTCAATTTACTTTTGCAAATATAAATTTCAGGGTACACTAACTGATGGACAACAGATTGCTGTCAAAAGACTTTCACGAAAATCAGGACAAGGATTACAAGAATTTAAGAATGAAGTAATATTGTGTGCTAAGCTTCAACACCGCAATCTTGTTAAGGTTCTTGGTTGTTGCATAGAAAGAGAGGAGAAATTGCTTATCTATGAATACATGCCTAACAAAAGCCTTGACTTCTTTCTTTTTGGTTTGTCTCTAACAAAACTACTAGTTGGTTAAATGGAAGAATTAATTTTTTGAAGTTTAAATTGGATAAAAATTAATTATGAATTATCTTGAAATTTGACAGATGCTACTCGAAGGAAATTATTAAATTGGCCTATTCGCTTGCAAATTATTTGTGGAATTGCTCGAGGACTTCTCTATCTTCATCAAGATTCCAGATTAAGAATTATACATAGAGATCTTAAAGCAAGTAATATTTTATTAGATCGTGAATTAAATCCAAAAATTTCAGATTTTGGCTTAGCTCGAATGTTTGGACGAGACGAAATTGAAGGAAATACAAGTACAGTGGTTGGTACCTTGTAAGTATCTCTAAGAATTTTTCAATGAATATATTCTCTTTTGTATACATGCAAAATTATGACACTAACTTATTTATTTCAGAGGTTATATGGCACCTGAATATGCCTTTGATGGGTTGTTTTCAATTAAATCAGATGTATTTAGTTTGGGTGTATTGCTATTGGAAATAATCTCTGGAAAGAAAAATCGAGGGTTATCTTCTCCAAACCATGTTCTTAATCTTATTGGCCATGTAAGTGACAGAACTTAACCTCATTTATTTTTTTGGCAAATATTTAGTTGATAAACATATCCCTTTAATATTTGTATTATTTTAGGCATGGAAGTTATGGAAAGAGGGCATCCCATTGGAATTGATGGATGATTGTTTAAGGGACTCGTGCAATAAATCGGAGGTTCTACGGTGCATCCACATTGGTCTTTTATGTGTGCAGCAACATCCTGATGATAGGCCAAACATGGCATCTGTGGTGGTGATGCTGAGCAGTACTGAAAATGGCTTAAATCAGCCCAAAGAGCCTGGTTTCTTCATGGAGGGAGAATCTTCCGAGAGCAAGCAAATCTCTTGTTCTACTAATGATATAACCATGACGATGGCTAGATAAAGAATTATTCTAGTCATAACTTTGAGGTCTGTACATTCTAGTAGCTGGTTTGTGATTGTTAAGTGATGTGACGGAGATGCTTTGGGTTTTTCTCTTTATTAAAGTAGACATAATTTTTTGTTCTCATATTCCGGTTTGCAAGATTTTTGGCTTAGTTATATCCACTGAATGTCGAATCCGATGGGTTCTCATTTTTTATATTTATTTAGTTAAATTTTATAAATTTATTTCATTATCTTAAATTTAAAATTAATAATTTTAAATCTCACTTTTCATATATATATATATATATGCCATTACTATGTCACTTAATAAGAGTTTTGGCTCTCACGATGAAACTCGTTTGAATGCCAGTGGAAGAGGAATTATTAAGAACTCTGCTACGCTACACCCTTGAAAAAAATTGCAAAGCTACGAGAGTTAAACGTAAAAATTATAAAAATTTTTATTGTCTAACATGGAATACCTAGCTCTGTTTCCGCGATTTTTTTTTTACATTGTCATTTTTAAATTTATAAATAACTTGTAATATGATATATATATATATATATATATATATATATATATATATATATATATAATTTTAATGATATCTAATTTCTTTTAATCAAATTTATTTTAATTTTCATTTTTAAATTTATCGAAACTTTCCAATGATAAACCACCGTGAAAAGCTCTTTTTTTCTTTCTTTGTGCTTTGATCACTATTTATGATAAATTTGTCTCGATAATTTTTTGTGAATTTTATGGAAAAATTTCATAAAATTTATAATTTTTTTCATAAGTTCTTGTAATTTTTCTATATAATATAAGTTATAAAAATGTAATTATTTATATAAAATTTACAATTTTTGAATAAAATTTTATAATTTTATTCATAAATTTTACGATCAGGATACATTTCCCCTTATTCACAGCGTACAGTCGACTTGGTCCTTTCTTTCTTTCTTCGTTTTTTTTTTTTTTTTTGGTGATTACGGAAAACTCCTTCACAAGTCCGACGAGTGTGCTCCTACGTTTATCATGTGAAGCCCTTGTTTCATAAGAAAAAGAAAAATATAAACGCAATTTTTGTGAGAAAGGTTGTGAAAAAACCTTTTTCACGCGTAAGAGTTTGAATGGTGATGGGAATCCGATTTTGAAGCATCCGTCTGGACTGGGCCAATCATGTCCTCTTGGCTTTGATAGATGGTTCCGTTTCCGGGAGAATATTTCTGCAAGCACTATCTATTACATTATTTTTAAGTATTAATATTTAAATATTATCAATTAATAATATATAAATTTATTTTATTTGATAATTAATTAAATATAAATAATAAAATAATAATTATTTATTATTAATTATAATAAAAGAGAAGATTAAGCTAATTTATGATTGATTGGATAAAATAAACTCACATATTATTTTTAATTTATTATTTCATTCTTCCGAAGCGATAAAACTAGTCTGTCCTCTCAAAAAATGTGTTGTGTTTATAAAAGTAAGGAGGATGCGGAGTTAACAATTTAAAAATTATTTTTAATTTATTATTGTTTATTAAATTTTTATTTCTTAATTTTCTTGTCAAAAGTTAGAATATCACACTTTATTCACTAAAATCTATTTTGCATTTTAGAATAGTTCAATGCTTAGTTTGTAATTTCCTTACATGAAAAAAGTTTTGTATTAGAAATTAAGAATAATATCATTATCATTATTAAAATAATAATTCCTTTTTTATTCATTTTGATTAATTTTCTTGATAAATGAAAGAGTTGTTAAATTATAAAATGTATATTATTTTAATTAATTTTAAATTATTTATTGTAATTCATTGAATCTATATAATTGTTTCCCTTGATAAGAAAAAGAAAAAAATTTAGCATTCTTCTTACTATTGTGTGCAAAGATAGGAACTTACCAACTTTTGCTTACAACTTTTGTCCTATCATTACAAGAAAAAGAAGTAACAATGACGACACTTTTAGTGATGACAAAAATTCAATCATCGCTAAAAGTATTTCTAATGACATTATCGTCGGTGAAGGCTAAATGACTTCTGGAGGGAATTGAAAAACCACGGCAGGAAAAAATTAGGCATTAGCGACAACAAATTTTGTCGCTAAAGAGCCTAAAAAAAATTCGGTGGGAACATTAACTCTTCAACGATGACAATTGTCGTCACTGAAGAGCCAACCTCGAAAATTGGGCAGGCCTTTAGCAATGACTCATCGCTGAAAGGTGGAGCTTTTAACAATAACAAATGTCGTCGCTAAAGGTTTGCCCTAATTTCCAAGGGACACCTACAACGATGATATTTGTCATCGCTGAAAGGTGGACCATTCAGTGATGACAATTGTTGTCGCTGAAGGCCTTTCCCAATTTTTGAGATAGGCCTTCAGCGATGACATATGTCATCGATGAAAGGTCTACTTTTCAACAATGACAAAGGTCGTCATTGAAGGCTTGTTTGGCAAAAAAAAGGAGGTCTTCACTGACGACATTGTCATCGTTGAAGGTCAAACCTTTACCGACGACTCTTCACTGACGATCGAGAGTCTTTTATCATCGCTGAAGGGTCTATCTATATATACCCTCAGCGCCTCCTCACCCCTCATTCGCACGGTTACAAAAGAGAAGTAATGGACTTAAGGTAAGTTTTTCTTGTAATTTTTTATAATTTAGTATATTTAGTTTTTATATATATTGATGTGTATTAATTTTGTATATTTCATATTTTAATTTGTTAGTTATTATTAGCACTTATCATTGTTCATAGGGAGTATTCAAAGTTGATCAGTAGATTTTTGCCATTAAAGTATGTGAACTAAAATTTATAATATTTTTATTATAAAATATTATATGTGAGATTAATAGTTTGCAATGAATTAATAGAATTGATAGTATGTTTAATTTAATATGAAACTCCATGTTATTTAGTTTTGCATGTTGTAAATATTAAATTAATTTATGTAAATTTAACTTAGCATAAAATTTATAAATATAAATTTTATTGTTATTATGTATCTCTTAAATTATAACTTTGTAGTATATAATATATGTATAGATTATTTAGTCAGACTAATGTATGATAGAGTTATTATGATATTTTATTCACAAAATTTAAAATTTATGATGTAATTTAGAAAATTTCAAAATTATTAGATTTGTTGAAATAATGTAAGATAGGAAATTAGAATAAGTATGTAAATATAGCTTAGAAAATAAGAGATTATAATAATATAATCTCTTTCTTAATTGAAATTAAAACTTAACAATTCAAATTATACTATTTACATCATATAATAAGAAAAATTCAATTAAACTTGAGATCACATGAAAATCAAACTTAACAATTTAAATTATACTATCTACATTACATAGAAAGAAAAAGTCAATTAAACTTGAGGTCAAATAAAAATCATCCCCTTTATGGATAAATTAAATTTACTTTTTACTTTTAAAAATAATAAAATTTATAATTGATCAATTTTTAAAATTTATTTATTAAAATTATTTTTTAAAGCTAGACCCTGAATACAATGAAAAAAAATAATATTTATATATTTTTTAAATTATATTTTATTATTTTCAATGTCAATTTTGTTATTAACTAAATTATTTTTTATTTACAATTTCAACTGCTATGTACTTTGATTTTTTAATTGGATTAAAAATTAATTTTCAAAGTAAGGAATATAAATTTTTGAAGATTACAAAATATTTCTTAATCATTTTATAAAATATATGTTATGTATATAATTCTAATAGCTAAAATTATAATAATATTACATTAATGAATAACTTATGAAATTAACAATAAATAAATGTATGGTGAAATATTTTTTAACCCCAATCTACTAATGCTATAATATCTTGGATATTAATTTGGTGTTATTTATTCTAAAATTTCTTAGAGTTTGTTGAAATTTAAATGAAAAAAATATAATTATAAAATATTGATGAGATGAAAATTGTTTAATTTGTTTAGAATTGGATTAAAAGAAATATTGACAAACAATGGTTCCCTATTTTGTGAGTAGAAAGTTACTTTCTTTCAATGTTATAATGATAAATGTTATTATTTAGTTATAATAACTTGTGACATATTACACTTGTATAAAAATATATATAATATTTCTTATGAAAAGACTTCCTGACAAAATAATCAAAACGACCATACAATAATAGAAATTTGAAAAGTTCCCTCATTTGATAATTTATAAGTATTCATAAAATACACATCTCTTTAGAGAAACTGAATTATACACCTTATAAATATAATAGAGTAGGTTATATATTTAAATTTCCATAAATTTATTGTGAAACATAACAATTGTTATGGATATTTAAAAAAATTAATAATCCAAGTAATAAGATACTTAAATAACAATATTGATACTTAAATAATGATTCTCATAAAATATCGTATCTTTATTTTTAATTATTGTAAATATATTTTTACAATAATTTTAAATAGAATTGCATTTGTATTTATATTATAAGCTTAGACCCATTCAAGGGTTGATGTATAGAGAACAACCAACCCTTGAATTGTCCTGAAAAGTTGGACAGTTTGAGATATGTCCTGTAATTGTTATTAACAATTTATCTGGTTCTTGTTTGATATTGTGGGAATATCTTAGCATCCTAACTATTCTCTGAGTATAAACTATACAAGCTTATTGTTTAGGCACTTGGAGAACCATGGGGAGATGCTGCTGAAATTTTTCCATGAAGTAAATGATGAGCATGGATAAATTAGAAAAAATCATAATTATAGAAATATCTCGAATGAGATAAGACCCTTCCCTTCAAAGTTAGAGTGATACGGTGTATTTAGGATACATTTCAAATATTAATCACAACACTTTATTCCACCTAAAGCTATTTTCTTCTTATTTAGTGATACAATGTTTATAGATAAAAGTTGGATACATTTACAAAATCACTTGTCGGATGAGTATTGGAATGGTGCAGTGGCATTTGTTCAAAGAGCTAAAAACTTTGTTAATAAAAAAGGTTTGGTAAGATGCCCATGCAAAAAGTGTGTGAATTTAATATTCCAGACATTACCAATATTGGAGGCATATATTATAGATAATGGATTTCATCCATTATACATAAATTGGGTATACTATGGTGAAGCAGATGTTTCGAATTCGAAAGAAACTTGGAAGGCATCTCCCAATAATAGAGATGAGCTGGCAGATACTATACATGATTTCATCGGCCCTGAGGTACCTGAAGCCAATGTTCGCAATGATATGGAAAGGAGTGAGAATGCAGTTAATGGAGACATTGGAATAAATTATAGTAGTTATGATAACTTATTCAAGCAAGTAGAAACAAAATTGTATCCAGGATGCACAATGTTTTCAATCTTGAACTTTCTATTGAAACTCATACACTTGAAGGTTCTACATAAGTGGACAAATAAGTCATTTGATACTCTTCTGCGGTTATTAAAAGAGGCACTTCTAAACAATAATAAATTGCCCAAGTCATACTATGGTGCAAGGAAATGGCTCAACAAGTTAGGATTAAAGTATGAATCAATCCATATGTGCAAACATGACTACGCAATTTTCTAAAAATAACATGCTTTTGAGGATAATTGTCTAATTTGTGGGGAGAGCCGATTGGTCGATAAAAATACGAAAGGAAAGAATGTGCCTCAAAAAGTGATTCGATATTTTCCATTAACTCCTTGGTTAAAGCATTTGTATGGGTCGAGACATACCATGAAGAATATGATATGGCATCACACTAGAAAGTCAAAAAAGAAAGGGGTAATGCGACATCCCATTGATGAAAAAGCTTGGCAGGGGTTCGATAAAAGGTATCCTAATTTCTCTGTTAACCCACGAAACTTTAGGTTAGGTTTAAGTGCAGACAGATTTAATTTTTTTAGTAATAGGAACCTATTCTACAGCATATGCCTAGTGGTTATGACCACTTATAACTTACCACCATGAGTATGCATGAATCAGTCTTTTTTCATGATGACCTTATTAATCCCAAGGCTGCAATCACTAGGCAAAGATATTGATGTCTTCTTACAACCAGTTGTAGAAGAGTTGAGACATCTTTAGGAGAGAGGAGTTAAAACACGAGATGCGAATACAAATGCAGTGTTCAATATGCGAGCAGCTTTGCTATGGATTGTAAATAATTTTCCTACTTGAAGTAGTATATTCAGGTAGAGCGGAAAAGGATACAAAGCATATCCTACATGTAATTTGGATACTCTATCAATTCGAGTTAGAGGAAAAATAACTTAGTTATCGCTGTTGACTTCCAAGAAGTCACACATGGAGAAATAGGAAAGAATTTAATAGGAGGTCGGAAAGGAGAGCCCTTCCTCGTCCTCTTACCAGTAACATTATCATGAATCAATTGGGAAAGGTGGCATAGAGACTTCTTGGAAAACATGCTCAATTTTGTGGTTTAAAGTGAAAGAAGGGTGCTGACGAACTTAATTAGAGTAAGAGAAGTATATTTTTTTATCTCCCGTATTGGTCGACAATGAACTTAAGACATAACATTGATGTGATGCATGTTGAGAAGAATGTATGTAATAGCATTTTGGGTACATTATTGGATATTGAGTACAAAACAAAATATATGGACAATGCAAGATGATATCTAGCAAACATGAAGATAAGGCCTAACTTACATCTATATGAGTAGAGGGGTTAACTTTCCAAGCCACATGCTGCATAGACGCTTAACTAGGAAGAACGAAAATGATTTTACCAATATATAAAGAATGGGAAATTTCTAGATGAGTTTGCTGGGAATCTCTATAAGAATGTCACAAATCATGATATAAAGTTAAAAGGGCTGAAATCACATGACTGTCATGTTATTATGCAAAGACTGTTAGGACCAGGAATTCGAATTTTTTTGCTAAAGGAATTATCATATCCACTTGTTGAGTTATGCAACTTTTTCAATCAAATATGTGTTAGAACTTTCAATAGGAAGGATATTTTGCAAGCCAAATAAGACATTATCATTATTTTATGATGCAAGCTTGAGAGGATATAGCCTCCAGCATTTTTTGACATAATAGTTTACTTGGTGATGCATTTTCCAAATGAAGCATTGGAAGGAGAACCTGTTCATTTTCGATGGATGTACCCATATGAGAGATATATAAAAAAAGTTGAAAGATTATGTCTGAAATCGTGCTCAACTGGAGGGTTCAATTGTAGAAGGGTATATTGTTAATGAGATATTAACATTTTTCTCTATGTACTTGGAAGAAGTGGAAACTAGATACAACCGGCCTGATAGAAATCAAGATGTAGCACCTAATCAAACAAGAAGAGCATTGTGAGTGTTTCGATCCTAGTGTCAATCAATGGGGAAGAAGATTATTTCTTACTTCGATAGGAAGAATCGAGATATTGCAGTATGGTACATCTTGAATAATTGTATTGAGATTGAAAAGTATCTCTAGTAAGTATCTATAGTCATTTGTGTTTTTCTCCTTTTGGTGATTGTAATATACTAAGATTCTAATGTTCTATCGTGAGCACTAATTGGAGCTCGAACGAAGTGGTACTGAAAATATTAACAACTTATAAAAAATCGAATTCCCCTTATGGTTTTACTCGAAGGTAAGGGTTTGTTCTTCCTAATTTCATTAAACTAATATCTCAAATATTGTTTATTACTCTTACTGATCTTTCAATTTAATTTCTGGAAAAATTGTTATTTTTTTAGATGTACCATTTACATAAGAACAGTTTCCTAGAGGCCACCAAAGAGCTACTATCATTAGCCTCCGATCCTAGTTTTACTATCATGATATACTCTATGTGTATTGTGAATGGAGTGTGCTTTGTAATCGAAACTCAGGATGCGAAGCATAAAATGCAAAATAGTGGCATTTTTGTTCTGGGTACTGATAGTAACATGTTCTATGGTGTACTGGAAGAAATCATTGATTTGACTTATTTAAATAAGTATAGTGTGACTTTATTTAAATGCAAGTGGTATGACATTGATCCTATAAAAAGAAACTTTATATTAATAAAAATATCACAAGCATCTCCATCAATAGACAATGGTACAAAGATAATCCTTATATACTTACTACCTAAGCAAAACAAGTGTTTTATACTAAGGATCTCTTTAATGGACCAAATTGGAGGGTTGTCCATAATTTGGTGCATCGTGATATATGAGATCTACCCAGTGATGGAGACAGTGCACAAGACTTATTATTTCTACAGGATAGTAACTCATCTAACTTTAAGCTCAAAGTTGATCTTGGAGATTTCAATCTAGTAGATCTAGGTAATGAAAGAAATGGTCCTTTAATCATTCCATCTCACAGGCATGTTAGATTTGGTGCTTATGGAGAACATGCCTTCATCAATGATAACGATAGTTTCGAAGATGAAATGATTGATGATTATATGGATGAAGGGCCTTTACAATCTGATAATGAAGGAGAAACCGATGACTATAAGTCTGTTAAGTTCATTGACACTGCTTCAAACTAGGGATAAAATAAGATATTCAAACTACAACTCGTAATCATGTAAGCATGATTGTTTAAATAATCAATATGATTGCAAAAAGTTATACTATTTGATCATTCAATTTGACTATAAATTCTCCTTTAACTATTTGTATACTGTGTATTATTTTAGTTATGGTGGATGTTGAGGCATGACACCACGAAGGTGATGCTAGAGGTGACCCATCGTAGTGACCCACCTATATTCTGTCACAATACGAGGGATCAGGTATTTGTTCTTAACTATGCATACTTGAGATTAATTAAATATCATGTTTATTATATTGATATTTTTCTTTATCTATTGAAGTGATAACTGTGAGAAAGAGGGGTTCGAATAAGTCCTTCAGACTACACGAGAAGATAGGTAGAGGTAGGGGGAAACTGGTGCCTGTACAGTTCGATATGATTGGTATATGGCATGCAGTTATTGAGAATGCTATCTATCTCTCTTGTGATATTGGCAGCATGATTTGAGCCCATATGTCGCTTTATTATAAGTCATGGCGGGCTGTATCTCAATAGATCTGAGATAAAGTTGTGTAGGAGGTTTGCGTAAGTATTTATCTCTTCTATTTGCTAAATTAATCCTTATGAGATTGAAATTTCTAAATATATTACTCATAAATTTGTTAAATGCCTTCTAATGCAATCCCACTTTGAGTTCCAGGGGATTTCTGAGGGTGACCGGAATAAAGTGATCTTCAGTTTGATGCGGACTGTTGCAAACCTGTACAGAGATTGGAAGTATAGGTTGAACATGCATTTTTTAGAGCATGGAGGCAATCGATACTAGGACTATGATTTGGATTGAGCTAGATGTTGTATGCTCGATTTGTCTCACCGCAAACATGGTAGAGGTGCGTTGACTTTTTTGACAGTGACGAGTATAGGGTAAGTATGACATTTTATGGGATTAGGTCATTATTTTACATATCTAAATTGTAAACATAAAAATTTAATACTATTTTTTCTTAATTTGTAGGAGTTATCTGGGAGGAATGCAAATAATAAAGCACTGAAGGTCGTAAATGACCGACATAGGTCAAAGTCTATTACTACACACCACTTTGATAAGGTAATTTAACTTTTTTATTTATTTTTTAAATATATCCACTTGTTAGATAGCTTTACATCATTATTTATTTATTTCATCTTTTTTTTCCTCTTATGAAAAATGAATAGAGAAACAGAAATATTGGTGAGCTGTAGTCGATTTTCGAGAATTTTAAGGACCGACACACATATAGGTCAAGGGAGTGGGTGCATCCAATCCCTTAGGAGCAATATGTAAGCTAGTTGAGTTTTATATTTTAAATAGAATTTTGTAAATATATCATGTAAGATTTATTATTGAATTTTGTTTTAATAATTTAAGGCGATGATGATTGAGCTTGTGACTCAGCACGCATAGTCTAGTGTATCATTCACTAGCTTTCCTGTGACTCTTGTACAAATAAATGACTGCCATTGCCAATGAGATGCTAGGCATTCGTCGAGGGTACAGGAGGGTTGTTAGGCATATGCTTACTGGTCAGTCCTATCATTCGATAGGCACTTTTAGCACTAGAGCAAGCTTATAGTCCGTGTTTCAGGTCGATGAGTTGTAGGAGCAAGTACAGCAGAGTCTGGAGCAGTTTCAACAGAGCCAGCAGTTGATTCAAGAGCAGCAGATATAGTAGTAGCTTGGGACTTACCTTACTGAGATAACCTCCATTCTTAGGTAGCAAGGTATCATCCTATCGTCGCCTTTATTTGCTACTGCTACACCGTTTGGGTCAAGTAGATTTGCAACTGCACATGCCGTTTAGCCACCTGGTCTTTCTCAGCCGCCACCATCATTTTATTGTCCTTCTTGCTAGGATGATGATGATGGATCGACATATTTACACCTCCCTTCCTCGTAGTATATTATGTATATGTATCTTTTTGTTTTTCATATGTACACATTTACATGGATTGTATATATATAATTTATTCATTTAAATACTATTTTTACAATTGCTTTATGAGTATTCATTTTTTTTATATTGGATCAAATTGTTAGACATTATTATTAGTACTACTGATATATTGTAGTTGCATTATTTACATTAAATTAAATTTAAAAAAGATAAATATAATTCAAATGAATTCAAATAAAGAATATTTTAGATTATATTGTTAAATATAGTATATTATTTGAATTATACTTAATTATAACGATAATTTCAATTTCAATTTTAAAAAAAAATTAAAAAACTTTTAGCAGCGACATTGTCATTGCTATAGGTGCAGAATGTCATCGTTGAATCTGACTTTCAGTAATAACAATGTTGTCGTTGAAGCTCGGACTTTTAGTGACGATAAATGTCATCATTGAAGCTCGAACTTTTAGTGACGATAGTTATCATCGCTGAAGCCGTTGAAGCTTGGACTTTCAGTAATGACATTGTTATTGCTAAAGATCGAACTCACAGCGATGACAATCATCAAAGCTTTAGTGATGACTTTTTGAATTTTAGCGACAACAATGTCATAGCTGAAAATCAAATTTCAAAAGTTTTTGAATTTTGAAATTATTTTTTACGATGACTTTGTCATCGTAGAAGGTCGTACTTTTAACAACAACTAGATGTTGTCGGTGTTAGTTGTTTCACATACAAAACTATATTTGTGACATTTTCAGTTACGAGTTTTTCATTTATCGACGATCGAGCGCTCTTCAGCGATGACAAATGTCGTCACTAAAGGTCTTTTTTGTTGTAGTGTATTTCTAATCTTATTCTTTTGCATTAGAATAACTTTATATATTTTTTTCTCTTCTTCCTTCATTTCAATCTCCTTTGGCATTAAGTAACTATGACAATCAAGAGCCTCATTATCATCATAAAAAAGATAGAATATTTTTTTAACAATGATAGTAACCAGGAGTGGGTAAAATGGCCTGACTTGCTTGAACTTGCATGAGCCCGAATTGGAAGATGGGGCTAGGTCAAGTTAATTCGGCCAATCCAATGAACCAGGCTTGAAAATATATTATTGTGGGTTTGTTTGGTTAGGTTTAACCTGGGAGGTTAACATTCAATTTAACTTAGATCCGACTTGAATAGGATCTAGTTTAATTTTTTAGCCCTCTTCCTCTTAAATGACATTGTATGTGAGCTATTATTTATTGACAACAGTTAACAGACTCATTCAGATCAAACATTCCTACCTTTCTCACTCTCAAATGACTTAACTAACGAACCCTAGCAGAGCAGGTGCCTTTTTTCCTCTCAAGCCTTGGCCTCTCTTGGTCTCCTTTAACTTCCTTTCCTGATCTCCACCTTTTCTTTTTGCTCCTATGGTATTTCCACCTCATTTTTTATCATGACCACCATTCTCCTTTAGATTTAACCTTTGTTACTCATAAGGTTCACAAAAACCTTAATATAAGTTATGTTAAATTATTAATCTTTTGAAGTACCATCATCCGTGGAGGGTAGAACAACTTATAGAAGATTTATTGATTAACTTTGCCAAATTAGTGAAGGTATTCTTCATACAACTACTATTTTTGTTTTTAAATTTTTTATTTTTTTGTATCTGGGTTACAAATTTGACATTTGTCATCACATTTGTGATTGTGAGCAATCTAATTTTATAATTTGTTATTGGTTTTCATTTATAGGGCCTATGATTGTTCTATTTACTTAAGGTTTGTTGGGTAGTCCAAAATTTGAATCATTTAACTCTATGACTAATTGTCCACTAGGTACTATGTGTATACAAATATAAAGTTAATCTACCACTTATTTCTAATAAGGATATTTAAGAAATTTTTGACTTAGAGAATAATCAAAGCTTAAATTTTTAGAACTATGGGTGTGTTCTTGCATTAAATATTATTTCTTTGTTAAAGTATCTCATGACTTTTGTGATTGGATTATATGAGTTTCATTACATAATTGCTATTATTAAAGCAAAAATTTCAAAAAAAAAAAAAGTTTGATGGTTTACATGTGTAGTAAATTATTTAGATCTTTGATTCTTTCCAAGTTTCTGTATCACTAAATAACTTAAGTGGTGGTTTCATCAATAACATAGTTGCCTTTTAACCAGAGATAAGGTAGAGTCATTTGCAAAATGGAGATATAAAGGTGGTGTCTTTCTAATTAGCTATATTGCTTTTTGAAATTTATCATTTGGAAAGAATATGAAAGACTAGCACATCCCCAGAGAAATTTGTCAAGCTTTATAGGTAAAATGCTTGAAGTTGCATCTAAATTTAAACTCTTAATGATAATTTATCTTTATCGCATAAGATTGACTAACTAATTCCATGTATGCAAATGTGATATCTACTTTTCACATATTGGAGAGTCCAATATTGATTTTTTGGTTTGAAACATTTTGGAAGATTTTGAACCTTGCAATTTGTTTAAATTTTTTTTAAATATGAAGTTGTTGTATTGATGATGTCTGGGCTTTATATTTTTCTTATGTTTTCTATAGTTAAGGTTGAAATCTTCTAAAGAGCAAGTTGACTAATTTGGATTAGACTATAGAGCAAGCTGGAATAGCTAATTCAATTGTTATCTAAAAATTATAGGTACTTTTCCCCTTGTTTTAATTTCCAGTTAACTTTTAATTGTAATGTTTATAGTTTAAATACTACTCTAATTTTGTATAAGTATGTTTTAGATTATCAAACTTTTTTCTAACAAGCTAAAAATAAGGGGTAAAATATAAAAATTCATTTTCAATTATATATCATGTATATTACCTCTTCCATTTTTAATGATAGTGATTTGCATGCTTGACCTGAACTAGTTGAACATATGTAATCATCTTTTCCTATCCTTAATATTAGATTTTCCAATGGGGAAAGGTTCTAATAGAGTAGGATATATATATATATTCTTCTATTTATTAGGCTACTATACCAAAGTCCGTCTAAATTGAGAAAGTTATTTATTCTCATTCTCAGCACAATAAATAATATAAGGTTATGCTTATTTAAACTATCTCGTGCACTTTTTTGGTACTAAAGTCATCTTTTGTGTAACTTATCAAGAAAAAATTATAGAACCAAACAAAAGTAAATACAATTACATCCCACATTCTCTTTATTGAAGTTGAAAACATGATAGAACATTTAATTTAATGGATTTACTAATGAACTTATTATTATTTAGTATTTTTTCCTTGGATAAATTAATCTAACCCTATAATTCATGGTGCAATTCATGGTTTTTATCTTGAACAGGTTGTGAAGTTTGTGTTTGTTATTATTTCGAAACAACTGACTAATTTCGATTAAACTAGAAAGCAAGCTGGAATAACCAATTTAGTAATTATCTAAAAATTATAGGTACTCTTCCCCTTGTTTTATTTTCTAATCAACTTGTAATCATAATGTTTATAGTTTAAATACTACTTTGCTTTTGTATAAGTATGTTTTACATTATCTAAAAATATTTGATGTTAAACTTATATATTTAACCTATAAATTTTGGCCTCATCAAGATGAAATTCAAAAGGAAGTTCTATACTATAAATCTTTGAGTAAGTATCTCTTAATCTGGGATAAAGATTTATGTGAAGTTGAATGGGCAAAAGAAACTAGACCTACCTCTAATTTATTAAAATGTGATGAGCAACAATATTGATTTTAGTATTATGATTTGATATGAAGTATTTTTAAGGAAAATGATTAAGAAAAGCTACTGTTTAGAAGGGAATATTAGGCTTCATTCCTTTATATCTAAATATATTAAGCATACTAATGGTAACATTTAAGACTTAGCTTATTGAGTAGGATAAAGGCTAATCACATCATACGTGTGTGTAACAAAATGTCCTTATGTGTTCTTTTTCATTATTGAATTTAGATCTATAAAATATTATAAATAGTAAATCCTCATAAGTCAAAATGTCTTCGTATGTGTTTCCTGTAGAATTAGTAAATATAACTCTAGTATTGGAATAGGTCAATTTCAAGAACTAGAATAGCATTTACCCCAGGTTGATTCTCTTTTAAGGCAAATTCTTTTGTAAATATGCACCTAAGTTAGATATATACTAGCATAATTTTAATGTACTTAGGTTAAGAATTTGGGTAATGGACACATAGGAATTAGACTCTTCTAAATGGAAAATGTACATTACAAGTTAAAGTAAGATATGAATAGAAATTACAAAAATGCATTCTTAATTTTTGTTTAATTCTCAATCATAAAGGGAAAACCATAGGTAAACACATTGAAATGTGTCTCAAATAGTAAGGAATTGAAATGGTTTTTACTATCACTATAGATAATGTTTTTAGAAATAATGTTACAATTTCTCACTTGAAAAATAGAATTAAAATACTTGGTAAGGTGGTGCTAGATGGAGATTACATACATGTTAGGTGTTGTTCTCACATAATAAACTTGGTCGTCAATGAAAATTTAAAAGAATTACATTCATCTATTACTTTAATATGTAATGTAGTTAGATATATGAGGTCTTCTCTATCTAGGTTGGATAAATTTAAAGCATGTTTAGAACAATCTAAAATTGAGTGTAAGAGAGTTATTTGCTTGGGTGAATCAACTCGGTGGAACTTAACTTACCTCACGTTAGAATCTGTCTAAAACTTTCAAGAGGCCTTTGAAAGGCTAAAGGATAATGGCCCAGGTTATCTAGAATACTTTGATGAGAAGACAAAAGGTTCTTCTTCATTAGAGAACTAGGCCAATGTTAGGGTGTTTACAAAATTTTTGAAAGTTTTCTATGATATGACATTAGATTTATCTGGCTCATTGTATGTGATATCCAATAATGCTTTCACTTAACTTTCTTTAATCTAATCAGAAATGCTGAAATAGGCATCAAGTGATGACCTTATATTAAGTGGCATGGCCACTAAAATGAAGAAGAAAAAATATAATAAGTATTGAAAGAAATTAGAGAACATTAATCTACTTCTCTTTATTGCTAATATTTTAGACCTTAGGTTTAAGATTGCTTATATAAAATGGTTTTTTAATGACATATATGATCCTGTAACTTCATTTGACATGTCATTTAAGATAAAGTCAGATTTACAAAGGCTTTATGCCCAGTATTGTAATAGGTCAATCATCTTAACCGAGTGAGGGTGGAGTTTAAGATGATAAAAAAGCTCACAAAGCTAGAACAATAGATTTTAATTTGCACTTAAAAGCAAAGGATTCCATTAAAGCTAAGAATGAAGTGAAGAGGTATTTAACTGAACCTTGTGTTGACAAAGAAGATTCATATGATGTTTTAAATTGGTGGAAGTTTAATGCTTCTAGGCTTCTAGTTCTTTCTTGCATAACAAGAGACATTCTTGTTATTTTGGTCTCCATGATTGCTTCATAATCTACTTTCTCTACTGGGGGTAGAGTATTGGATGTGTTTGGATCATTCTTGTCCTTTAAAGTTGTTGAAGCATTGATTTGTATACAAAATTTATTAAAGCTAACATTATTTCCTAAGGAGGAACCTAATTTAGTTAAAAAATGGAAGACTATGAGAAAATTAAGGAAGGTAAAAAAATTACTTGTATGTTCCTATTTAATTTGTTTTCTATAAAATGTGATTTACCTCTATTTATCTATTGTTACTTGTTATAAAGCTTACTGGGGGTGGAGTGTAGAAAACTAGTGTTGCTTGTACTGGATAGCAACAATTTGGAAAAGGAAATATAGCAAGTCATCAAGAACAATAACTTATGGCTATTAATTAAATTTTCCATTTGGAAGGTAGTATTTTTCCTATTTCTTATTTATAATTTATATATTAATAACATTAGTTTTCTACTATTTTGTTCTAACTTGTTTATTTTCTTTTTTGCTTTGTCATTGCATGCTTGCTAAGGTATAAAGCTGATAGCTAGTAATGCAGTTAAAGTAAAGGACAATAGGTTTATTAAAGACTAGCAATTAGCAGCAAGTTTTTTGGCAATTATTATGTATAACTATGTAAGTATGCTAGGGTCCAACATGTATCAAATGTTACCTTCTGTTTTGTGCATATTCTTTTTTTGTAAGTAACAACTAAAGAGAAACAATACTAAATAGTTAGATTAGATTTTTTTTGTAAGTAGCAGGTCAATAGCAATAAAAAAAAGCTTAGTGGTTAATATGGTCAATGGATGTGCTAAAGGTGCATTTGTAATTTTTTAGGTCACATTATAGGTGGATTGATGTAACTATGTAGGGTTTAGATAAAAAAAAATTGATGCAAGAATTAATGTATACACAATGTGCTACAATCAAGCCTTAAAAACTCAGCTTGAAGGGAGTACATTGCAAGCAATGCTTAGTGTAATTGTTCTTTCTATGTTTGTTTTGCATTTCATAGTTTGTGGTGTCCAATAATTTTTTTTCCCATTAGAATCATATCTTTGAAGAAAATTTGGTATTTTGTACTATTTTTTTATTAGTTTTTATAGATAAATTTGATATTGGGAGTGTAATTATTAAATTAGGCTTTAAAAAAAGTATCGGGCCTAAATAGCCAATGAAGACTCAATAACTCGTCAAAACCCGCTAAATTTTATTATGAAATCAAACTATGGGGTCTCTTTTTGTACTCGATCGATCATGGGTTCAACATTTCTCACCTGATTGAATTTTGGTTGGGTGCCCAACATACACCAACCCACTTGAACCTGACCTAAAATTACCCCTAATAGTAACATCCCATTTAATGCACACACATATACAAAGCTTGATATTTGAACCCAAGGTATAATTGGAAAAAAATGTATAAGTAATATCAATTACCATTGTACTATTATAAATAGTAACTACTAAAAGAAAAAAATTATTTACAGGGGTTTTGCCTTTATGATTGCATATATAAAAGATGAAGAAAAAGAGAGAAAATAACATTTTAAAAAAATAATGAATGTATTTGAATATATTTTTACTTTTTAATTTTAAAAATTATTTTTATTTTCAAAACTAGTTATTTTTTTATTTTTAAGTTATATATTTTGAGTTATAGTTTTTAAAAATGGATTACCAAAATAGTTACTAAACAAGAACTTTTATATTTTTAAAAATAATAAACTAACAAATTAAATATTTTTAGCAATGAAGAGTGATGATACATTTTAATGGGTATACTATGAGGTATTAGCAAAGATATTTTTAAGCTAAGCCTGTAATGATTTAGATTCTATTTACTACATGTGATTTTTAAATTGATTGATAGTTAATAAATTAATTAATTATATTAAAATTATTTAGTGAAATTAATTATTAAACTACTTGAAAAATGTAAGAAAAATGGAAGATAGCATCAAATAACATTTTAATACGATAATATTATTAATTTCGTTCCTAAAATTGTAAGATGCTCACAATAGTCTTTAAATTTCATAAAGTTACAATTTCATTCCTGAGTAATAGTTCATACATACAATTTTATCCATTTGTACAATTATTTAAGGATAGAATTATTTGTATGAAGGAATAAAATTATCTGTATAGACTATTATCTAAGGATGAAATTATAACTTTATATAATTTAGAAATCATTTTACTAATACCTAAAGGAAATAGGAAAGTTTGGTGTCTACTTTTTAGTTTCCACAAAAGCCTATAATAACTTATTTTATATGAAAAAAAAAGAGTTGGTGACTATATAACAATTAATTTATTTAACAATAAAAAAATAGTTTGTTTAGCTGTTACAAGAAATTAATTAGTTGTAGTCAAAATTCTATCTTTCAAATCAGTTACCAAAAAATAAGAAATTTAAAATCCTAAATTTTTTTATAACTTCTATTCTTTATCTATTGCATTCAAAATTTAAAATTTTAAATTCTATACACTACAACAAAATAGATCAACACCGATGACAAATATTCAGTTATTGGTGTAGAATATATTGATTTTTATCAACAACACAGTCGTTAGTAATAACGTGGTTCCACTGGGAAACAAAATGCTTCAATGATGACATTTGTCATCACAAAAGCTTTCAAACTTTCACTGATGACATTTGTTATAATTGAAAGCTGTCATTGAAGCTTTCAGCAATGACAATTATTGTTATTGATGGCTTGAACCTTTAGGAATGACTCGTGTCATTGCTAAAAGGTGACATAATTTCCCATGCTAAATTTTAGTAACAACACAAGTTGTCATTGAAAGATTGGCATAATTTCCTGTGCCAACCTTTTAATGACGACTTTGTCATGGCTAAAAGCCTAAGCCAAGCTTTTAGCAATGATATGAGTCATCACTGAAGGGCTAATCCTTCAGCAACAAATTTTTCATCATTGGAGGGTGAGTCTATAAATACCATGATTGCGCTCTCAGCCTCATTTCCGCACGATAAGGAAAGAAGTTGAAGGTAGAGAGATTCATGTATGTTTTCTTATGTTTTAGCATATTTTCTAATAATAAAATTTAATTATTTATATGTTTATATATTATTTTATTTTATTAGATATTATTGCTATTTATTGTTATTTGTATTCGATTAGAGGGTATTTAATCAGTAGATTTATTTCAATAAGGTATATGCATTAAATTTTATAAAATTTTATTTCATTATGTAATTTATGAGGTGAACAATATGATATGAATTTATCTGTTGTAATAATATGTAATTAATTTATTTAATTTTATGGTATGGCATTTTTAGCATGAAATTAATATTAATTGAATTTATATGTTAAATGTGTTTGTAATTTTACTTTCATGTAAAATTTATAAATATAAATTTTATTATTATTATGTTATTGAGTGCAATTGTAGTTTTGAATAATTCGATATATGTGTAGATTATTCAATTAGGTAGATATGTGTGTAGATTATTCAATTTAGGATGTAGTTTTAGAACATAAAATTTTCTAATTTTGTTGAAATATAGTAATATACGAAATTAAAATAATTATATAAATATTTTTAAAAAATATATCCACATAAGAATAAACTTTTAAGTATATCGATAAAATTTTTTAATATAATTTTGTAAACATACTTTAAAGAAAATGTATAATAAAAAAAGTAAATGTTAATACAATATTTGATGGAAATATTGTATTTAATAATTTTTTTTATATTTAACAATACTATTGAAAAATTCAAGACATATCTTTATAATTTCTTACAATGTAATACAATTTCATATGATTATACAATTTAACAAGGATCACAATTCATAAAAATTTTATAACAATGCATAAATAATAATTCTTGTGTAATTTTTAATAAATAGTTTATATAACAATTTATGCAAAAAATTTTATATTAAAAATAAAAAAGAATGAAGATAAATTGTTGCATGAAATATTTTTTAATATAAAATTAAATGAAGATAAATTGTTATATGAAATTTTCATATGACAAATTGTGAATGGAAATATTTCTTGTTTTCTAATTCTTTAATGTTAAAAATTCATATAATTGTTTTTTCAATTTTTGTTGCCATAAATACTTCATAACATTGTATATTGATTAAAATTAAAAAAATTGTCAATATAAAAAGAAATTTCATATTACAACGTATGCATTAATATAAGAATTTCATATGAATATATACTTTAATAGGGATTACAAATCATACAAATTTCATAACAATATATAATATTTATTCAATAATGATTAATATGTATACAAATTCCCATATATTCAATGTTTTCATTGGAAATGTATTAAAAATAATAACCATTCAATAATAATTCAAATAGATTTTATTGTAATTTTTGAATAATTTTTTATTTTATCTACAAATTTATACAATATCTAACATTTTAATTTTATATAAAAATAATATTTACTTAATATTGATCATTTGTATTTATACAATGCAAATACTTTCAAATATGATATGAATTTTTTATAAGATGAAACCTATTTGAAAATATTTTATTTGAAAAAGTGAATTAAAAATATTAAATATTTGAAAATTAAATATGTAAAATGTTTCATTTGAATATATTAATATTTAATATTAAATATTTAAAATTGGATTTTTTATATATTTGATAATAATTTAGATATTTTATACATGATAAAAATAAGAAATTTATATGAAAACTATATAGAGAGTGATAAATGCACAATTGTACTTAAATTCTATGTGTTTCATCACTCATTTACTTAGTATCTTGTGCAAATTGATTGAAAAATGATACTTAGATGCTCCATATTTTGTTTTCAGGTTTTGAAATGACACATTTAAGCATTAGAAAAGGATCCGGAGGAAAAACTATGCAAATTGTGGAGAATCGAAGCAAAGTTGCTCACCTGACAAAGAACACGGGGTATAAGAACCTCGTGTGGAAGGCCGTGTATCTTTCTGGAATGCTTCGAAGCTTCACTGAGCTATTCGCAAAAGAACACGGGGTACAACATGGGTCATGTCATACCCCGTGTATCATGCTAACCAGCCTTCGCAGAAGAACACGGGGTACAACATGGGCCATGTCATACCCCGTGTACATTACCTGTATAAGTTTTGTGCGAAAATTAGAAAGGGGAAGAGGAGAAATTGAAAATTAAAAGAGGAGCTGCTGGGAGAAACTCTAGGAGAGACCCAAACTTACCAAGGGCAACTTCTAACCGTGGATTCAAGCAAAGGATTGAAGATTCAAGCAAGGAATTTGTAGAGCTTCATGATTTGTTTGATTTCCCTCTCTGTTTTTTGGTTTTCTTCTAGTTTTGTAATGTCTTCACACTAAACCCTTGTGCTCAGTTGGGGTAAACTTGTTCATAGATTTATGGAATTAATTTTTATATAATCTAGCTTGATTTACTGTTGATTTATGATTTGATTATGCTGTTTTGTACTTGAACAAACCAATACTTCCGGAATATTGGATTTGTGTGATAGATTAGTTAATTCTAGGTTGGAATGACCAATTAATTAATCGGACCTTGCATGATCATTGGGAATATCAATTAGACTTAGGAATTAAGCTAATTGGATTCTTTTGCACAGGATGAAATGTCTAAGATTGGATTCTAAAGCAATGTTAATGCAACCTAGATGAGTGATTACTAGAGAAATTCTGGGCACTTAATCTTTTGGTTAGTAGCTAGTAGCCTTACAATGAGGTATAGCTTACTTTTGGTAATCCAGCAATCTAAATTAACAGTAAACTAAGTTAGAGGATTATCTTCATTCCATAATGAGATGTATAGGGGAACCTTAAGCTGAGTACACTCTCATTTCATTTGAATTAAACCCTTTTGATAGCTAAGCTCTATTTTACATTTTACCTTTAATTCCCAATATCAATTGATATACCTAGATAATTTGCCTCAAAATTCAGTTAGTATTCAACATTCAATTCCTGTGGAGACGATATCTTTTATACTATAACTCGACTAAACCCGTGCACTTACGGGATAACGTCTAGTTTTTGGCGCCGTTGCCGAGGATTGCAACTGGTTGATATTAACAAGAACTTTTGAGTGAATTAGACTAGGCAATTCATTTTCTTTTAGTTCTCGATTCATCTTGTTCTGATTTTCTTATTTTTATAGTATTTCTTTCTTATTTTGTTCTATTCGAGTATTACCTACTCTTTTTGCAGAAAATCTTTGTATATGCGAAGGAGAAGTCTTGAAGGAATTCTTGACTTAGACCCAGAGATTGAAAGAACTCTGCTTAGGAGAAGGAGAGAGCAAAAATTAGTAGATATCCAAGAAGCAATTGACATTGAACCAGTGATTGAAGACATGGATAATAGATCTCTTAGAGAATTTGCAGCACCTGACGCCACTGGGCTTCAATCCAGTATAAGAAGGCCTGCTGTTGAGGCTAACAACTTCGAATTGAAGCTAACTCTTTTGTCTATGGTGCAGCAAAACTAGTTTGGTGGACTACCAATGGAGGATCCAAACCTCCATATTCAGATTTTCTTGGAATATTGTGATACAATCAAGATCAATGGTGTAGCAGCGGATGCTATCAAGCTTAGACTCTTCCCATTCTCTTTGAAGGATAGAGCAAGGGCTTGGTTGCACTCTTTACCAGCAGGGTCTATCACTACATGGGAAGAGCTACTGAGGGCTTTTCTATCACAATATTTTCCTCCAAGCAAGACTGCTCAATTAAGGAATGAAATTACTACATTTTCGTAGAGAAAAGGGGAATCTCTATTTGATGCTTAGGATAGATATAAGGAACTGTTGAGGTTGTGCCCATATCATGGGCTAGAGAAATGGCTAGTTCTTCATACTTTTTACAATGGTTTGAACTACAATACTAAGCTTACTGTGGATGCTGATGCTGGAGGTGCTTTGATGAACAAAATGTTGGATGAAGCATATGCATTAATTGAAGATATGACTTTGAACCATTACCAATGGTCAAATGAGAGGGGATCTTCAAGGAAAGCTTCAAGTAAGTATGAATTAGATGCTTTTAATCATTTGTTAGCTAAGGTAGATGCACTAGGAAGTCTAGGTAGTAAAGTAGATGCATTTATGGCTAAGTTTGATAAATTTCTAGTTAATAGTGTAAATGCAACAGGTGCTATTGACCTTCCTTGTGAGATTTGTGGCATGACAAGTCATATGGCAACTGAGTGTACATTGGGCTAAGATTTTACTAAGCAAGTGAACTATGTGCATAACAGTGGGTTTGGACAGAAGAATCTGAATGAACCATTTGGAAACACCTACAATCCATCATGGAGGAACTACCCAAACCTATCCTATAAGCCTAACCAGCCGTACAATACTCAAAACACTCACAATAGACCACCACCACCACCACTCGGTTTTCAAAACTAAAGATCCTACAACCCACCAGCTCAAACTTCTTCCACTGCTAAGTTAGAAGGCCTCTTGGAGAAATTTCTCATTTCCCAAGAGAAAACTAATGAAGAGTTTAGACAGCATGGTAGAGCCATGGAGGATTCTATTAGGCAACTGTCCTCCAAAGTTGACTCATTGGCCACACATGGAAAAATGTTGGAGACTCAAATAGCTCAACAAGCTTCTGCTTCTTCTTCTAGAGCTTTTGGTCAACTCCCTGCTCAACCTGAATCAAATCCTAGGGAGCATTGTAAAGCAATCACTCTTAGAAGTGGAAGGCTATTGAAGGATCCAAATGCCACTCAAGAAGGTGAAGAAGAGATAAGTGTGGGGGAAGAGCAGAAAGAAGGCAAAAAGGCCTCAATTCCTAATGATGCTGAAGTGAAAGAAGGGGAATTTCCTGAAAAGCCAAAGTATATCCCTCCAAAACCATACAAACTGCCAATCCCTTATCCTCAAATACTAGCAAAGGCTAAACTTGATAAGCAGTTTGAAAAGTTCTTGAAAGTATTGAAAAAGCTGTATATCAATATTCCCTTCATTGATGCTCTTTCACAAATGCCATCATATGCAAAATTCTTGAAGGACATTCTTTCAAACAAAAGGAAGCTAGAGGAGCATGAAACTGTAGCTCTAACAGAGGAGTGTAGTGCAATCATCCAGAATAAACTACCTCCTAAGCTAAAGGACCCAGGCGGCTTCTCCATTCCTTGTGTGATAGGAAATGTTCCTATTGACTGGGCATTATGTGACTTGGGAGCAAGTATGAGCCTCATGCCACTGTCAGTTGCAAAGAGATTGAATATAGAAGAAATGAAGCCCACCACAGTTTCACTTCAACTAGCAGACTGTTCAGTGAAATACCCAGTAGGTATACTTGAGGATATACCTATCAAGGTTGGTAAGTTTTTCATACATGTTGATTTTGTTGTGCTTGAAATGGAAAAAGATTCACAAATCCCTATCATTTTGGGTAGACCCTTTTTAGCCACTGCAGGTGCTTTGATTGATGTAAAAAATGGAAGACTTTCATTATCTATTGGGGATGAAAAAGTTAAGTTTAATTTGAATGAATCACTTAAATTACCTGTTTGTCAAGATTCAATTTGCAGGATTGATGTGGTAGACAAAGTTGTGAAAGAAACCCTTTTGACGGGGTGCCTTCAAGATCTGCTTGAAGTATGTCTAGTCACAGATGGAGTTGTTGAAAATGAGGAGATTGCTGCATATGCAGAATTTTTGGAGGCAATCCCACTACTTAATGGCCAGAGATTGAAACATTATGTTGCCGGGCCACCGATAACCGCAGCTCCAGATTGATTGAAACAGGGGTCGAGCTTATGACCTTAAACAAGCGCTTCTTGGGAAGCAACCCAAGCTTATTTTTTCTATTTTTCTTGCTTTTAAATCTTAGTTTTCCCATTTTCATTCTTAGTTTCTGAGTAGTTTGAGGTATATAAGTCATTAGTTGCTAATTTAAGATGTTCACTTTTGCACTTTGTCTCTGTCTCTGGGGTAAATTAAGCATATATGCATGTTTGTTGTTTATTTTCTTGCACAGGATGCTCAAAATGCATTCCAGTGAGATACACAGTGTAGAACACGGGCCGTGTCATACCCCGTGTACCTTACTGTCTGGCTAGTATAAACGGATTTATGCTTTTTATGGCATTCCAGTGAGATACATGGTGTTGAACACGGGTCGTGTCATACCCCATGTACCTCACTGACTGAACCAATGAATAGGAGTTTTGAATATTAAGGACAATGTCCAATTTTAAGTGTGGGGGAGCAACATTTAGATTGTTTTGCAATGTTTCGCACTTGAATCTGCTTGATTGATTTTGAGTACTGAAATTTACTCTAAATTCTATAATATGTAAAAAAAATGTAAAATTTTTTTTTAAAAAAAATTTAAATTTTTAGGGCAATCTTGTGAATAAAATGATTGGTTCATGCCTTGCTCCTTTAATGATTATCTGGTAACTTAATAAGGAAAATCTAAAGCTTAAAGTTAAGAGTAATAAGCATAATTGATCCTCATGAGATTTGAGCCTTTTAAGCAATTTTCACATTAGAATTTAAAGCTCATCTTTTATTTTCTTGAGTGATTATGTCATCACTCTTGACTTTTTATTTTAGAACTTGCATTTACTCTTTTTGAGGCTACATTTTATGTATTTTGTATGTCAAAAAATGATGAGGTCATGTTTCTTTACCCTTTTTATTTGTTTTGCCTATTTGAATCCTTTTCTTTTATATACCCTAAACTATTTTTAGCTTTGCCCCTAGTTAGCCACTTTGAGCCTTGGACCCTCATTTCTAGCCTAGCCCATCTTATGTACATCTAAAGCCACTACCCAAGTGAACTTGAACCTTAGAGTTTAAGGGAACTTAGACACATTACATGAGTTTGGCTATCACTTAGAGGTCCTTACTTAGTGCTGCTAGTTGGATAAGTTGATTTATAGCTTTGACCATTAAAAAAAAATAAAAAAAATGAAAAATAAAAAATGAAAATGAATAAAAATAAAAAAAATAATAAAAAAAACACACAAAAAAATGATGCTAAATAAATGATTTGGGAAGAAGAAAAGGAAGAAAAGCTTGTTGGGAAATAAAATAAAAAAAAGAGAAAAGAAAATATTTTGTTTGCTGATATATATATATATATATATATATATATATATATATATATATATATATATATGTTAAAAAAAAGGAGAGAATAGGGGTTAAAGCAAAGTAATATGCTAAGCTGAGTAATGGAACTCGACAATGGTTAAACTTAAGACTAATGTGTCTTTTTCCTTCTCTGACTCTATCACTTTTCATCCTTTGATTTTTCCTTTCCTCTATCCTCACCATTTTCCCTAATAAAGTCCTCTGATTTCAATGCATTTTACAATATAATAGTGGAGATTAGAGTTTTTGCAAGCATATAGAAGCATTAAGTCTTGAGCTAATTGATTTGAGAGTATACACAAGCCTTATCTTGAGAGTGTAAGTAAACACTTTACCTGTGAGGCTATTCTCTTTTGCTTTTATGCTGAGGATTGACTTATTTAGTTGCTTTATTTTCATTTAGTTGCTTGGCATGACTTGATCCTAATCTCTGCTTCGTTGAATGATTGCCTGATGTTATATAAAAAAAAAGAAGAAGAAAAAAGGAATAAAAATTGGAGTAGATTTTCTTGTTCTCTTACTTCCTTACTCGAGGACGAGCAAGATTCAAGTGTGGGGGAATTGATAAATGCACAATTGTACTTAAATTCCATGTGTTTCATCACTCATTTACTTAGTATCTTGTGCAAATTGATTGAAAAAGGATACTTAGATGCTCGATATTTTGTTTTCAGGTTTTGAAATGACACATTTGAGCATTAGAAAAGGATCCGGAGGAAAAACTATGCAAATTGTGGAGAATCGAAGCAAAGTTGCTCACCTGACAAAGAACACGGGGTATAGGAACCCCGTGTGGAAGACCGTGTATCTTTCTGGAATGCTTCGAAGCTTCACTGAGCTGTTCGCAAAAGAACACGGGGTACAACATGGGCCGTGTTTCACTGAGCTATTTGCAAAAGAACACGGGGTACAACATGGGCCGTGTCATACCCCATGTATCATGCTGACCAGCCTTTGCAGAAGAACACGGGGTACAACATGGGCCATGTCATACCCCGTGTACATCACCTGTATAAGTTTTGTGCGAAAATTAGAAAGGGGAGGAGGAGAAATCGAAAATTAAAAGAGGAGCTACTAGGAGAAACCCTAGGAGAGACCCAAACTCACCAAGGGCAACTTCTAACCGTGGATTCAAGCAAAGGATTGAAGATTCAAGCAAGGAATTTGTAGAGCTTCATGATTTGTTTGATTTCCCTCTCTGTTTTTTGGTTTTCTTCTAGTTTTGTAATGTCTTCACACTAAACCCTTGTGCTCAGTTGAGGTAAACTTGTTCATGGATTTATGGAATTAATTTTTATATAATCTAGCTTGATTTACTGTTGATTTATGATTTGATTATGCTGTTTTGTACTTGAACAAACCAATACTTTCGGAATATTAGATTTGTGTGATAGATTAGTTAATTCTAGGTTGGAATGACCAATTAATTAATCGGACCTTGCATGATCATTGGGAATATCAATTAGACTTAGGAATTAAGCTAATTGGATTCTTTTGCACAAGATGAAATGTCTAAGAATGGATTCTAAAGCAATGTTAATGCAACCTAGATGAGTGATTACTAGAGAAATTCTGGGCACTTAATCTTTTGGTTAGTAGCTAGTAGCCTTGCAATGAGGTATAGCTTACTTTTGGTAATCCAGCAATCTAAATTAACAATAAACCAAGTTAGAGGATTATCTTCATTCCATAATGAGATGTACAGGGGAACCTTAAGTTGAGTACACTCTCATTTCATTTGAATTAAACCCTTTTAATAGCTAAGCTCTATTTTACATTTTACCCTTAATTCCCAATATCAATTGATATACCTAGATAATTTGCCTCAAAATTCAGTTAGTATTCAACATTCAATCCCTGTGGAGACAATATCTTTTATACTATAACTCGACTAAACTCGTGCACTTGCGGGACAACGTCAGAGAGTAGTAACAATAAGATTACATATGATTATATATTTTAAGAAAATTACAAAGTAGTAATAACAAGATTATATATGAATATGAATCTTAAAAGGATTATGAAGATTTAAATTTTTACATTAATAAGAATTCTTATACAAAATACAATCAAAAAGAAATTGACGATTGTATAGTAATAGAAACTTGAAAACTTTAAACCTTTGAAAATATATATGTCCTTATAAGATATACGTTTGGTCAAAAGAATTAAGTATTTATAAAATATACATTAGGGCAAAAGAATTAAACTATACATCTTATAAATGTGGTGGAGTAGGTTACAAAATTGAATTCCTAGTTCCAAATTGTTAAACAGTAAAAATTTATGTGAATATTTAAAATAACTAACCATACAGATAATAACACACTAGAGTAATGGTACTTATAAAATATTGCAATATAAGTTTAAAATTATTGTAAATATATTTTTACAATAATTTTAAATAGAATTGCATTTGTATTTGCATTGTAAACTTAAACTCATTCAAGGGTTGACTGATCTTTATACATTAACCAACCTTTGAATTGTCCTATAAAGTTAGACATTTTGGGATATATTCTATAGTTATTATTGAAAATTTATCTAGCTCTCATTTCACATTATAGAAATTTTTTGGCATCCTAACTGTTCTTCGAGTTTGAACTATACCAATGTATAATTTACACATTTGGAGAACTATGAAGAGATGCTACTGAAATTTTTGAATAGAAGAAACGATGAGCGTGGATGAATTGATAACTATAGAAATATCTCGAATGGGATAGGATCCTACCCTTTAAGATTGGAGTGATATAGTGGATTTAAGACATATAACAAAAATTGATCCTAACACTTAATTCCATAAGAAGTTTTTTTCCTATTCAACGATACGATGTCTATAGATAAAAGCTGGATCCATCTACAAAATCGCTTGTTAGATGAGTACTAAAATGGTGCAATGGCATTTGTTAATAAAGTTAGAAATTTTATTAATGAAAGAAGTTTGGTGAGATGTCTATGTAAGAAGTGTGTAAATCTATTATTTCAAAATTTAAGAATATTAAAGGCATATATCATAGATAATAGATTTCACCCGTTATACATAAATTGGATATAGTATAGTGAAGCAGATATTTCTACTTCCAGGGGAACAAGGGGGTATCTCCTGATGATAGGGATGAGATGGTAAATATTATATATGATTTTATCAGTCTTTATGAAAATGAAGAAATAGTCTACAATGAAAGAGAGGGAAATGAGGACGTATTCAAAAGAGACATTGGATTGAATTATAACAGTTATGATGATTTATTTGCATAAGTGGAAATAGAACTGTATTCAGGATACACATCATTCTCAACCTTAAACTTTCTAGTAAAACTCATGTACTTGAAGGTGTTACATAAGTGGACTAATAAGTTATTTGATACTCTCTTAAAGTTATTAAAAGAGGTGCTTCCAATGGATAATAAATTGCTTGAATCACATTATGATGCAAAGAAATGGCTTAACAAGTTAGGGTTGGGGTATGAGTCAATTCATATGTGTAAGCATGACAATGTACTTTCTTGGAAAGAAGATACTTTAAAGGATAATTATTCGATCTATAAGGAAAGTTAATGGGTCGACAAAAATACAAAAGGAAAAAATGTGCCTCAAAAAGTACTTTATTATTTTCCACTGACTCTTTAGTTGAAACAATTATATAGGTTAAGGCATACTGTAAAGGATATGATATGCCATCATACTGATAGGTCAACAAAGGATGGGGTAATATGACATCTTATTGATGGGAAAACTTAACAGGAATTCGATAGGAAGCATCCTAATTTTTGGTCGACCTGTAAAATGTTAGGCTGGGCATAAGTGCAAATAGATTTAATCCTTTTGATGATAGAAACTTGTCATACAACATGTGGCTAATGGTTATGAGTACTTATAACTTGTCACCATAGATTTGTATGAATTAATCTTTTTTATGTTGACTCTATTAATACTAGGGCCTCAATCACCAGGTAAGGATATAAACGTCTTCCTAAGATTGGTTGTAAAGGAATTAAGGTATCTTTAGGAGAAGGGGTTGAGATTCAACATGTTAATACAAATACTATGTTTAACATGTGAGCTACTTTGTTATAAACTGTAAATGATTTTCCTATTCAAAGAAGTCTCTCTAGGTGGAGCGAACAAGGTTATAAAGTATGTCCTATGTGCAATAACAATACCCCATCAATTTGAGTTAGGGGAAAATTGCTTATGTTACTTATCATCATTAGCTTCCAAGGAGTCACATATGAAGAAATCGAGAGGAATTCAATAGGAAGCTAGAGAGGAAAGCCCCTCCTCATCCTTTTACTAATGAAATTATCATAGACTAGTTAGGTAAGATGGCACAAAGACTTCTTGGTAAAAATATTCAGTTTGATGGTCTAAAGCAAAAGAGGGGTGCTGATGAACTTAATTGGAATAAGAGCATTTTTTTAACCTCTCGTATTAGCCAATAATGAATTTGAGATATAATATTGATGTGATACATATTGAGAAGAATGTATATGATAGTATTTTGGGCACATTATTGGATATTGAGCACAAGACAAATGATATAAATAATACGAGGCAGGATCTGGCAGACATGAAGATAAAGCTAGACTTGCATTTGTATGAAAAAAGGGGCTAGCTCTTCAAACCACATGCTGTAGACACCCTCAACTAGGAAGAATGAAGATAGTTTTGCTAGCTTACAAAAAATGTGAAATTTTCTGATGGATTTACTAAAAGTCTTAAGAAGAATGTGATTGATTGTGATATGAGGTTAAAAGGGTTGAAATCATATGACTATCATGTTATTGTACTAAGGTTGTTAGGACCTTCAGTCCAAACATTTTTGTTGAAGGAATTATCATACTTGATTATTAAGTTATGCAATTTTTTCAATCAAATATACACTAGAACTCTCAATAGGAAGGATGTTTTACAAGCCAAGCAAGATATTGTTATCATTTTATGCAAACTTGAAAGGATATGCCCTCTGACATTCTTTGATATAATGGCTCATCTATTGATGCATTTCCTTAATGAAGCATTGCAAGGTAGTCCCATTCGTTTTCAATGAATGTATCTATATGAGATATATATAAAAATGTTAAAAGATTATGTCAGAAATCATGCTCGACCTAAGAGTTCAATTGCAGAAGAATATGTTATTAATAAGGTATTGACATTTTGTTCCATATATCTAGAAAAGGTAGAAACTAGATTCAATTGGCCTGATTGAAACTAGGATGTAGCATCCAAACATACAAAAAGGGCATTGTCAATGTTTCAATCTTGATGTTAACCTCTGGGAAAAAAGATCATATCTCATTTTGATAAGAAGGATCGAGATGTTACCATATGATACATCTTGAATAACTATGTGGAGATAAAAAAAATATCTTCAATGAGTTTCTATATTTATTTGTAGATTTCCCCTAAATAATTATAATAAACTAAAATACTACTTTGCAAGGGTCGAATGCACCCATTCCCTTGTCTTATATATATGTTGATCCTTAAAATTCTCTAGCACCGATTGCAGCTCACCCATTTTCTTATTTCTCTATTCATATTTTACAAGAAAAAGAAATGATAAATATAATTGTTGAATTAGTAATAGATTATACATTTAAATAATGAATAATAAATTGAATTACCTTATCATAATGATGTACAACAATGAATTTCAATCCATATCGATCATTCACCATTCTTTGCTTGGTTATTTGCATTTCTCATAGACAGCTCCTGCAAAATAAGAAATAATCATATAATATAGTTAAATTTACAATTTAAATATATGAAGTAATTTTATTAAATATCATGTTTACCCTATAATCATCGTTATTGAAGGAATTCACATACCTCTATGACATTTGGGGCAAGATTGATTGTGGTACAAAGCACTTAGTACGGTCTAGGTTGAAATTTTGGTCCTAATTGCCCCTATGCTTTAGAAATGACCTATTCAACCTGTACTTCCAGTTTTTGTACAAGTCGATAGCACTCCATATCAGGCTAATAAGCTTTTTATTTTGCTTGACCTCAATGATGCCTAGAACTTAAAGTGGGACTGTAGTAAAAAAACATTTAATAAATTTAGCATTTAGTGGAAAAGTGCAGAATATAATTGTGAAGTTTTTTCTTTCTTTTGCATTTGTTTTTGCAATTTAATTTCTATTTTTCAATTCAATTTTATTTTATTACCTATTATTTTGATATAGCTTTTACAAGTTTGCACAAGTAAGAAATTTGATTTCATTTATTTTGTTTGGTATTCTATCATATTATTTACTATATTTTCATATGAAAATATATAATACACCAAATTTTCATGAATGCTTATTACATCTACAGGTATTATATTTAAAAGGCTTTTTAAGGGAGCATAAACCTTATATTTTGAGCTATGGGTATCAAGATAGATATAGCAAAGTACCTACTCTAATTATGATTTTTTATATAACTTGTTTTCATTTTTAATCTTTTATTATTTAATTTATTCTTTAAAGTTGTTTAAATTTGAATTTTCTAGCATAATAGGAAGTATTAACTTTCTATATCTTGTTAAGAATATAAAAGAAATAAAAAGGATAAAGGTGTGAGGAATATGGGAATGGGATTAAAGTTTGGAATAAAAGAGTAAAGAACTAAGGGGATGAAAGGAGTGATGAATATAGAGATAGGATTAGCATTTAGAATGAAGGAGTGAGGAATTAGAGGTCAAGGTTTAGGTAAGTGGGTAAGATGGACATACAACATTGATTATTTAAATGAACTAATGTGGTATTCTGGTTATTGGATTTTGATTTTTAGAAAATAAATAATATTTACTATTATTTTTCAAGATTATAGAAACATAAATGACATCAATTTTCACAAAATAAAAATCAATGTTATTATTCTATTTTATGCCAATTTGCAAATCGATATTAAAATGATATATACTATGATACTTGATTACACATCAGCTATTTTTTGACATTTAATCCCCTAAATACCCAATGCTAATAAACTATTTTATAGTAGTATTTTTAAATGGGTAAAATTGTAAATTTACATGCTAGTTTATTATATATGTTGATTTAGTTCTCAATCATCTCTTCTTATATAATTTTAGACATTTAAATAAAAGAAAGAAAAGTTATAACTTAACCATCCATACTCATGTCTTCCTCTCCTCTTATCTCCATATTTTTAGAAAATAAACAATATTTAGTATTATTTGCCAAGATTATAAAAACATAAATGACATTGATTTTCATAGAATAAAAATTGATATTCTTATTCTATTTTACGACAATTTGCAAATTGACATTAAAATGACATATACTATGATACTCGATTCCACATCAGTCATTTTTTGACATTTAATCCCCTAAACTCTGAATGTTAATCAATTATTCTATAGTAGTATTTTTAAAATGGGTAAAACTATAAAATTACATGCTAGTTTGTTATATATTTTAATTTAATTATTCATTATCCTTTCTTATATAATTTTAGACATTCAAATAAAAGAAAGGAAAGTTATAACTTAATCATCCATTCTTATCTCTTTCTTTCCTCTCCATTCTCCCCCATTGTCTTCCTTTCCTTTCCTCTACAAACTCCCAAACATACTATAAGGGGAAAATTGTGGATAAGATAAGATCCATCATATTGTTGAAAATTATAAGATAATGCATAAGAAAGTTTTCAGTTATAACCCTATAACTTTGTAGTCATCATCCCTAAATCTTTCACAAACCTCTATAAGGGTTCCATATAACCTCCATAGGCACTTATTTTACATCTTTCACACATCTCAAATCCTTAACCATTACAAATATTTATACTAAAAAATACTTGTTTGGCAAGGAATCCTAATCCAATTCTAATATAAAAATTTAAATTGGGTAGGAAGAAACTCATAATAGAAAACAATCAATAATTAATAATAATTTGAATAAGGGTCAAACCTAATAATAATTGACATACCACTCATTTATTTTATAGAAATAAATGAAATTTTTCAATAGAAATTATCTTTTAGTAAAATAAGCAGGGCCTATATTTATGCAAAGATCAAAGTTATCTGCTGTTGTGTAGCCTTTCGTTGATTACATTGCATAACCATTTAAGAAGCACACTTGATGTGTTTGGTATTTTTTTTTAATTAGAGGGCTAGTAATATCTTGTTTGGTTGGTCACTCATAAATTCTTCAAAATCAATTCTTTGCCCAAAATTAATTCCAAAATAAAAGTCAAAAGTGGAAATAACATCACTTAATAAATGTTAGTTGAAATAAACATCGACATATATAGTATAGAGGTGATATTTTTAAAAACATAAGAAAACTTTAAATATTTATTTTAAAAAAAAGGTCATCTTTTTTTAGTAAGACTTTATACATTGATTCCTAAAATAATCAACGTATAAAGTAATGAGAGTTGTGGTATTTTTAATAATATGAGAAAACTTTTGACATCATTTTTTAAAAAAATCTATCATCTTTCCTCTTGTAAGATTTTTCACATCAATTTTTAAAATAATTGACATTCAAAATTATAGTAATGGTGATATTTTTTAAAATATGAAAAAAAAATTAGAGATCAATTTTTTAAAAAATTCATCATCATTTCTTTCTACAAGATTTTGACATCAATTTTTAAAATAACTCATATTTAAAGTCATGGAATAATAACATTTTTAAATATTTGAGAAAGCTTTGAACATTATTTTTATTAAAAAAACCCATCCTTTTTTCTTCTTGTAAAACTTTTTATATTGGATTCTAAAATAACTAAAATCTAAGGTTATAAGAGTAGGGACATTTTTACTCTATAAATAAAGAAAACTTATTTTTGTTTTCTTTATTATCATTTTTACTCTCTTTCTTATTTATTTTTTAACTCAATTTTTGTTTTTATCTAACTCCTACTGTAGATTCTTAAATCTTACTATATCATCTAGCACATATCAATGAGCTATTAATATTCCTTCAACTAATATTAAGCATGTAATAAATGTTTTATTCCAAGCCATTTGTTCAAAATATAAGAGTCAACTTTCTTGTTTTATTTGTTAGATATGCTCCTCTTCCATTTTTTTGATATTTTACATAAGTTTTCTTAAAATATTTTTATTTATGTTTTATTTTGTATAACTCTTGATATTCTATTTGAATTTTAAATGCCTATTAAGTGTTTGAAAAAAATGTTGTAATGGAATCTAAAGCCAATCAAACAACGATAAGAAATGAAAAAAAAGTCAATAAAATAGGCATTTTTTAGAATTCCAAGAAGGCATTAATAATTAATCTTGATAAGTTATATAAAATAAAATGATCATCCAATACAAGCAACTAAGTGCAAAATTATAGTTTTTCAAAGTTTTTATTTCAAAGTACATATTTATTGTGAGATGTTAAACGTTTATTCAATTTTTACTACAAATACTTTGGTGGAAAATCCAAAATTTGACATTAAAAAAATATTATGCAAACATTTTGCATCAAACCAAAAATTTATGTGAAATGTGAATCAATAAAATATTTTTAAAATAAAAAAGGTCATTTTTTAGCTAGAAAAATGTGATTTGTAAAAAAATCAACATGAAATGTAAAGGAAAGATGTCAATTTTTTAGTAAAAAACTAACATGATAACTTTTTTCCATGTTGGTTATATAATTGATATCAAAATAAATATATAACAACACTCAATTAGATGTTGGTTAAAAACTAACATGTAATCCATTAAATACCTTATATCTATTTGCAATTCTATATTAATATTAATTTCAAATTAATTTTTGGATGTGTATCAATCACTAAATAGCTATATTCATAACTAATTTTTTTTCAATATCAATTCTTTCAATACTATATCAAACACAACCTTATTTTTTCATGAGGAAAAGAAGTTATCTCAAAGAAAGGAAAACTTCAAATTTATTGTTAAGAGTTTTACTTAATCATCTTTTCTCATCATTTTATTGAAGAAAAATTCAAACTTAAATTTAAGTGTAATATTATTTTATGTTTCAAGAAAGATTTATATATATTTTAAAATTAAAGAAAAAGTCAGTGCAACGGTTGAGGATGAAGTATTCGTTAGGGGTTTAAATATGATTTTGAGTTTAAGTTCATTAAGCTTACAAAATTTCAAGTTCAAGTTTGACTATTACATGACTATATTATATTTAAAGATCATTTTTAGCCAATAATAATAAAAAATATGAAAATAACTTACTTCTCTTTTCATTTTTTTAGTGATTTTTTCTTTTTTCCCATAAAAAAGAAGAAAATATAATGATATTTAAGATGTGTTTAGTAATAGTAAAGTATTTAGAATGAAATTTTAAATGCTTAATCCATTAAGTACTAAATTTATAATGTTTGAATAGTTTCTCAATTTAAATGCTGAATTTAGCTGATAGTTTAAAATTTTGATTATAATTTTGAGAATTCTATACATTAAATCCTTAAATGATATGTTATATATCATGTATTCAATTATTATCATAAAAATAAAAATAATGCTAGATATATTTGTCTAAAAAGCCTCATCAAAATAAGAATAGCTATAAGGTTCAATAAATTTTTTTTACTTAATTTAATATTCAATCTTAACAAATTAAACAAATAGAACTTAATTTATTTCAAATTTGAATCTCTTTAGCAAAGCATTGAAGTGATGTTTTTAAATATATCCTTACTCATTATACTACCTCTCATATTCATTTATATTTAGATAAGGCCATTATAATAGTATTTTCTCATAAAAAATTTAAATATACAATTTAAAAAAAATTCAAAATTTAGCCCCCTTAAATAACATGACCTTTTGCCCTCTAAATAATATGACCCTCTACTCATGAGTTCATGTAATTTCATTAAAGCTCAAGGAAAGAAAGGTCAGCATATATTTCTCTTTTTATGTCATAATCCATCTCAAAACACACAATCAACATAGGAAGTAGTGCCAATCACCTACCAACCTTATTTTGACAAATAAAACAATTTTGGAATAAATGCATAATGATGCTTTACTTCTCAATGGATATGAACAATCCTATGAATGAATATGGATGATCATGAAATTTCTATATATCAAACATGTATGCATTACTATTTACTCCAAACATCCCATGACTCATCTCAACATCAAGACTTACAAATAGGCCCACTTTCATCCTAATGAAAAGTAACTATGCACCTAAGGGGAAAATTCTCCAAAAAAAAGAAGAGAAAAAGAGGAAATGAGTTTCCTTAGAAATTTAGTAGGCATGTAAAAGTATTGGATCTAATAAAAAAACGTAATCAAGACATTATAATTTTTTATATCTATTCCTTTATAGGACATATCTAAGAAGATTTAAGGAATTCTCATGCCTTTGCTAGGAAAAAAGATCATTATAAGAAATGACCTACCTTACGAGAGGCCAACCATAAACACACAATATAGAACTCAATTACTATTACTTCACTCCTTATTTATCATCACACTTATTAGGAGAATTAAATCATTAGACTACCATATTCATATATGCAATTTTGCTATTCAAATATAACAATTCAATAATCCTTTTTTTTTGGTAAATAATTCAATAACATTCTTATATGTAACATAATGACAACAATTCTCAATTCATTTAGTTCAAGGGAATTAACTAAATAATAATTCAAGAACATATATAAAAAAAATGAAAAGTAAGTAAATCTCTCTATAACTCCCATCTATTCTTTTTCCCTCACAAGCTTATCTTTATCCCTTAAATCATCCTTATCTCTTACAAGATATTTCTAGACCTGATGTTCAAAATAATGTCAATATGTCCCCACCTCATTATCATAAATATCAATACATAATAAACTTAGTTAACATAAACATGTCAATGCATATCATAAAAGGAATTAATAACACTATTATGCCTTTATTGCATGGCCTCAAATTTCTCATTCAATATTATCATATATGTAATAATTCTTTTTATATCAATGATAGAATGAATATTAAATGCTTTGGATTTATGGAGGTAAACATTGAACAAATAAAAAAAAATACCTAGGTCATGTGTCAACAACTCCATGACTTGCTACATGGACTCATTAAGATCAATCCACATTAATTTAATAGGGTAAGGGGATCACCTTCTTATAAAACACATTATTGTCATCATAATTGATACATATCGTAGGGTTCAAAATCCTTATTTATAACATCCCTAATTTAGTTAATACATAAATGTTATTCAAATAAAACATTAAATTTTGATTTAGGAAGTAAAAACACAATTTGGGTATAAAAAGCTCTTCTAGAAGCACTTTTAGCCATTTAAAATTGTTCTAAACAAGAAGAAACTCTTCTAGAAGCCTTTCTTGTCATTCTAGACAAGAGGAAGTACTTTTTATCAATCATCATCATGTTGGACAAGAGGCAACTCTTTTAGAAAACCTTTTTGTCAATTAGAAACATTCTAGATTAGGGGAAGCTCTTCCAAAAGCACTTCTTTTATGATTTTTTTGTAGAGTTGCCCAAAATTCACTATTCACCCACTCCAATTCCATCCCCATCACTCTTATCACCTTGTAATTCTCATTCAAACCATCAAAATTCATGAAAAATTCATAATAACAATAAGATCTCTCATAAAAAACACAATTTAACAACCTAAATCACAAGGATCAATTCTAACTTTTTTTATGTCCTTTCAATAATCCATTTTCAAGATAATAACCAAACCTAACTATAGATTTGAAAAAGTGACACTCAGCGTGTATAGAGGAGATATCATGCAGGGAGATTTGTGATTTGCTTGATCCTAAACACCTAAAATTATTAAATCTAAAGTTAGGGTTTTGAAATCACCTTTTCTCAAATCCAAACTTAAAGAAAAATGAAGAAGGAATCTTATAAAAGATTGAAGTATTAGTTAGATTTTACCCTATTTAGAAGAAATAGTACAAGAATTAACTTGGATCGATTCTCCTTGCTATCCAAGAGAAGAGGAAAAGTTTAAGAAGAAGGTGAAGATTTTTGAAAATCTTGGTTAGGGGAAAAAGGGATGATGGCTAAAATAAGGAGGAAAAAAAAGGTAATGGATCAAGCGCAATATTGAAAAAGTTTTTTAAATCTCACACTAAAATATTCAACTTTAATTATTCTTAATTTTTAAATATCTCATTTCCTTCTTTTCTCAATTATTATCCACCAACTTCTATTTTGATATTCTATCACAATAATTTATTTTCTCAATTTTCTCATACAAATTTTTTTATGTTAATTTCATTCAAACAATTAATTATTTTCTATGTTAAATTTTATTTCATAATTTTTTCATAAAATTTCATTATCCTTATACAGAAATATTTGAAAGATGTTAGAGGGGCACAACATTTTATAATCGACTACTAAATCTAATGAATGTCTATTACACCTAATATTGTTTACACTCTATTACTGCTCTTGCCAGCGTGAAAATTTAGAATTTTCACATTAGAAAAGAAGGAATCACATAGAAATAAATTATCTAGGAATTAATTTAATTAACAGACTCCGAATCTCTTCCTCTTCCATTCGTTTCGCAAAACCTCCACACAGAAAAGTATGCAGACCAGAAGGACGATGCGGACACAACCATGCACTTGTTTTCCTATTGTTTTTTTTTTTTCCACCTGAGGTACCACGCGGTGGCTTCGTTATGAATAATTTTTCTATTTTAAAGTTGCAGTCTTGTACAGCACTGCCACTTTACGTTGGGACATTTTCTTACACACTCATTATTCGAATTATTTTCTCCGTTAGTGTTGTTGGCTTGTCGTCGAAGTGCTCTCTGCAAATTTAACTGGCCCGGTCTCTCATGGGCAACAGAGAAATAGGAAAGATCATTATCATTCCATATTCTTTAAAAGATTTACCTTCTATTACACCTTAAATTCTATTTTAAATTTTATACATAAATTTATAGTGATTTAATTACAGTGCGGGCTTCCGTCCCCACTTTATGGCCGGGTTCATTAACCCTGTATATTGAAGACCATAAACAATAATGGAGCAGAAGAAGACAAATAACATTAGCTGTATGTCGGGCACCCGCCCCTTACAGCACATGGTCGAGTACTTGAGTTTTCACATTAGACAAATAACACTAGCAATAATTACAAGGCGGCCCTTGTTCAAGGAAGGCCCGCAATTTTTCTTTCGTTCGTGCACGTAGTAATTGATAGACTACACTAATGATAGTTTAATGAATTAATGGAGATGACCCGCGGTTATTTTAATTGCCCAAAGCTCTTGATAATTTAAATAATTAATACTTGTAATTGTTTGGTCATAAACAGAAACTACTTTCAACATAATTTAATTGAATGATGAATGATATCATCAATTCAAGGGAAAAATATAAAATATCTCTTTTAACTTTGAGATAATTATATTTTATCTCTTTCAATTTTAAAAATTTGAAAATCATCTCTTATACTATACAATTAACATTTTCATCAACTTAATTAAGTATTTTATCAAATTAAATAATTTTGTATGAACTTTTAAGAATAAGAATTATAATATTATAATATATTAGTTTATCTTATTATTTTTCATAAATAATTTATATGTTGCATAATTTATAAAAATTAAATTATATATATAGAGTTTTAATCAAATACTTAAAAATGAGCTGTAAAATTATACACAAAAATTTGAAATGAACTAATATATTGTAATATTGTGATTCTTATTTAAAAAAAATCACGAAACAATCTTGTAATTTGATAAATTAATTAATTAAATTAATGATAGATGATAATTTCAAGTTTTGTATAGTTTAAGGGATAATTTTCAAAATAAAAAGGGATAAAATCTAACCATCATAAAAAGTCATTTGGTTCACACAAGAAGTTAAACTTCCTAAAAGGTACATTCCCTTGTGAACTTCTTAGGAAGTGCCTAAAATTATTTGGTTGACACGAATGATATGCTTTAAAGTTAGGAAGGGAGGAGAATGGATAGAAAGGGAAGGGAAAAGAATAAATGGTTAAGTTATAACTTTCATTCTCCTTATTTAGAGGTTATTGGTTTACTTCAATAATATGAAAAATATATTTCCTAGAAAATAAGAAAAAAAAATGAATTATTTAATTAGTCATTATCTAAAAAATTAGAAAAAAATAAGACTTTTTAAGAAGTCTTACTTTTCACAAAACATGAAAAGTGAAAAGAATAAATGGTTAAGTCATAACTTTCATTTCCCTTATTTAGAGGTCATTTGGTTCACTTTAATAATATGAAAAAATATATTTCCTAGAAAATAAGAAAAAGATAGATTATTTAATTGATCATTATCTAAAAAATTAGGGGAAATAAGACTTTTTAAGAAGTCTTTTTTTTCACAAAATATAAAAAGTTATTTACTTACCTCTCCCCTAAGTAAGCTCTAGTTCCTATGCTATTTATGAATATAATGATAAATTTTTCTCATTAAATTTAATTAATGACAATAAAAATGTATTAATTTATATTATAATAATATTAAAGATATTATAGTTATTTTATTAATACCTTTTAAGATATTTAACATTAAACCAAATAAATATAGGAAGGTACTTCTTAAGAAGTGTTATTTTCTATGCAACAACTTTAAGTACTTCTCAAAAAGTTTATATAAGAAGTTATTTTTTAGGAGTTTAATTTTCTGTAAGAAGTTAATTCCCATATAAATCAAGCAATTCCTTTTATGTTTAAAATTATATAAAGAAAGATAATTGAATACTAAACCAAAATATATAATTAATTAGTATGCAATTTTACAAATTTAAACTTTCTTAAAAGGTTAATTTATTAATGAGTTTTTTATAATTAAATTTTTTTTTCAAAGAATACACTACTCCAAGTTTTTTTTGTAAAAAAATTCTCCTTGAAAAATGATATGGTAAGTTATTCTTACTTAAAAGGTTTATGAAAAAATTATTATAGTAAGTTGATCTAATATCACCCTTATTTGACATGATTAATAATGATCTAACTCATATTCACCATAAAATTAATATAAATAGGTCAAAATAAGAATAAATGTGCATAACTAAATAAGTATAAGTCACAATTTCTATGTATAATTTTTTTATCAAAAAAAAGATAATTTTATTTTTTATTTGGCAAAATGTCACAATTATTATATATATATATATTTACATGTTAGATATTTTTAAAAAAATATAAATAATATATTTTAGTTAAATGTAAATATAAGAGAAATGTTAAAAATGTAAATATAAATTAAAAAAATAGAGCTAAAATTATAAATAAGTAAATAAGTTTCCAAAATTTTCTAATTTGAAAGAATATGAAATATTAAAAAGTAAAAAGATTTGAAAGGTTAGTTATAAGCTCTTATTTCCTTTTCCTTCTTATTCAAACATTCAAAGTAAAGAAAAATATATTCCATAACCTTTATTTTCTTCTCTCTCTTCTCCATTTCCCCCGTCCAAATAAATCATTTTAATTGCCCAAAGCTCTTGATAATTTAAATAATCAAATACTTGGAATTGTTCGGTCATAAACAAAAATTACATTCAACATAATTTAATGGAATGATGAATGATGTCATTAATTCAAGGGAAAAATATAAAATATCTCTTTCAATTTTGAGATAATTATAGTTTATCTCCTTTAAATTTAAAAATTTGGAAATTACCCCTTATATTATACCAAATTTGAAATTAACATTTTTGTCAACTTAATTAATTAGTTTATCAAATTACATATTTTTGTATGAACTTTTAAAAATAAGAGTGAGAATATTATAACATGTTAGTTTATCTTATTATTTTTTTCATAAATAATTTATATGTTGTATAATTTATAAAAATTAAATTAGATATATAGAATTTTAATCAAATATTTCAAAACGAGTTACGAAATCATGCAAAAAATTATGAAATAAACTAACATATTATAATATTATGATTCTTATTTAAATAGATTATAAAACAATCTTGTAATTTGATAAAATAATTAATTAAATTAATGATAGATGATAATTTCAAGTTCTGTATAGTCTAGAGGGTAATTTTCAAAATTTTAAAGTAAAAGGGGATAAAATCTAACGATCCCAAAAAGTCATTTGATTCATATAGAAAGTTGAACTTTCTAGAAAATATATTCCCTTGTAAACTTCTTGGGAAGTATTTAAAATTATTTGGTTGAAACTAATGATATGTTTAAAAGTTAGGGAGGGGAATGAAGGAAAATGGAAGGGAAAAAGAATAAATGGTTAAGTCATAACTTTCACTCTCTTTTTTTTAGAGGTCATTTAATTCATTTTAATAGTATGAGAAGTTTTATTTCCTAAAAAAATAGAAAAAAAATGGATTGTTTTATTGACTATTATCTAATAAGGAGTCGTTTAGTTCATATAGGAAATAAGTTTTTGTAGGAAGTTAAATTTCCTAAGAAGTTACTTCTTATATGAATTTCTTAGGAAGTTCTCAATTTTGTTTGGTTGACATAAAGGAAGTTACATTTTTCAGGTAATAAAAGTTACTTAGGAGGGAATAGGTAAATGATTTCTCACATTTTGTGGGAAATACAATTTCCTGGAAAGTAATTTCCTATATTTTGTGGGCAACCAAATAACTCACAGTTTTCTATTTCTTGAAAAATACAACTTCTTATATTTTTACTGTAAATCAAACAACCCCTAAATTAAGGGAAATAAAATTTCTTGAGAAGTTTTATTTTCACAAAGTATAAAAACTTACTTGCTTACTTACTTCTCCCTTAGGTAACCTTTACTTTTTATACTATTTATGGATATAATAATAAATTTATTCTCATTATATTTAATTAATGATAACTAAGATTTATTAATTTGTATTATAATAATATTAAGAATATTATAGTTATTTTATTAACACTTCCTAATATTTAAAATTAAACTAAATAAAATATAAGAAGTTACTACTTAAAAAGTATTATTTTCTATGTAACTACTTTGAGTACTTCCTAAAAAGTTTATGTAAGAATTTATTTTTTAGAAAGTTCAATTTTTTGTAAGAAATTACTTTCTATATGAATCAAGTGACTCCTTAGATGTGTAAAGTTACTTCCAAAAAATGTTACTTTTTGTGTAACAACTTTAAGTAATTTTCAAAAAGTTTACATAAGAAGTTATTTCTCAGAAAGTTCAATATTTCATAAGAAGTTCCTTTTTGTACAAATTAAACAATTCCTTAGATGTCTAAAATTATATAAAGAAGGATAATTGAATGTCAAACTAAAATTTATAATTAATTAGTATACAATTTTACAAATTTAAACTTTTTTAAAAGGTTAACTTATTAATGAGTTTTTTATAATTTAAAAAACTTTTTTTAAAAAAAATGCTACTCCAAATTTTTCCTTTAAAAAAATTTTCTCCTTGAAAAATGATATGATAAGTTATTCCTACTTAAAAGGTTCATGAAAAAAATTATCATAGTAAGTTGATCTAACATCACCCTTATTTGACATGATTAATAATAATCTAAGTCATATTCACTATGAAATCAATATAAAAGATTCAAAATAAGAATGAATATGTATGAGTAAATAAATATATGTCATAATTTTCATGTTTAATTTTTATAAAAAAAGATAATATTATTTTTATTTGACAAAATGTCACAATTATTATATATATTTTTTACATTTTAGATATTTTAAAAATATAAATAATATATTTTAGTTAAATGTAAATAATAGTAAAATGTTAAGAATGCAAATATAAATATGAGTATAAATTAAAAATAAAATAGGGCTAAAATTATAAATTAGGTAAATAAGGTTCCAAAGTTTTCTAATTTAAAAAAATATAAAATATTAAAAAGTAAAAAGATTTGAAAGATCAGTTATAAACTCTTATTTCCTTTTCCTTCTTATTCAAAAATTCAAAATAAAGGAAAGGGTATTCTATTACCTTTATTTTCCTCTCCCTCTCCTCATTTTTCCCTATCCAAATAAATCATAAGGAATTGATACTTCATTATGAATATTCTTGAAAGTATTATTAATCATTTAATTAAAAGAATATAAAAGATTCCTTCATTCCATCATAAGCAAGAATTGCGATGCTGTGAATATGTTTCGAGTAACTCCTCATATTTCTCGAAGAATTTTGTCTTTCCTTTATATTTTGAATTCGATTTTAAATTTTTGTGACTAGTCACATCTACTATTAGAAAAAAAAAATTACAACAATACAAATTGGACCTTTTTTATTATATACTTGTTAGTCATGTCTAGTTCAACTTTTGACTATTATTTAAACCATGCACAATTTTTTGTTAATTCAAGAAAACTTTATTATTATTATTATTACTATTATTGTTACTGTTGTTGCCTCTACTCCTCTTCCTTCTTCTCATACTATTATTACTATTATTATTGCTCTTACTGCTATTATTACTACTACTACTTCTAATTTATATATAATACTTTCATATATTTTATAAAAAATTTGAAGATTTAATATCTTTATTTGTACACAATCAATTATATAGGACTATGTCATTGTTGCAAAGTGATCTTTATTGTAGTTTATGTTCTTAATATTATTATTATTATTTAGACACATCATTCAACTTTTAAATACTTAATCCAATTACACATAATTTATATAGAAATTTGTGAACATATAAAATAATAAATAAACTTAAAGATAATATTTTAAAATGTAAGTAATTTATTTGAAGATGTGTAAAAATGTTATAATCTTTCGGAAAGTGATCAAAGTCCGACCTTAACCCAATTCGAGATATGGTGGGAAAGTGATTAAAGTCTCCTTAAATTACTTACTTTTAACCATTGCTGGATTTAGAATTATATAACAAAAATCACAAATATGAAGGTCACATCCTCATCTTTATACCAATTACATAGCAAATTCCCAAACTACCATGGATTTTTTTATCAGTTAAATCTAATATTTTCTGTGTTATCACAGGATAAACATATCAATATTCAAACCTTCTCTTTGAGTACATTAGGATTCTTAAAAAGAAGACCTCCCAACAAAAAAAAAAAATCCAATCTTTGGATCGTTAACGTTTAAGGTTCTGTCCAACTGGCCAGTACGCCAACATGTTGATTATTGAAAGATTTAAATATATGTTGTAATTTTATATTTGATACAATTAATAATAATTATTGTTTTTTTAAAAAAATTGGTTTTAAATATTTTTAATTGAAAAAATCTATAATTAAATAATAAATTGTTTTTTATAACTTATTCTTAAATTGTAATTTTTCACTTATAAAAAATTTTATACATATTATCTCTGAAAAATTAATTATCACTAAAAATTATGTCAAAGATAATCAATTTACACATTATAATTAATTAATAATTATTTATTTTCATCACTATAATAAACAAAAATGAATTTAAGGTTGAAAAAAGAGGTCTAGTTAAGTTTTAACATTTTTAAATTGGACTCTTTTAATAAACTAATCAAGACTAGAGAGTTGTTTGATTTTATCCAAGAAGTAACTTTTTGCAAGAATTTAAACCTCCTATAAAATGACTTTCTATATGAACTTCATGAAAAGTACTTAAAATTATTTGATGACATATAAAAAGTAATACTTCATAAGAAGTAATTTTTTACATTTTATTTAGTTCAACTTTGAACATCTTATGAAGTATTAATAAAAATAAATATTATGTCCTCAATATTATTATAATATAAATTAATAAATTTTAGTTATAATTAATTAAATTTAATAATGATAATTTTATCATTATATCCATTAAAAAAAAAGGAAGTAGAACTTGTTTTGAGAGGAAATGGGTAAGCGACTTCCCATATTCGGTGGGAAGTAAGATTTTTCAAGAAGTCCCATTTTCTCTAATTTATTAAATAATAATAAACTAAATAACTTATCTCTTTTCTATTTTTTGAAAAATAGAATTTATCATACTATTAAGGTGAACTAAATAATCTCAAAACTCAACTTTCAACTTGTTTAACTCTTTTTTTTTAATACAAATTAAATTCAATCAAAACAAAAATAATTTTTATTTATAACTATTAATATTTTGAATTTTTTAGGTTGGACAAAACTTTAATACAAAGTTAATTTTCTTGGATATCCACACCCTAAATATTTAAATAAAAATAAACTATTAAATTAATCACTTCTTAAATGAATAGTTTGATTTAATTTTTTGATGACATGATAGATGTGTTTCAAATCCTGAAGGGTTTAACACTAAATCTACCATAAATTTTATTTGAATTTAAAAGACGCTTTATTCATATGCGTTATTAAAATCATGGCACATGAATTAATTATTTATTACATATAATATTTAATCTAACTATTTAATTCAATGCTAAATTAATCAATCCTCTTTAATTTTTTTAATTGAATACTGATAATAATTTTTTATTCGTATGATTAAAAGTAACTTAATTAACTTATTTCCAAAGAAACGAAAGAAAGAAAGGTGAAGACCCTAGGCAACAGTAATTCCAACAATAATTAAGTTACCTTTTTTTTGTTAAATATTTAATAATATTTTTAATTTTTAACCCCTTTGTTTGGTAACTAATGCAAAATACTCAAGAAAATAAATACCCTTAATTTAGGCTTAATTAATTTGTTAAAAAAAGTGAGATTATGCTAATAAAATAAAGCCATCTAATACCATTTTTTAAAACAACAAAACAAAACATTTTAAAAGAAAATAAATAGTACTGTAAATAAAAAACAACAAGAGCGTTTAATGGGAATTTCAAAAAAAAATTCTTATTCATTAACTAAGATTTAATTGAAAAAGTAAGAAAATAAATTTTATAACATTCATCTTGAGGTAAATGGATTTTTTTGGCAAAATCAATCAAAATTGATTGAATAATATGATTGACAAGTCAAAATATAATTAAATTAATTTGAGCAAAAAATTAAATGAATAAAATATTAGAAGGTTGTTAAAATAATTAATTTCAATGGGATGAAATTATGAATAGGTAAACAAAATTTAGCTAATTGAAAAATTAATTTTAGTGATACATGGTATAACTTAGTAAAAATATTAAGACTCTATTTTGTATAAATAATTGATAAGTTAATTAATAGTTAATAAATTAATTAATAACTAATAAGTTAACTAATAATTAGTAGTTTATAACTGATAATCGATAACTGATTGTTTAAGAAATATTTCACAAAATTAGCTATTAAATTATCTAAAATTATAAAATGGCATAAAAAACATATTAATAGAAATAAGAATTTAATTAAAATAATTCATATTTATCTAAAAATTAAATTATATTACTGTAACTAAGAAGTTTGAAATAAAATATAATATTTAATATTTAATTAATTACATTTTATAAATTTATATATTTATTTACTTACATAAATTTTATTTTATTATTTATAATAAAATTATAATTAATTAAAATGTAATTATTTATTTATGTTCATACATATTTCTATATATTTATAATTTAAAATTATGTTAAAATTAAGCTAATTATATTTTATAAAAGAATATTTAGATTTATAGTATAAAGATTATGGATTGTAAATTAATAAAAAATAAGGATAAATTTAAAAAGAACTTAAACAAACAGTGACTTATAAGTTATAAGTATTTCAAGTTTCTTATCAAATTAGAGCTTATTTTTTTTAAAATAAGTTAGTATGATAAATACCTATAAAAATTAATTTATAACTTATTTATCATATCAATAAGTTATAAATTAATTTATTTATTTTATAAAATGAAGCCTAAATAGGATATCCATACCCAATAAAATATCTAAAGTGCAAAAGTTTTGCCCTTCTACATTACAAAATTTTAGCTAAAATGAAATTGTAAGCTATCGTTTTATCTTTAGCTATTTTCATTATTAAATTTGTGTACACTGCAATGCCATTTAATAAGTCAATCTATTTAAAATAAATTGAACATTAAAGTATTTAAGAGAAATTGTCTAAAATAAATAAAGTTGATAATTATAATAATCATGCAATAATATTTAAAATAACTATATGATACATTTTTTAAACTAATATGATAATATAGAATACATAATAATATTTCAAATATTATTTTGAGTTTAAATTTATTTATTAATTAAATAAAGCACATAACATAAGCCAAACTTAAATAACTCACAAATAATGTGATTGGTTTGTTATACCCCACTACAAATTAATAGAGAAAATATGCCTTCTCTTTTCTTAGTACAGGCTATGGCACCTTTTTAATAATTAACTTATTGCAATTGTTGATAGTTGTTTTGATTAATTATTAGTTAATAATTAATTATTATATTAATTAATTTGATCAATTAATAATATGAATTATTTAAATAAAATATTTAACAAAATTATTTATTTATTATCAACTGAAGTTCGTTTAAAATTTCAAACCCTCAAGCAAAGTTGTTTGGTTGTTGTGAAGGGTAATATAACTTGCTTGATTCGTCCCCTAATTACTTTTCGTTGGGCATGAAAAAAACGGTAACATTGAGGCTGCTGCTTCCGTTTCCACCAAAAAGTCGTTGGTCCGCTCCCAAAATGACATTGATTCTGCTTTATTGTTGGAATGATCATAAAGACCCACCTGAAGTACTCACTTTCACAGCCTTTGTTGAAAAACTGAGTGGAACTTGAATGATTTCGCTTCAGCTTTTCTGTCTTAGAACTTCAGCAAGTCACTTGTGCGTATTCATACGTGCAAAACTCATACTTTGGACTCTTTTGTTTTACCCAAATAATAAACCGGAATTTTAATGTCAAACTTATATGTAACATCACATCTAAGGATATAAGTATTTTATTTATTTATTTATATATTCTTTTACTTTAATGATATTTTAAATTTTATATATGATTTATTAAATTAAATTTTCTTCAAAAGATATATATTATTATAATTTATTATTTATTTATTTTTAAATATATATAATTTATTATATTTATTTATTTTTCTTTTAAAATATAAGTAAAATAATTAAAAAATTTAATTGATTATAATTAAGGTAATTATCTTAATAAAATTTTAACTGATTATGATTCAAATTTTAAATACTTATAGTTGAGAATAATTACCTTATTAAAAAAAGCCCAAAATATTAGTAACCTCTATCAACGACATTTTCTCCTTTCTCTCTACATAAATCTAGACAGATCTTTTCACCCTTGTGAAATCTTAAGATATATGTAATATTCGGTAGAAATTCAATATATTAAAATTACTAGAAGCTAATTAAAGTGTTATTATTAGTGAATAATTTCAAAAAGATTTATTAATTTTTAATGAATACAAATACATTAGTTATTATTTTCGAGAAATTAGAAAATTTGAAGAAGTGTTCAAAATTAAGGGTTAGTAAAATTTTTAGTATAATAAAAGGTTTTTACTCAACAAACACCAATAGAAACTCAAAGGCATCAACACTAGAATCTTTGAAAGCCAAAAGAAAATATGCACAGTTTTGATTAGGGTGTCCACGGATCGAGTCAGACTGGGTTAGGCTATTAATGCTGCCTGCCCATACAATTTTCGGGCCTCATTTCTTAGGCCCATTTCCGCCCAGCCAAATCTTTAGCCCAATTTTTACCGGGCTGTCATGGGTCCAACACGTAGCACTGGGTTGGGCCGGGCACTTGAAATTTTATTTTTTACATTATTGGCAAACATTGGGCCTTAATGAAAAATGATCCTTTTAAATAAAAAAGCACAAAAATGCACATCAAACAACCTAATTCTGGGGGGACTACATAAAATTGATTAAAAAAATTTATTTAATACTTGACATTTTCATCAAAAAATTCTTCTAATCAATATTTCATGTTGTAAACATATAGCCATTGTTTCTGCATCCTCGCATGTTCTTAAATCTTAATTACAACTTACAAGTAACAGAAGGTTTCTCTACTTACAAAAAGAAGCACTTTAATTACCAAAAAAAAAAAAATCAAGGTACCTATTATTAAACCAAGGTATATTTTATCGGCTATATTTTCCACATTCCACTAATATTCACATCCCAAGAAATAAAAAAATGATTACTAATAGAAGCTAGGTTGATATTGATACATATTGAAATTGGAAAAGGAGGACTTGCTCTGCTAGCATCAATGACAGTAGAGGAAAAGTGCTAGAACAGCCCGACTGTTCAGAACGACTGAGAGGGAGAAGCCACCTAGATGGGTAAGGTACGAATGATGTTGTCATTTTTGAAGCCCCAATTGGAAACCCAACCACAAGGCCTTCAACTCAAGCTTTAACTAGAGCTTCAGTCCTCTGCAAGATTTGTTGGAGTTGCTAGTCGAGGATAAACCCTAAAGGTGTAAAAGGCTAGAAGTGCAGGACAGTTGGACAAAACGAGGGCATACGGTTAGGAATTGGGAACTAGCCTATGGATACATATTACAGACAAGATGGAGTCAAGAGAGATGGTCACAGCAGCATGGACATGGAGGCCGAAGCTCTGCTCTGCTTGGGTTTTCAAAAGAAAGAAGGGCAAACACTAGATCACAAAGAGAGGAATGAGGCTGCGCTAGGGTTTGGTGGCCAAATTGTGCCTCTTATATTTGAAGCTAAACAACGCCATATCGGCCATTTAAAACAACGTTGTATTCCATTTGTATCAGGTGGGTCCAGGTTAAATTAGGTTCAAAAATTGAAACCTGTGCCCGCCCTGATAACCCGCTTTCCCCTTCTTTTTTACCCAAATCTACCCCGTTAGCCCAACCCAAACCGGCCTAAATGTCAAAAATCAGTTCGGTCCCGGTGGGTTGGGCCGGGCTCTAATTTTTTGGACACCCCTAGTTTTGATAAAGGAAAAACATGTAGCGTGTGTAAAAGGACAGCAAATAATGGTAATTCTATGGAAATGACAAGGGTAGTTTTTAAGACCAATTACCCTACATGATATTTTGCTTTAATTTGTAGCAAAAATTATAGCACATCACCCGGTTTCGAGAGAGCTAAACTATGCGAATGAGTGTAATATTTTGAAAAAGTGTGGTTAATAAGGAAGAAAGTGCAACATTGACAAATACTATTTTTAAGTAAGCTTAATTCTTGGAAGTACTATCAATTCAAGTAAATGATAATTTTATTATATAAATTAAAGAAAGTATTTTTAATATTTGATTTATAAATTTTAATTTCATTTCTCAAATATTAATTATTTAAGGAAATAATTTGGTTTTAAAAGTTACTTTAATCACTACTCTAGAGTTGCAATTCTATGATAGTTAACAGATGTTGATCATAATATAGTTAACAGATGTTGATCATAATAAAAATTGATATCTATATAAATGTAATAGTATTTTTGAAATTATTATAAAAAATAAGACAATGATTTTTAACATAACTAGCATCTATAGTTTTATGGTGGCTTTTTTAAAATTTGTAGAAAAATGCAACACAACGGTTGAATTAAACAATGATGTGTAAAGTTAATGTCAATGGAAGTCTAAATTTTATTAGAAATCATAACATCAATTATTTATATAGTCGTCATTCAAAAGACATTTCAAATGTCACCTTGAAAGATATTTAATATGTACACTTTAATTTTTATAAATTGATGTGTAAAAGGATTCAAAAGTTTCCTTGAGTGATATAATTGTCACTTACTTGAAATCCATGCATATCTCAGACATCAGTGTTGAATTAATAACCAATATTTTTAATTTTTTTGTAACCTATATATTTTATGTCGCATTTCCATTTGAAAGCATCTTGATGACATAGCCTTAATTATTTAATTTTAGATTTTGTTTGAAAAGAAAGAAAACAAGTCCTTCAACATTCATCAATATCTTTCTTTTCATTATAGAATTTGATCATTGTTGCTTTACCCATTATCATTTATATATGTTTCAAATGAAATGGACAAGGAACTATTTTCTTCCTCCTCAAACACATTTTGGCATTGGTAATGGAGTCAAATATATTACCTAAATTCATGATTTACTAATATCTAACTTGAAGAAATATTAAATGATAACTATGAGAACTAGCATTGAATTTGGCGGCAAGATTGGAAAACTAAAGTCCTTTTTTTTCCTCTTTATGTAATATTGTTATAAATACATTTATTGATGTAATGATATATTAAACAAATAAAATTATAGAATAAATTTTTCTATGTTGATGTCATCTTTTTTATATATTTTTAATTTAAGTTCAATGTGTTGATATTTATATCCTTGTGAGAAAAATATGCAAAAAGAATATATAATTTATCACTAATTGATGATGTTTAATGAAATTATAGAAACATTTTCTTATTAATTTTGAAACTAACTTTTTTTTCAAATTTAACAAAATTAATCTCTTATAACATAGTAAAAATCTCATACAAAATTACATTAGTTATTTAAAAATATTCGATATATAAAAATAAGATGGCAATTTTTATATTACAATTAATGTGGTATGTTTTAATTAAAATGACATTGCTTCATTATATAGAAAATGGTTATTGTAACTAAACCTCTATCTAATAACCACCTTGGTATAACATGTATCTATTTGCATCTTGTCTATTATTATAAACTGATACAAAAAGTGATAAAAAATTATAAAAGCATTGGTAGGAATGTGAAATACAAGATTATTTCACTCTAATACCATTTGTAAACTCAATATTTCTTCAGCATGGAGCTCTATTTTATGAACTCTAGAAAAATTACAAAGCATAAATTGATCTTCAACTCTTTTGTGTAAACAAGATACACCCATCAAATATTCTTAGATTTTCGTTCTTTATGTGTCTTGACTTGATGTTCTAGTGCAGATGTGCAGGTTTGCTTTTTTTACGTCCGTCTTAATATATTCAACTCAAGATGTGAAGTATTGATGCTATGACATCTCACTAAAATGTTTCTAATTTTTTTTATTAGCTTATGAGCATAATTCATAACTTTAGGCACAAAATATTATATATAAAATATTACGTGTATTTGCATATGAAAATGTTTTGGCTTTGGGTATGTATAACTCTAAAAGATATTGTTTCATGGATAATTTAGGTTACATTATGTAAATGTATGAATGTCTATGTGTTTTATGATTTATTTAAGAATATGTGCAAATTTATTTGATATAGGATTTGGTTAATATTCTTGTATATATGGTTCTCACTATATTAGCTAGTTATGGATTGAAGATGGATGTCTACACTACTAAAGAAAAAAACCTTATCTATACTATAATGTCATATTATAGGATCATTAAAAATATATGGGAGCTAGATTAAATCCAATTTAGGGAGTTTGTCTTTCGACATAAGTGGATAGATAATAATAATAATGGCATCCAAGTGAATAATATAAGATTTACATTGGTGGCTTAGTAAGTAAAATCATGCAGGGGAACTATTTGTAATGGCATTTCAAGTAAAATAATTTTTCTATACAACAAACCCAGTTGATAGCAAGTAATTTGTAGTTTTTCAAGGGAAAAAAATAAATTGTTAGTAATGAGAATAAAGAAAATGTAACCATTAATGTTAAAGACACATCTCATTTCTTATCAAAACTACTTTTAGTTATTCTTGAAAGCAATTTGAAAGAGTTTTATATGTATTAAAATCATAAAGAAGGGATATGGATTAATAATTCTTCTAAATAAATTTCTTATACTATGAGTTCAAGGTACTAATGTCTTTTTTTTTTAAGTTATATTGCTTGTTAGTTTATATAGTATGTGAAGATATATATATATTTAGATAATGCAAGTCCCATTTGAGAGATACACAATAATGAATTATATATACTTGGATAGAATGATATCCCAATAAATTAAAATATAATTTTTCTTTCATCATGATGAATTATTTTTTTGTAATTGTTACAACATTTAATTTCTCATTTACTTATTTTGTTCTTTTACAATTTGATGCTGTAGATGTATGTCATTTAGCAATATAGCTTATTAGGTATTTCTTGATCACATTTATACGTATATAGAATTAAAGTAGATGAAAAATATGCTTATTTTATTTGTTATGAATTGCATATATTGAATTTAGGATTATGTATTAAAATTAAGATGAAATGTATAGGGTTTATATGTATTATCAAGTTATTGTATTGTACTTTTGTAGTTTTAAAGGTTCTAGATGTATTTTAATTTGGAAGTAGTGCAATAGGACATGTCATAAGACACTGTACAAAATGAAAAAGGGTGTAAAGAATATGTTTTTTCAATTTTTGGTTTTGAAGGATGTAATACAATATTGGTCATGTAAAAAATTGAAGTGGTATATTAAATATTTCATGTCAATTGATAAAGTAAATTAACCATTGAACTATAATTTTTAGTGACAGATATCAATAGAAAATCAATATCTTTAAATGTCACTAGTTACTAAGTAATGTGATCTTCAAAAAACAATGGTGATTTATTTGTTAGAAAATTGATATAGTATTATTTTTCTACTATAATTTTGTAATTGATGTTGTGAAATATTTACTATGATACTTGATAAAATGATAATACAAAATTGACATCTAATCCCTAAAATAATTAACATTAATCTATGATTATGAAATAATGAATTTCCAAGCATTTCCAATTGTTTTCCTAAATTGTTTTTGTTAGAGAATTTAAATATGTGGCTTTAAGAGTAATAGTGTGTCGGGCATACATAAAAATTTGAATTCATTTCATTCTTAAATGAATTCTATCAAATTCTTATGTTTGGATTAAAAACTTTTAGATTTCATTTTATTTTAAAATCTTGTTTTATTTACATAATTATCATTTTAAAATCCTATCAAATTAGCTAGGATTTGATAAGAATTTATTTCATTTCAAGTATGATTTTTTTATTGAACAATTTTGTCCTTCATTTCTCAAATTATTAATAACCCTTACCCTTATCCATTTTATCTTTTGAAGAAAACCTCGAGCCATTTCCTTTTGCTCATTGCTTCTCCCTCTCACTCATCTTCATTGTCCTTATTGAAGAAAGGTGAGATTGCTACATCTAGGTTTATTTTTTCAAGTCTTTTTACATTTGCGTTTAGTTTTTCAAAGTCATTTTATTGATACCTATTGTTAATCATTTATTTTTCGCGATCTACTTCTACTAGGACTTACTCTGTAATAAAGTTTTATTAAGCTATTTCCAGGATCTGCTTCTTAATTTTAGGTTCGTTGAATTTCGATTTCTATTGTTACATTTGGGTTTGTCATGCATTTTGAATATTTCATCATTTGATCTAATGTGTGTTCTGCTATTATACCCATTAAACTAATTTTGCATAAGATATTAATGTTTGAAATTACAATCTGCTAGGACAAGGAGTAATCCAAAATGGGTTCGCATAGGCAATAAATTAATTAGCCCCTTAAGGGTTATAATGATAGCTTTTAGTAGTGGAATTTTTTTTTTTGGTGATGAGAAGATAGAACAACGATGTTTTAGGGTCATGGTAGAATGAGAAAAAGTTTAAGGTGATTAGCAAGATTTTCAATCATTTAATGCTGCTTTTAGCATGAAGTCTAATTTTTGGGTCATTCTAAGTAGTTTTCAATGGATTATGATCAATATTTTAGAAGTCCAATTTTTGAATTGGAGAGCAGAGTTCTATGAAGTCCAATCACACCACCCAAGATTGCAAGTTCTTATATAGATAGAAACAGGTTAGAAGTTAGCACTAAATGAATGAATTTTGTTGTGATTGTATTTGTATCAACATCAGGTTAGTGAATATAGATTTATATAGTCCAAAGGGGTATACGGAAAGCCCATCATTAGTACAGAAGCTTTCATTATAGAGATTTATATAATCCAAATCAAAGACATTGGTGTCTTTGATTTAGAGGATAGAAGCTTTCATGAAATATTTCCCAACATTTAGCAGTTGTTTCCAATTTTTTTACATTCTAATGTTTATTCTAATAATAAGTATGATTATCACTTCCAATGTTTTTTTACATTCTAATGTTTATTTGTACAAATGGTTATGGTTTTAGGATTTAGCTTTAGATCACAATGCTTATAATTTTTATGGTTTATAATTTTTAATAGGGTTTATGGTATAAATTTTGTAGTTCATTTTTTAGTATTTAATTTATGAATTTATTCAAAAGGGATAAATTAAACAAAAGGTAAAAAAAAAGAAGGGACACGTAGCAATAAAGATAATAAAGGACAACATTGAATTCATTTAACTTGCTATGTTTCTTGCTTCTCTTTCCTATTTATACAACAAGTACATCCCTACTTTCATAATCTCTTCATTCACTTCTCTTTCTCTATTGTCTTCAAAATTATCTCATAGTCACTGGATTCTTGATTTTTTTATATAAAAAAAGAAAGCCCCTTCCACCTAAGTTAATATGTTAAGGCACACTGCAAAACTACTAGGTTTATAGTCACAGATTCTTAATTTTATTAGTTTGCTTTCAAGAATGTAAGGCGACACTCATACCTACAAGAAAGCTTATCCTTCTTTCAACATTTGGAACATGTTTCTGTTACCCAAAGCAATTCTGTTCTCTGCACAAAAGAAAAAGCAAGCAAAGAGTGACATAACACCAAGCATAATATGATTTTGAGTTAAAAAAGCAACTCATTTCACATTTTTATTAGTTTGCTTTCAAGAATGTCAGATTCCAAATATCTAAGTAGCAATTGGACAAAACAAAGAGAAAAAAGACACAGCATACAAAGATGACCCATACTCTAAGATACCACAGATTTTAATGAGAGCCTTTCAAATTCTTTTTTCTTTATTGAGAAGATGTTGTCAATAGGAGGTATTTGCAAGAGAAACAGAAGAAGTTTTCATATGCATGCAACGCCTCCTAAAGATCTTAAAAAATTACCTTCATGTTTAATTTTTAATGGGGTTTATGGTATAATTTATCAATAAATTTGTGATTAAATTTTATCTAAATTCTTACTTTATTTAATTTATCCTTTTTTTTAATTTTTCTATGATTGGTAATGTTATTGATTGTTTAAGATAGAGAATGTGTAATTAGTATGTGTAGGAACTAACTGCATACCGTCATGCAAAAATAGAGCATGAAAGCATTTTCATCTTCTGTTAACACTCACTTAAACCAGAAATCTTCTGATATTATAATGGATTTGTATACCATATTTATTACATTACTTTATATTACTCTTACATTTATATTTCAAGCTTAGTCTTCAATATTGTATGATTGGAACTTGTAATAATAATTTATGAATAAGACATTATATAGATTTCTTTGACACTTAATGTGATACTATGTAGATAATAAGGGAATTTAAGAGAAATTTTGTTGCTGCTATTGCTACATACATACTTCATATTTATTGATATGCTACTTAGGTCAAAATAATGATTAAAGGGCTAGGAATAGAAAGAGAAGTAATTAGACAAGAGTTAATGAGAAGAATACAGACTGATGAAAGGACACATGACATTTTATGTATAGGGCCTGATGCTTCTGGCCATCTAGTTAATATTTTAAGAATGACTAATCTTCTTAGAGACTCTAGATACATTGTGTTAAGGAACAAATGGCCAGATTTCTACATATTTTAGTACATAATGTTAGAAATTGCACAATTAGCTTTTTCTTTCATTGTTTAGATGAAACCATCAGTTGTCATTTTCATCAAGTTCTAAGAGCACTTATAACACATGAAAATTGATTTCTAGTGCAACCGAATGGAAGTGTAATCCCACCTAAAATATTGGACAATAAGGGAAGGTTTTTTCCTTATTTTCAAGTAAAGTCATTTCTTTAAGATTGATTAGGTTTAATTTTTATTAACCACTAATTTTAAATTTACATGAAACAAGAAAAATTATGCTGGTGCTCTTAATGGAACACATGTGCATGTGAAAGTTATAAAGGAAGATATGGCAAGATATCGTGGGAGAAACGGTTATCCAACAATAAATATATTAGCTGCATGTTCATCTGATTTGAGGTTTACATATGTTTTACTAAGATGGGAAGGGCTGGCTGTTGATTCAAGAATTTTAGATGATACTTTACATAGGGAAGATAAGCTTAGAGTTCCTAAAGGTAATATACATATATGTATATATTTATGCATTTTTTTAGAATTTTCTTCTATTATAAACTAAATCATAATTTTAATGATTTAGGCAAATTTTATTTGGTTGATGCTAGGTATGCATTGAAGTCTAAGTTTATTACTCCATATAGAAGTATAAGATATCACCTCAAAGAATGCTCAAGGCATCTACCATGAAACTCAAAGGAATTATTTAATTTGTGGCATTTATCATTGCATAATTCTATAGAAAGTGTTTTTGGAGTTTTGAAAAAAAGATTTCTAATAATAGCAAGTGGAATAGAGGCACAATATGATGTCAAGACCTAATGTGAAATTGTGTTGGCATGCTGTATATTACACAATTTCTTAATGGATGTTGATCCTAATTAAGAACTTATATCAGAAGTTGATAGAAAGCTTATGGAAAGAGAGCATGAAATTGAAAACCTACCAAAAAGTGTAATTCTAGATGCTAATACAATAGAAGGAGAGTGAATTAGGAATTTAATTGCAAAGCAAATGTGAAATGATTATAATGTTCAAAATTAGGTTGTAGTTTACTTATGTTAATAGATTTATGGCCTATTTATGTATTTAGTTAGTCCTGTTTATGGATCTTAATTATGCTAATTGATTATAGCTACTATTTTATTTTTCCTATATCATTTTGTACTTTAAGTTTAAAATTTTATAAAAAGGAATTTTTTTCCTTTTGGTTTAGATAATTTTTATGATCTCTCTCTTTCCCTTGATGTCCTTTCTTTTCCCTTAGAATATCAAAAGTTTCTCACTGCCACTTGATTCCATAAATCATTATAACTTGAAATTATTCACATATCATATTTTAATTTCTTTCCTTAGTGGTAGACAAACAATTATTTTCTCAGGGTCCAGTTATTCTTAATTTGATTATTTCTTTCTTTTTTATATATAAAAATTATTAATATTAATAAGTTCAGAAGTTTCAACTAGGGTGGTTGAATTATTAATAATAGTGGTTGTAAGGCATGTGGCATGGAAGAAATAGAGAAAGGATGCAATGTGGAAGAAATACCAAATTTGTATAAAATACCATATCAAATGATGGCATTGGAGAACTAAAGTAGTTAAATGATAGGTCTAAATAGGTGAGCTCTTTGAGTGTAGAAATTGAATATGGACTTGTTCCATTAAATTGGCAAAAAGAGCATCCCCATGTCAACAACTTCTTTAAGTTACTTATGGAATCTGGTAATTCTCCAAAAAAATTAGTAAAACTTAATATCAATCTCTGCAAAGAGTTATTCTATGGGAAGTCTGGCAAATAACCATAAAAATTATAATTATTTGATATGTTAAGAGAAGCAAGTGTTTATACCTTAAAGATATCTTGTGGAAATGTTCCATTTAATCCACAGTCACTGAGATGCAGGGAAGTCAAATTTGAGAATTTAATAAAGAACTCTAACATTAGGGCTGACAAATTATTGCCATCCAAATGAATTACTGATAGACTTCTAAATGTTTGAAGTAAAGAATTAATGGGGCCTGAAAAGTTACAATCTGACATGTTTAATACCTGTAAATCAAGCAAAAAAGATAACAAAGCATTACCCCATTCATTTCCCCTATCTGATATAGGAATATAATCCAGGTAAAGTTTTTTGAGTTGCATTATGTTTTGAACAAGCATTGCTAGATTAGGATTCTCAAGCTTCAGTATTACATTAGGATACCTAACTCCAAGTGCTTCTAAATATGAAAAAGTGGAAATATCAAGAACAACTAACCTTGTTGGGTGAGAAATCTCAATTGGTATTTTCCCCATAAAGCCATCATAAGATAAATTTTGATAGCTCAACTTTTTGAGCTTCTGAAATCCAGAAAGGTTTACAGAATTAAATTCATTGTAAGCCAAATTCAAATTCTGTAAATTTACAAGACTAAACAAACTACTTGAATTGCAGAGCTCACCATATATGTATTCTTCACTCAAGTCAAGGCTAGTAACATATCCCTTATTGTCACAAAATACACCTTTCCACTTACAACAATTACTTTCAAGACTAGCTTGTTGGAATACAAAGGATCTACCAAAAATTTTCAAAACTACTTTGTATTGCCTTAATGGGCATATTTATTTATGAATGTAGCCTTTTAATATCTACTAGAATCCCTATGATTCAATGCTTATGCTGCTTATTGCTCTTGTTTTTAGATATGGATGGGATTGATGCAAAAGTTCAATTAACTCTCGAAAGTAATAAGAAGAGCAAATGTCTAACTTGGATACCTAAGATAGATGGACTACTTTTAGAGGTTTTGAAAGAGCAAAAGGTAAAAGGACAAAAGCAAGATAGGAATTTCACACGAGAGGCATATAAGGTGGCTATTGATACACTTAACATAAGATTTGCAAAGAACATTAAGGTTAAAAATGTTATAAATAGACTCAAAACCTTCAAAACTCAAATTTATATAGCTTTGGAGGTCTTGAACAAAAGCAGTTTCTTATAGAATGACATTGGAAAAACTATAGAGGCTGAGGCTAATGTTTAGGACTAAGCTATAAAGGTAAAATACAGAAAATTAGCATTTCATGTTAGAAAGCATATTTTTTTCACAGTTACTTATATTTATTATTTCCTTTTAATTTATTAAGCAGAAGCAGATGTCAGATTAGTTTGTGGCAAATAACTTTTCGACCTTCACTTAATGTGTGACATTTATGAAAAAGATAGAGCAACTGGTTTAAATGTAGAAAGTGCAAAAGAAAAAGTGAGGAGATGGCAAGATGAGACAGCAACAATTTCCATTGAAGAGATTGATCAATTATAAGCAAATAGTTCCATCCATATTGAGAGTTTTTACCAAGGTGGTGAAATAAATGAAGAAGGTAATCAAACTCCTTCATCTTCAGCTTACTCAATGTCTAAGAATCATTTAACAAGAAAAAAGGGAATCAAAAGAAAGGCTTATATTAAAGATGTCATTAGTAAAGGTATTAAAGATGTTAAGGAGGCTATGAAAGAGATTACTTTTGTAATTAAAAGTAGCAATCCTATTGCCAACCCTGAAAAGGTGGTAAAGATGTTGCAAGAGATGGGACTTAAGGGAGATTTCTTCTCGGATGTTTTAGATTATTCGATGGCTAACCTAATTCATATCAACACCTTTGGAGCACTTACAAGAGATTTGAGTGGATATTGACTTTTCAAAAAGTTAGAAAATTATATTTAAGTTTTGCTTTAAAGCTGGAACTTCTTTTGCATTTTTAATTTTATCATCATTTGTATTTTTAATGATGAAAGTTCTTACTTCTGTTAGGGTAAGCTACTGATTTTCTGCAGAGGATTTGCTGGAAACCTGTATATTTTAAGGACATGCTTATAATGACCTTATGATGGTAGTATAGACATGCTTTTTTCTTGTATTGATATGTTATATCTTAGTTGTGGTGGTGTTATTTAACTATGGTGTTTTTGTCTTTGCTTTGTTGAAAATTTGAATTCTAAGGTGATCTAACTTATATGGAAGGGACCCATATTGGAGATTGAAATTATGAATTGAAACTAGAAATGGGTTCTATAGAATAATCTATGTCCCTTGTGAACTAAAACTGGAAATGGGCTCTGTAGAATAATTTAAATGGTAGCATTAGACTAAACATTCACTGAAGTGAGGGGAAAAGGGAAGCAGATTAACTACCTCCCAATTCTTTATTCCCAAGTTTCTCAATTTACCAATTTGAGGACTGGGTGTTGTTATGTTTTCCATTATAGAGGAGTGGTGGGGGACCTAGAAATAAAGAACTATTAATACTTCAATGTGTTTAAGAATATCTCAATGAAGTCAATGTCCAAATAATTTAGGAGGGGCAATTAGTTTCCATCATAGATATTTTTATGTTTCAAATTTGATAATGTTACATATTCTCAAATCCTTATCCTCCACATCTCATCTTTATTATCTAACTTTGCATAGAAAAGTTGGTAGTTCCTTAGCCTCAGGTCAACGATGTCTCTTTCCAGTTGCCATTGTGATGGAGTTCATAGATGTGATCTTTCATGGCTTGGCATATATATATACACATTCCTTTCAATAAAATGTGAAATTTAAGATAGAAACAGGAGTTGTCGTATTGAGTAGAGGTGGACATTGCGTTTTGGAAATAAGAGAAGGGGGAGGGAGGAGAGAATAGAGAGGTCTAGGAAAATAAAATATTAAATTAAGGATATTATTGTAAATATGAATATTTGAAATGAATTCTATAAATTTTAATAAAATTCCAAATAAAAAAATTCATTTTAAAATGAAATAAAATCATATTTTATCTAATTTATCCTAAATAGAAAATTTCATTTAGAAATGAAATAAAATTATTTTTTTAAATGAAATAAAATGAATTCTTATTTTAAGTGTGCCAAACAAGGGGTAATGCTTTTTAAACCTATTATTTTATTACACTAAAACACTTATTTGATTGGTAGTAAAGTAAATTAAACTCAGAAAAGCACATGATCATTTAATGAAAGAATATTAGCACATTGGAATTAAATGGAGGAATATAATCACATGAAGCATTTAATGTAAGAATACTATTTGATTAGAAAGAGAAGGTTAAAGGATTTTGTGAGATTTTGCCTCACTAAAAAGGACTGATAAATGCACAATTGTACTTAAATTCTATGTGTTTCATCACTCATTTACTTAGTATCTTGTGCAAATTGATTGAAAAAGGATACTTAGATGCTCGATATTTTATTTTCAAGTTTTGAAATGACACATTTAAGCATTAGAAAAGGATCCGGAGGCAAAATCATGCAAATTGTGGAGAATTGAAGAAAAGTTGCTCACCTGACAAAGAACACGGGGTATGGGAACCCCGTGTGGAAGGCCGTGTATCCTTCTGGAATGCTTCGAAGCTTCACTGATGTGCTCAGAGAAGAACACGGGGGTAAACACGAGACGTGTCATACCCCGTGTACCATACTGCCCTTCACTTCGAAGGTAAACACGGGGGATGTCATACCCCATGTATCATGCTGCTCAACTTTCGCAGAGAAACACAGGGTAGAACACGGGTCGTGTCGTACCCCGTGTACATTACCCATATAAGTTTTGTGCGAAAAAAATCAAAAGGGAAGAAGGGAGAACCGAAAATTAGAAAGGGGAGCTGTGAGTAGAAACCCTAGGAGAGACCCAAAGTCACTAAGGGCACCTGCTAGCATTGGATTCAAGCAAAGGATTGAAGATTCAAGCAAGGAATTTGTAGAGCTTCATGATTTATTTGATTTTCGTCTCTGTTTTCTGGTTTTCTGCTAGTTTTGTAATGACTTCACACTAAACCCTTGTGCTCAGCTGGGGTGAACTTGTTCATGGATTTATGGAATTGATTTCTATATAATCTAACTTGATTTACTGTTAATTTATGGTTTGATTATGCTATTTTGTACTTGAACAAACTAATACTTTCAGAATATTGGATTTGTGTTAAGGATTAGTTGATTCTAGGTTGAAATGACCAATTAATTAATCGGACCTTGCATGATCATTGGGAATATCAATTAGACTTAGGAATTAAGCTAATTGGATTCTTTTACACAGGATGAAATGTCTAAGAATGGATTCTAAAGCAATATTAATGCAACCTAGATGAGTGATTACTAGAGAAATTCTGGACACTTAATCTTTTGGTTAGTAGCTAGTAGCCTTGCAATGAGGTATAGCTTATTTTTAGTAATCCAGCAATCTAAATTAACAGTAAACCAAGTTAGAGGATTATCTTCATTCCATAATGAAATATACAAGGAAACCCTAAGTTGAGTACGCTTCCATCTCAATTGAATTAAATCTTTTTTGATAACTAAGCTCTGTTTTGCATTTTATCCTTAATTCACAATATCAATTAATATACCTAGATAATTTGCCTCAAAATTTAGTTAGTATTCAATATTCAATCCCTGTGGAGATGATATCTTTTATACTATAACTCGACTAAATCCATGCACTTGCGGGATCACGTCAGGGACCTACTGCCTATAATAACTTAGAGTCTAAGTTTGATAATGTAAGCTTATAAAAAATGATGTCATCATTTTTATTATAAATAGCCTTACTCATTCGATGATTTTGCATATCAAAGTTAGAGTGAGAAAGACATTAAAGAGCTAGTGAGAGAGAGAGATGGAGTTTTTCATATTCTTGAAAGTATTTTTTATATTTTCTAAGTAAGTTTTTAAGAATTTCTTGAGTTTCTTGAACTAAAAGCTCTATTTAATCTTCAAAAGGAAGGTAAAAATCATCTTCTTTAGTGGTTCTTTTTTATTTTATGGTTTTCTTGAAAAGTTCCTTTATTGACTTGATCTTGTTTATGGAAAATGAAATCTTAAATCAGTACATGTATAATCAAGCAAGCAAAGCTCAAAAAGAGTAAGTAGAGATCTACTTATTTTCTTTAAGAAGATTTAATATACATGATATACATATATATATATATATATATACATATGTATATATATATATATATATATATATATATCTGTATTTGTGTGTAAGTGTTTTAAAAGTGTGTTGGAGCTATAATTTTCATGGTGTATCTGATTTCTTTTGAACTTGAAAAGTGTTTTCTTCAAGAAAAACACAAATTTGTTAATTTGAACTTCAAAAATTTTGGATCTTGAAGAAGGATGTATAGTCAAGCAAAAATTTGTTAATTCTTCAAAAATTTGTTTTCTTGAAAAGTTCCTTTATTAACTTGATCTTGTTTATGGAAAATGAAATCTTAAATTAGTATGTGTATAGTCAAGCAAGCAAAGCTCAAAAAGAGTAAGTAGAGATCTACTTATTTTCTTCAAGAAGATTTAATATACATGATCTATATATATATATATATATATATATATGTATGTGTGTGTAAGTGTTTTGAAAGTGTGTTGGAGCTATAATTTTCATGGTGTATTTGATTTCTTTTGAACTTGAAAAGTGTTTTCTTCAAGAAAAACACAAATTTGTTAATTTGAACTTCAAAAATTTTGGATCTTGAAGAAGGATGTTTTGATTTTCAACTTTGAGAAATGAAATACTTTGAAAAGTTTTGATTTTTGAAAACATCTTGTGTTTTAGAACCTATCTTATGATTTTAAAATGTTGAATCTCCAAAAAGCTTCTTGAAAAAAGAAAAGAGACCAAAAATATTTTTAGGTATATTTGGAAAGAATTTGCAAAGAGAGTAAAGGGTGATCTTTGAAAATGATTTATGAAAAAGACCATTTTATTTTAGATTTTAGATGGTCATCTTTTATAAACATGTTTTTATACAAAAGTGAAAACAAAAACCATGTTTAAAAAAATATGAAAGAGCTTTCAAGTTTTTCAAAGAAAACCTTGAATTTTTTATTTTTGTAAGAAAATCAAGTGTACAATATTTTAAATACTAGTAGAAATATTAAATGATTCTTACATCAAAGTTTTTAAGCAAAAATAATGTTAGGAAACACCTTAAAAGCCCTTAGGTTTTCTAATGAAACATTGAGGAAATATTTAATTTTGTGAGAAAAATTTATAACTCTTATTTGTAAACTCTTATAGAAATATAAGGTAACATATATATCAAAGTTTTTAGGCCTAAAAGACATTTGGAAAACCACCCTTTTAGCTCTCAGGTTTGTGCTACAAAACAGTACTAAAAATTTGTGATTTAAAAGTGAAGTTTTGATTCTTATAATGTTGTTTGTTAGTGAAATATTTTTGTAACTTGTAAAATAATTTTTAAGCAAGAAAATGATTGAAGAATGACCATCTAGGTCATGGATATTAGGTTGGAAAATAACATTAAATTTTCTAAAAGTTTGCTTAAAATGTTAGTATTTTAAAATGAAAGTGGTATGTTAAAACTTAGTAAAGGGTTATGCTAGATTACATGATTATTTGATGTAGAAATGTAAAGTGTTTGCCATGGTTTCATAATACTATATACCATGAGTTTTTAGCTAAATTAGTAAGGAAATACAATTTTCTTACTTGGTAGAATATATAATATGTAAAGCTTAGGTTTGAGTGTGATTACTTTTGAAAATAATAAAAGTTAAAAAGTGGAGATATAACCTTGTGGCTTCTTGTTGAAAAACTATGAGATACTCTCCTATTTTTAAGAAAAATATTGTTTTATTTTAGTATAGAAATATATGGAATTAGTAATTTTGAAATATGCTTGAATGTGGGAAAGATTACATGTGAAAATATGAGGTGATGCCACATGGTTTCATGTTGAAAAACTATGAGCGTATTATGCTTTATAGAGCATGAAAAATGTTGTGATGTATTGAATATGCACTAGTAAAATTTTATACAAAGGTGTTTGAAAAGAAACCTTTAAAAATTTGCATAAAATTGATATAGAATTAATGAACTCTTATATGTGAAATATGATGTGATAAAGTTATTTAAACTTTTAAGAAATGAATGATATATTTGAGCACTATAATATGTGAAAAGTATGATTAGAGTTGTTAAACTCTTGAAAAGAATCTAGCTTTTGATTATGAAAACATGAATTCTTGAAAAAAGTCATTTAAAATGTAACAAAGTAATTGTGAATATTTTTCTATTAGATTATGTGTTTATGATTATGTTTATGTAGTGTTAATGGCAAGGAAGGCATTTGAATTTACCATGACGAAAAACTGTGATGACAAACTTGATAAAAAAGCATCTAAAGATTATGTAAGCCTATCTTCACTACTAAAGATGGTAGAAGATTACAAGTTTGTACTTGTTAAAAATGAAAAAGTGTTAGAAGCTTAAAAAGCTATTTTCATTATAATGATACATATGATATAATATTGGGAACTTAAAAGGTTGTTTTCACTATGATGACCCATATAAAAAAAGTATTGAAAGCCCTAGATGGTATTTTCACTATGCCTTAATGTTTGGTAGGATGATTGACTAAAGTCACAAAAAGGTAACCCTACATTCTTGATGCTATTATTGCATGCCTATTAATGCTAATTGCTTATGTGTTTATGAGTACAACTTAGTTATATTTGTAAGTGCAAAAAAAAAAATTAATTACTAAGGTGTCTAATAAGGTTATGAAAATTCCTTTAACATATATTTTGTGTATATGTGATGTTTTAGTTAAAACCTATTGGAAAATAGGATAAGAAGCTATTCACTAAGTAATTTATTACTCACATGCTATTTATTGATTTTTTTGGATACTTTGCCTCATGATGAGACTCATTTCTTTGACTGACAATTGGTGGAAAATGATAATGATCAGATCTAGATCTAAGCTTAAGGGATAGGAATTAAATTTTCAAGAAGTTTGTAATTAATTTATCTTTCAATATATTTCCAAACAATTATGAATTTTATGATGCATATTTTGGGCTTAGTATGGTATTAGTCCATGAACTATATTATGGATGCATGATTACTAGTACTTCTTCTTTATTAGACTATGATTTTATATTGTGACATATATATGATATTGTGCTGGCTTGTGAAAGCATACTTAGCCATGAACCACTTTATGAAAGAGAAAAAAGAAAATGGCTTTTGAAAACTAGAATAATTTATATAAAGGTATGTGTTTTTAAATTGGTATATGGCTGCCTTCAAAAGGCTTTTATAAACAAAAGAAATTATGAAAACATTTGATTTTTTAAAGGATGATTTACTTTAAAAAAGTCAATTTCATTGCTTTTCTTGATTTCAAAAGGAAAAATTTTGATATTTTATTTTAATGGAAAGTATGTTATCATTAAAATGAAATTTTGTAAAATGAATAGGATTATTTGATTCTTGATGTTTTTATTAATATGATCCTATTCAATTGTGTTTATTTCATAATTTGAGCTATTGTATTAAGAAAGAGGGCTATTTTTTTCGAAAGAAGCAAATTATTTCATTATTTGTTTTCATCATATATTTTTTTAGTTTTTCTAAGGAAATTTTTAAAGGAAAATGCTTCATCAATCTAAATGGTTTTTACCAGACAGCTTTGTGCTATATATATATATATATATATATATATATATATATATATATATATATATTGATGAAAACAACATATCTTTTTATACAGAACTAAAATATTACCTTTTCTCTTTAAAAGAAAGAAAGGATTTTTTATATGCCTATTATTAAAAGACGAAGATCTATTCACGAATAAAAAAAAATTATTAGTTATGTTTTATTTGAATCTTATATATTGAGATTTTAATAAACAGTTTCTGATGATAAATATGGAATTTCATATACAACGTATTAAAAAAATAGTAAATTTTTCACCTATATGTTTTATATATTGTGCATGTAGGAAAAGATTTGAAATGGTTGTTTTGAAAAGGTTAATAAAGGTACCTAATTAATATTTTTATGTGGGTCATGAAGAACTAAAGATTGGATTCTGACAATATATTTGCTATTTTAAAATCAAAGTATTAATAAATGCAAAATAGTAAAATAATTATGAAAAAAAGGAAATAGAAACTAGGATTAGAGGAATTGTAATAAGAGTTGTTAAAGGGATTCTAAAAAGAAGAGATATAAGAAATAATTATATTGCTTTTGGGGGCAAATTATATTCTTGCAACTCTTTATTGAATATGCAAATTGAAAATATTGGGGAAGTTAGTTTTTCCAAGTTGACTAATTAAAGACTAATTATTTATTTAAAATAACCATTTGTCAAGTATTTAAAATAGCTAATTGATTAAATTAATTAATAAAAATTGGTTAAATTAATTAAAAGTTGATGAAAATACCATTTATCAAACATCTTTTGTGACTAATGAGATGATTAAGATTAGAGTGGTATTTGGTTTGTGAAGTTACACATTTTTAGAAATCTTAATATTTTTGAGAATTTAATTATTAGAAATATGATATTATAATGTTTAGTTCATTTAAAAATATTCTTTCAAATATTATAATACTATATTTTAATTAATTTATATATTTTAAAAAATATTATTAAATTGTTAAAAATATTTTCATGAAAAATGGAATAACCGTAGATGATGAGTAATGATAGAAGGTGGTTACTTGTAATTATTAATGATGGATGATCATTAGTAATGAGTAGTGTTATTGACAATCACTTATGGTGGGCAGGCCAATAAAGATTACCGACAATACCTAACAGTAATTATGGTGAATAATAGTAAATAATGATTATAAATAATGGGTAATGATTAATAACAATTATTAATGATAGGTGATGACAATTGCAATAACTTGTAACAAGTAATAGTTATCGATAATTAGTGACAATAATGATCACCAATGATTAGTGGTAACTGATAATAAGTAGTGGGTGATGATTAACTATAATGAATTATGGTAAAATAAGATATTAATAATAAAAAATTTTTATAAAAATATAGGTAAAATAATTTATTTATATTATTAAAATAATTTATTATTATGAAAATATATGATATTTTTTTATGGGAATATTTTAAAGGAATATTAAACAAAAAATATTTTTAAAAATACTTATTTTTTAAAAATTTAAATAAAATATAAAAATCTTATATTTTTTAAGATATTTTTTAAAATATAAAAAAAATTTCGAGTACCAACCATATTGCTAGACGTGGCACTACCTGGTTAATTGATGAGAGGTGATTGGTCGGTAGGCATGCAGTTCACAACTAGGTCGATTTGACCAGTCATGTTGTTCTCAACTTTATGTCACGAATTCTAACCACAAAATGGTCCAGCCTTTTATACATGAGATGAAAATGATTTCGTAACAAGACGAACGACTGACTTGGTCATGTCCATTCAACACAATTAATGTTGAATAAATAAAAGGGAAAAATATAAAATATTTCTTTCAAGATAATTAAATTTTATTTTTTTATAAAAAATTTAAAATTACTTCTTTAAATTTTTAAAAAAATTAAAATTAATATAAATTGTCAATTAAATTAACTATTTCATTAATTCACTTATTTTTAATAAATTTTTCAAACAAAAATTATAATATTAGTATTTTTAATTCCAAATAAGACTGGTTGATCCAAGTGGTTTAATCGGAAATCGATCCTCAATAAAACTGAAGTGATTAATAATATTTGGAGAGTGAACCATTCCAACCTGATATATATTATGCTTCAATAAAAAGAAAATATGCTGCTATCGAGTCAAACACCTAATCCCTAGGTAGGGGCTCGTATATTTATCATTGGAGCAGTGTTGTGTTTCATACTAAACTTATTATCAAGTATACTGAGTAATGTTATGTAAACATATTATAGAACTTAACGCAACAATGATAAAAATAGATTTATTATATTAATTAAATTATATTAACTATAATTTTAATTATATTATTTTAATTAATCCTATTATTTTAAATATTTATTAACTTCATTTAAATTATGTTTTACATATTACTATAAATATCAATAGTGAAAATATATTTATTTTTGCATAATAGTAACATATAGATTTAAAATTTAAAAAAATATTAGATTTTTAGTTACTCAAAAATATTAATGATGTATTAATTTTTATCATATATATTTATAAATATAAAAATATATTAACTACTTCATCTACCTAGTTAAACTGGTCTAACCTTAACCCAAGCATCTTTCCAGGTCAATGTTTGGATTGTGTTTTAATTCATTGCATAATCTTATAAAAAATTAATTTATTTCATCATTTTTGACATATAATTTCACAACTCATTTTTATTATTTGATGAAAATTCTATATCTAATTCAATTCCTATTAATACATAACATAGAAATTATTTAAAAAATAATAAAATAAATTAATATATTATAATATTATAATTATTATTTACAAATATCATTAAAAAATTATATAATTTTATAAAATAATAAATTAAGTTGATAGTAAATGTTAATTCTAAATTTTATATATTTTAAATGAGTGATTTTTAAGTTTTCAAAATTGAAAAGCGTAAAATTCAATCATCCTAGAATTGGAGAGGGTACTTTACATTTTCTCCAAATTGAAGAGGGTTTCTTTTTTAAATAATTAATGCAATTAATAATTTCTATAACCTTAACTTATTTGAAATGTTTTATAATAAATAGCATAAGTAAAGATTAAAAATTAAAAAAAAAAATGTAATAAAGCAAATTAAAAGAAAAGAAATGATGTGTGGTTACAAAGTAATAAAAACTCAAAAATGAAGTATATAATAAATTAATTTAATTAAATAAAATTTTTAACTTAAAAAATAATTTTAAAATAAAAATAAATTATATTATATCTATAGTATTCAATATATTGCATTTGAATTTTAAATAGTAAGAGTGAACAAGAATATATATATATATATATATATAGTAGAGTAGTTGAAGTAAAGAAAAATAGTGTGTAGGTTGTAAACCCTTCACAAGATCTTAATTGATTTATTTTTTAATTTAAAATATAATACTTAAAAATTATTGTAAATAAAAATAAAATATTAAAATAAATTAATTTATTTTAATTTTTAGATATTATTTTAAAAATAAAATTTACAAAGTTTTAATTTATGTAAAATATTTAAATAATTTTAAAATAAAATATATTATATTATATTTATATTATCAATATTTAAACTATAAAAAATATATTATCAATATTTAAACTATAAACAATAAGAGTAAGAATGAGAAAAAGAGAAAAATATACAATAAAATAAATAAAAAGAAGTGAAATAATATATAAGATATAAAGTAATAAGAAAAATAGAATACACAATAAATTAATTATTTTGATAAAAATTTTAAATTATTTAATTTTTTATAATGGAAAAAATGTAATGTGATATATTTATATTACATAAAAATATTGGTCATTGAGCTTTAAAATTCTCCCAATTGATATGTAATCAAGGTTGATACAAAAAATATTGATAAAATTTAAATAAATAAATTTAATTTTAATATTTAAATGCTGTTATTAAAAATATAATATGCAATTAATTGATTCAAATAATATTTTCTATTTTAATTTATTTCAAATTCTTATAAAAATTTTTAAAATAAAATATATTAATATTATATGTAAACATTTTAATGATATTAATATATGAATTATAAGTAATAGAAATTGACATGAAAAATAGGAAAGTATGATATGAAGTAAATAAAAAGAAGAAAAATAATATTTATGTTAATAAATAATAAGAGTTAATAATAATATATACTAAAGTAAATTAATTTAATTTAAAAATATTTAAATTATTTATAATATTTTTATTATAAAAATATATCTTAATAAATTTATATTGCTTAATATTTTGAAAATATAACATACAAATAATTAATTCAATTAATAATTTTATACTAACAAATTAAAAGAAGAACTATTGTAAGCACCGTTGTTAACCATTAAAAGCGAATGACTATAAAACACGGGCAGAATATCATTTATTTTTAAAACATTTTTTTTTTTGGCCGATTGTTTTTAAAATATTTTAATGGCCTCGAAAGCTAATGACGTTAAACGACCAAGCAGCACAACTAATAGTGAATGGGTTCAAATCCAATTGTAAATAGAATCATGTAATAAATAAATTGAAACTGAAAAATTTTTAAAATTAAAATTAAAATGAAATAAAATAATAAAATGAGACAGCCCTGAGATCACACATCAGCACCCAACGGCAATTTTACCGTTTACCTCAATTTTAGGAACTTTTTACCAAAAACCTGCGCCGCAATAACATTTTACCGAAATACTTAAAACTTTTTTTAAAAAAAAAAGCAGTGGTCACGAGGAGCCCCACCCCTTGACATTCATTTTTTTTAAGAAATAATTTTAATTTTTTTAAATCGTCAGAATCCAGCCATATTTAAAAATAATAATTTAATTTTTTTAAATAGATTTTTAAAAAAAATTAATTTAACTTATCAATTTTTTAAAAAATAATTTTAACTTGTCAGCCTTTTTTCATAAAAAATTAATTTTAATTTTTCTAAACAAAATTTTTTAAAAAAATTAATTTTAGCTTATTAGATGTTTTTTTAAAAAAAATTAGTTTTAATTTGTTATTCTTTTTTAAAAAAAATTCAGAATTTTTTTTAAAAAAATTAATTTTAGCTTATCAATATTTTTTTTTAAAAATAATTTTAACTTATCAAATGAGCTATTTTCATAAAAAAATATATTTTGAGCTTAAATTTAGCTATTTTTGTTTGAACCCTTGATTTATATTTTTTATATTTTTTATTTTTTTTATTTTAATTTGTAATTGTTTTAAGATTTTCACATATTTAATACAAATTTCATAAAGAAAATAAACACAGAATTTTTCCTACTCTCCTATAAAATTTTGTATTTATTCAAAATTTTAATTATTCTAAATATTTTATGATATTTACTAATTTCATTATACTAATTAGTGTTTAAGTAACATTAAATATGTGAAAAACTTAAAAAAATTACAAATTAAAATTAAAAAAATAAAAAATATAAATCAAGGGTTCAAATTAAAATAGCTAAACTTAAGTTTAAAATATATTTTCTTTATGAAAATAACTCATTTGATAAGCTAAAATTAATTTCTTTTAAAAAAAGACTCATAGGTTAAAATTAATTTTTTTAAAAAATCTGAATTTTTTAAAAAAGACTAATAAGTTAAAACTAATTTTTTTTAAAAAAATTATCTAATGAGGTAAAATTAATTTTTTTAAAAGAAAGACTGATAAGTTAAAATTATTTTTTTTAAAAAAATTTTGAATTTTTTAAAAAAAGACTGATAAGTTAAAATTAATTTTTTTTTGAAAAAAGTTTGTTTAGAAAAACTAAAATTAATTTTTTATGAAAAAACTGACAAGTTAAAATTATTTTTAAAAAAAATGATTTTTTTAAAAAATTGATAAGTTAAAATTAATTTTTTTTAAAAAATTTGTTTAAGAAAATTAAATTATTTTTTTAAATGTGGTTGGACTCTAATGATTTAAAAAAATTAAAATTATTTTTTTTTAAAAAATGAATGTCAAGGGGAGGGTTCCCTGGAACCACTGCAATCATGGAAACCCCCTACCCGTGACTAGAGGTGTACATGGGTCGGACAACCCACCCGACTCGAAAAAATAGAATATTTGAGCTCTTTTTTTTTCTCGATAGGGCCGATGGAACTTTTTTCATGACCCGATTAATAATTGGACTGGACTCGGGCCAAGGCAAAAAAGCCCGATAGGCCCGGCCCGATCCGATTATAATAATTTATTTTTAATAATATAATTATATATTAGAAAATATAATTATATCTAATTATTTTTAATATAAAAAATATTAATTTAACATAATTAAATATTTTATATATTTAAATATCATATTATCTTTTTAAATATATATACTTTTTATTTTAAAATTTTATTTTTTATTAAAAAATAAAAAATTTATGTTTTCGTTCAGACCGAACTTCGAGCTTTTTAATTTAAAATTTAGGTCGGGCTGGACCAAATTTTTTTAAAATATAAATAGATTGAGCCAGGTTCGGGCCTTCAATTTTATATGATTTAGCCCAGATGGCCCGATTCGAAATCTATCTAGCTTGACCCATGTACAACTTTACCCTTCTTTTTTTTAAAAAAATTTAAATATTTCAATAAAATGTTATTACGACATAACTTTTTAATAAAAAGTTTTCTGAAAGTAAGGTTAACATTAAAATTGCCCCAAGGTACAGTCCAATATGAATCCAATATCCATCTTTCCTCTTCCTCACCATTCTACCCCTTCCTTCGTCCAACGGAAAAATCTTGCCTGTTGATAAGATAGAATATTCCCAGCCAATCATTTTTCACTGACCAGTTCATCGCAAAGAAGTCAACATGACGTGTTGACCAGGAAACAATGACTTTGACATATATGAGGACAAGGCGACCCCCTTAATCCCTATTTTCATCGCTATAAAATAAAAGTTTTATTTTATTTTTAAATTTTTTTAAAATAATATTTAATTTTAAATAAAAGAATATTTTATTTTATTTATAAATTTTATTTTTATTATTCATTATGACATGTATCAAATTTATTGAAAATTTTATTTGCATTTATTTCATTTGATTTAAAATATTTTTCTTAATATCATATTTATTATATTACTTTTAAATTTTATTTTCAATTAAGTTTTATATATTTCTAATATATTTTGAATAAAAATTTATTTGTAAATAAATTAAAATTATTATTTTTATTAAAATTTTTATATAATAAATTTTATTTATAAATAAATTAAAATAATTTTTATATTAAATAAAATTGATTCTATAAAAATTATGATGGTCAACTTTCCGAATTCACGATCACTTAAGTCCAACCTTGCGTCGCTCATTTCTATACTAATACTCTCCAGCTTCCGAAGACCAATGCTAAGCCACAATGTCCATTATAATCCATTTCATTCTCCTAGCTACAAATCTACTCTTCTCTCTCTCTTCCAAAGCTACCGACACCATTACCCGGTATCAGCCACTCCCTGACAGCAGCACATTGGTTTCCAAAGATGGAAGCTTTGAACTCGGTTTCTTCACTCCAGGTAGTTCAAATAACCGCTATCTCGGAATATGGTACCATAAAATCCCAGTTCGAACTGTTGTTTGGGTTGCCAACCGCGAAAACCCATGCAAAGACAAATCCAGCATGTTAATCATAAACAAACAAGGAAATCTTGAGCTTCTCAGCCAGAACAAGAGCCTTATTTGGTCTACAAATTTGCAAACAAAAGCCTCGAATCCTATTTTGCTGCTCCTAGATTCAGGTAACTTGGTTCTAAGAGAACGGCAAGACGAAAATCCGAAGAACTACCTTTGGCAAAGCTTTGACTATCCTTCTGACACAATATTGCCAGGAATGAAGCTGGGATACGACTTCAAAACCGGCCTTAACTGGAGTTTATCTGCGTGGAAGAACTGGGATGATCCTTCTCCTGGAGAATTTACCTACGGTTTCTTACTTACCAGGAATCCTGAATTGGTAATGTGGAAAAACTCAACCAAATACTATCGAATGGGTCCGTGGAATGGGCTTCGATTCAGTGGTATGCCTTGCTTTAGTGAAACTCAACTGTTCCGACGTGACTTCTTTAGAAATCAGGATGAGCTGTATGTCACCTACAGCTGGGACGAGAAGCCAATCATTTCACGAATAGTACTGAATCAGACTATTCGATATCGCCAGCGCTACCTGTGGATCGAAGAAGCTCAAACTTGGAAGCCTTCTTCGTCTCTGCCAGCAGATACCTGCGACGGCTACAACGTTTGTGGCTCATTTGGAAATTGTGACAACAGTTATTTCCCCTTTATTTGCCAGTGCTTACGAGGATTTGAGCCGAAATCACCTTCCGAATGGAGGGAAATGGACTGGACCGGAGGATGTGTGCGCAGTGGAAATTGGAGCTGCAGGGAGAACAAAAAAGATGGTTTTGTTAGATTCAGCAACCTGAAAGTCCCAGATACTGAAAACTCTTGGGTTAATGAAAATATGACGCTTGATGAATGCAAGGCCAAGTGCTGGGAGAATTGTAACTGTACAGCTTATGCAAACACAGACATTAAAAAAGGTAGTGGCTGTGAAATTTGGTTTGGTGATTTACTTGATTTGAGAATTCTTCCAAATGCTGGGCAAGATCTTTACGTTAGAGTTGATGCTTCAGAAATAGGTATGAGATTTTTACTTGAAAAAGAAGTGTTATATATTTTTCCGCCCTCTTCATATTTCTAGTTTCTTTTCTTTGTGATTTTTGGTGGATTGACTGTATCTGTATTTCTTTATTTCATTTCTCTTGCAAGAAAATCAATCACGAGAAGGTCGTACGAAAACGGCTGCAGTAATTATAGCTTCCATAATTCTTGCGGTGCTATTCATTTTTGCTTATATTTACAGAAGGAAAAGAAAGTACAGAGGTATATATCATCAAATTGCCAGTTCATTATTCATCTTGCAAAAGGGTTCAAGTTTTTTAATTTGGTGCTTTCTATGTTATTCATGGGGATTCCAAACTCATGGGTATGTGGCTAAATTAGAGCCATTGGATGAGTGAAGCCATTGACTTGGTCAACTCATCCAATGACTCCAATTTAGCCACACCCTCGTGGGTTTGGAACCCATGGGGGTAATATAGAATCCCCCTTTTAATTTTTCATGCTTGAGATGGCATAAAAGGCTAGCACTACTGAACTCAGTTCCTATACTCACTTCACAAATGGGGTGTGTGAGTTCGAAGAATCATACGCTATTGGATAGAATGAAATTGTATAAAGATGAAAATGAAAAAAAGAAAAGAGTTGAGTGTTCAATCCTTATGAGAAGCTCAATTTTTTATGTGGTTGTGTAACAAACTTTTTGATCACTTCTAGTCACATTTCATCTAATCAAATGTAATAGCGATTTATTTTCTCAACATATAATTATGCCATGAAGTAAGAGCTTTGCTATTTTTTATGTTAATTGAATTTAAGTGGTTTCCTTGAGAGAAAACATGGAATTCATTTTGAACAGTAAAGACTGATGGGGAGGAGCAAGAAGAGTTGGAGCTTCCTTTCTTTGATTTTGTTAAAATATCTCATGCCACTAACAGATTCTCAAGTGACAAGATGCTTGGTCAAGGTGGCTTTGGGCCCGTATACAAGGTAAAGTGAGCAATACCTCTAATTAATCAATGGAAGTCTATCATTTATTGAGATATAGAAGTTGGTTTACTTTTGCAAATATGAATTTTAGGGTACACTAGCTGATGGACAACAGATTGCTGTCAAAAGGCTTTCTCGAAAATCAAAACAAGGATTACAAGAGTTTAAGAATGAAGTAATATTGTGTGCCAATCTTCAACATCGCAATCTTGTTAAGGTTCTTGGTTGTTGCATAAAAGGAGAGGAGAAATTGCTTATCTATGAATACATGCCCAACAAAAGCCTTGACTTCTTTCTTTTTGGTTTGTCTCTAAAGAAACTAGTAGTTGGTTAAATGGAAGAATTAATTATTTTAAGTTTAAATTGGATAAAAATTAATCATAAATTATTTTGAAATTTGACAGATACTTCTCGAAGAAAAATGTTAAATTGGCCTATTCGCTTTGAAATTATATGTGGGATTGCCCGAGGACTTCTCTATCTTCATCAAGATTCGAGATTAAGAATTATACATAGAGATCTTAAAGCTAGTAATATTTTATTAGATAGTGAATTAAATCCAAAAATTTCAGATTTTGGCTTGGCTCGAATGTTTGAACGAGATGAAATTGAAGAAAATACAAGTACAGTGGTTGGTACCTTGTAAGTATCTCTAAAAATTTTTCAATGAATATATTCTCTTTTGTATACATATTAAACTATGGGACTAACTTTCTCTATTTCAGAGGTTATATGGCACCCGAATATGCCTTTGATGGATTACTTTCAATTAAATCAGATGTATTTAGTTTAGGTGTATTATTATTAGAAATAGTATCTGGAAAAAGAAATCGAGGATTATCTTCTCCAAACCATGTTCTTAATCTTATTGGCCATGTAAGTGACAGAACTTAACCTCATTTTTTTTACAAAGATTCAGTTGATAAACATATCCCTTTAATATTTGCATTATTTTAGGCATGGAAGTTATGGAAAGAGGGCATCCCATTGGAATTGATGGATGATTGTTTAAGGGACTCGTGCAATAAATCGGAGGTTCTACGGTGCATCCACATTGGTCTTTTATGTGTGCAACAACATCCTGATGATAGGCCAAACATGGCATCTGTGGTTGTGATGCTGAGCAATAGTAAAAATAGCTTGAATCAGCCCAAAGAGCCTGGTTTCTTCATGGAGGGAGAATCTTCCAACAGCAAGCAAATGTCTTGTTCTACTAATGATATAACCATGACGATGGCCAGATAAATAATTATTCTAGTTATATTTCAAGGGGAAATATTTCGTGTAACTTTCAACTTTGAGGCCTGTACATAGTAATAGCTGGTTTGTGATTGTTAAGTGGCGTGAGTGAGATGCTTTGGTTTTTTCTCTTTATTAAAGTAGATATAATTTTTCATTCTCATATTCTAGTTTGCAAGATTTTTGACTTAGTTATATCCACTAAATGCGGAATCCGATGGATAATTTTATAATTTTATTTTATTATCTTAAATTTAAAATTAATAATATTTGATTTATATTTAAAATTTAATTTTAAATATATATATATATATATTACTATGTCACTTAATAAGAGTTTTGGCTCTCACGATGAAACTCGTTTGAATGCCAGTGGGAGAGGAATTATTAAGAATTCTGCTACACTACACCCTTGAAAAAAATTGCAAAGCTACGAGAGTTAAACGTAAAAATTATAAAAAATTTTATTGTCTAACATGGAATACCTAGCTCTGTTTCCACGATTTTTTTTACATTTTCATTTTTAAATTTATAAATAATTTGTAATATAATATATATATATATATATATATATATATATATATATATATATATATATATATATAAAATTATACAATTTTAATGTTATCTAATTTATTTTAATTTTCATTTTTAAATTTATCGAAACTTTCCAATGATAAACCACTGTGAAAAGCTCTTTTCTTCTTTCTCTGTGCTTTGATCATTATTTATGATAAATTTGTCTCGATAATTTTTTGTGAATTTTATGGAAAAATTTCATAAAATTTATAATTTTTTTATAAGTTCTTGTAATTTTTTATATAATATAAGTTATAAAAATTTAATATTTATGTAAAATTTATAAATTTTTAAATAAAATTTTAAAATTTTATTCATAAATTTTACGATCAGGATACATTTCCCCCTATTCACAGCGTACAGTCGACTTGGTCCTTTCTTTCTTTCTTCGTTTTTTTATTTTTGGTAATTACGGAAAAGTCTTTCACAAGACCGACGAGTGTGCTCCTACGTTTATCATGTGAAACCCTTGTTTCATAAGAAAAAGAAAAATATAAACGTAATTTTTGTGAGAAAGGTTGTGAAAAAACATTTTTCACGCGTAAGAGTTTGAACGGTGATGCGAATCTGGTTTTGAAGCATCCGTCTGGACTGGGGCAATCATGTCCTCTAGGCATGCATAGATCATAGATGGTTCCGTTCCTGGGAGAATATTTCTGCAAGCGCTATCTATTACATTATTTTTAAGTATTAATATTTAAATATTATCAATTAATAATATATAAATTTATTTTATTTAATAATTAATTAAATATAAATAATAAAATAATAATTATTTATTATTAACTATAATAAAATAGAAGATTAAGCTAATTTATGATTGATTGAATAAAATAAACTCACATATTATTTGTAATTTATTATTAAAGATAACGTAATTGATAATACCTATGTAAGTATTTTTCATTCTCCCGAGACGATAAAGCTAGCCTGTCCTCTCAAAAAATGTGTTGTGTTTATAAAAGTAAGGAGGATGCGGAGTTAACAATTTAAAAATTATTTTTAATTTATTATTGTTTATTAAATTTTTATTTCTTAATTTTCTTGTCAAAAGTTAGAATATCACACTTTATTCACTAAAATCTATTTTGCATTTTAGAATAGTTCAATGCTTAGTTTGTAATTTCCTTACATGAAAAAAGTTTTGTATTAGAAATTAAGAATAATATCATTATCATTATCATTATTAAAATAATAATTTCTTTTTTATTCATTTTGATTAATTTACTTGATAAATAAAAGAGTAGTTAAATTATTAAATATATATTATTTTAATTAATTTTAAACTATTTATTGTAATTCATTGAATCTATATAATTGTTTCCCTCGATAAGAAAAAGCAAAAAATTTAGCATTCTTCTTACTATTGTGTGCAAAGATAGGAATTTACCAACTTTTGCTTACAACTTTCGCCCTATTTCTAATCTCATTCTTTTGCATTAAAACAACTTCATATATTTTTTTCTCTTCTTCCTTCGTTTCAATATCCTCCAGCATTGAGTAACTGTGACAATGAAGAGCCTCATTATCATCACAAAAAGGATAGAATAATTTTTTAACAACAATAGTAACTATGGGTGGGTAGAATGGCCTAACTTGCTTGAACTTGAATTGGAAGATGGGGCCGGGTCGAGTTAATTTGGCCAATCCAGTGAGGCGGGCCTAAAAATATATTATTGTGGGTTCATTTGGTTGGGTTCAACCTGGGAGATTAACACGCAATTTAACTTAGACCCGACTCGAATAGGACCTAGTTTAATTTTTTTGGCCCTCCTCCTCTTAAACGATGCTGTATGCGAGCTATTATTTATTAACAACAGTCAACCGACTTACCCAGATCAAACTTTCTTACATCTCTCACTCTCAGATGACTTAATTGACAAACCTTAGTAGAGCATGCACTTTTCTTCCTCTCTAACCTTGGCCTCTCTCGGTCTCCCTTAGCTTCCCTTTCTGATCTCCACCTTTCCTTTTTGCTCCTATAGTATTTCCACCTCATTTCTAATTGTGACCACCATTCTCCTTTAGATTCAGCCTTTGTTGCTCATAAGGTTCACAAAAACCTTAATATAAGTTATGTTAAATTGTTAATCTTTTGAAGTACCGTCATTCGTGGAAGGTAGAACAACTTATAGAAGACTTATTGATTAACTTTGCCAAATTGGGGAAGGTATTCTCCATACAACTACTATTTTTGTTTTTTATTTTTTAATTTTTTTGTGTTTGGGTTACAAATTTAACATTTGTCATCACATTTATGATTATGAGCAATCTGATTCTATAATTTCTTATTAATGCTCATTTTTAGGGCTTATGATTATTTTATTTGCTTAAGGTTTGTTAGGTGGTCCAAAATCTAAATCATCTAACCCTATGACTAATTGTCCACTAGGTGCTTCCTATTGTGTATACAAATATAAAGTTAATCTATAACTCATTTCTAATAGGGATATTTAATAAAATTTTAACTTAAAAAGAATAATCAAAGCTTAAATTTTTAGAACTATGGGTATGTTCTTACACCAAATACTATTTCCTTGTTAAAGTATCTTATGACTTTTGTGATTGGATTATATGAGTTTCATTACATAATTGCTATTATTGAAGTAAAAATTTGAAGAAACAAAGAAGTTCGATTGTTTACATATGCAATAGATTATTTAGATCTTTGATTCTTTCCAAGTTTCTGTATCACTAAATAACTCAAGTGGTGGTTTCATCAATAACATAGTTACCTTTTAACCAAAGATAAGAGAGCAAAGTCATTTGCTAAGTGGAGATATAAAAGTGGTGTCTTTCTAATTAGCTATATTGCATTTTAAATTTGTCATTTGGAAAGAATATAAAAGATTGGCACATAGCTAGAGAAATTTGTCAAGCTTTACAAGTAAGATGCTTGGAGTCAAGCATCTAAATTTAAACTCTCAATGATAATTTATCTCTATAAATTAACTAACTAATTCTATGTATGCAAACATGATATTTACTTTTCACATACTAGAGAATCCAATATTGATTTTTTGGTTTGAAACATTTTGGAAGATTTTGAACCTTACAGTTTGTTTAAATTTTTTATAAATATGAAGTTGTTGTATTTGTGATGTTTGGGCTTTATGATTTCTTATGTTTTCTATAGTTAAGGTTGAAATCTTCTAAAAAGCAAGTTGATTAATTTGGGTCAGACTATAGAGCAAGCTAGAATAGCTAATTTAGTTGTTATCTAAAAATTATGGGTACTTTTCCCCTTGTTTTATTTTCTAATCAACTTGTAATTGTAATGTTTACAATTTAAATACTACTTTGCTTTTGTATAAGCATGCTTTACATTATCAAACTTTTTTCTACCAAAATAAAAATAAGAGGTAAAATATAAAAATTCATTTTCAATTATATATCATGTATATTACCTTTTCCACTTTCAATGATAATGATTTGCATGCTTAACCTAAACTAGCTAAACATATGTAAATTGTCTTTTCCTATCCTCGATATTCTATTTTCCAATGGAGAAAGGTTCTAATAGAGTAGAATATATAAATACATACATACATACATTCATATATACATATATATATATATATATATATATATATATATATATATATATATATATATTCTTCTATTTATTGGCTTACACCAAAGTCCTTCTACATTGAGAAAGTTATTTATTCTCACTCTCTGCATAACAAATAATACAAGGTTATGCCCATTTAATCTATCTCCTGCATTCTTTTAGTACTAAAATCGTCTTTTGTGCAACTTATCAGCAAAAAATTGCAAAACTAAACAAAAGTAAATACAATTGCATCTCATATTCTTTTTATTGAAGTTGAAAACATGATAGAACATTTGATTTAATGGATTTACTAATGAACTTATTATTATTATTTAGGTCTTGTTTGATAATTAGTTGATAGTTTTAGCTGTTAATTAATAGCTGATTGAATTAAGTGATTTGACCAGCTGATTGTAATAGTTGTTTGAATATGAGTATTTGGTAGAATCAGCTATTTAAGATTAGTTGTTTGTATGTAAAATGATATATAAGGGTAAGAGTATATTTTATAAATTATTTGAGTATCCTTTTATTTTAATATTTTAAATCCTATATGTTATTTAGTAGATTAAATTTTTTTAAATAATATATCATTCTAATTTATTATATAAAAATATTTATTCAAAATTAAATTAATATAATATTTATAGTAAGTAAACTAATCAATAAAAATTGATAACTATAATTATTTAATTTTTGTGAAAAAATAAATATTATAAATTTTTATATGTTAATAGTGAAAGAAATGAAAAGATTGATAAGTTAATGTTTTCCATGAATTTGGTTACCTTCAAAAATAATTTATTAGTCATAAAATATATTACAACATTAAAAAGTATTAATCAAAATAAATATTCTCCATGAATATGTACTAATTAGAAAGTACTATTTAAAATAAAAAATTAATAACTACAATTATTTAATTTTTGTGTAAAAATAAATATTATAATTTTTTATATGCTGATGGTGGAAAAAATGAAAAGATTGATAAATTAATATTTTCCATAAATATGAATCAATTGAAAAATAATTTATTAATCATAAAATATATTACAACATTAGAAAGTACTAATTAAAATAAAGTTTTAACAATAAATCAAATCTAAATTAGAAGTTGATAATACTATGTAGTACAAATGCTTATAACACCTTAAGATTATCATTTAATTGGTCTTTTTGTCATCAAACTAGAAGTTACCGTGTCTCGAATAGTTGTCATCTCTCCAGTTCTCATTTCTCTAACACCATCTTATAAAGAACTATCCATAACATCAAGAAATATCTCAGAAGGTATAAAATTAGGATCTTGATCTATAATTCTGAAAGTTAAGTTACTAAGTTTATTTCTTCTAATATAATTATGTAATGTAAAAGCTGCATAAATAATTCTATTTTGATCTATTATTGAATATCTTGGCATTTTTAGTAATATCTTCCATTCAGTCTTGAGAACACCAAAAGCCCTTTAAATATAACTTCTTAAGGATGAATGAGCTTAATTGAAAAACTCTCGAGATCTTTTTGGAGTTGCACCATGAAATTTTGATTGATGATACCTTGTCTTTGGGTACGGTGCCAAATATTCTTTTCTATTTGGGTAACCTTTGTCTACCAAGTAATATTTTCCTAAATATACATAAAGGTCATATAATTAGAAAGAAATGTTTCTTAAATCTGTAAGTCATACAAGAATTAAATCATTAAAAGCTTAAAAATTTACTTGATGGTGGTTTGAAAAATGTAAACTTGGATTACTAATTGTATCAAGGAAAATACGTGAATCATGTGCTGATCCTTCCCATCTAGTTAAGACATAGGTGAATAGTAAATCAAAATCACATGCTGCTAAAACATTTGTAGTCGTTATGCCTTTTCTTCCTTTATATCGTAGTTGATCCTCCTCTGGAACAATTACTGCTATGTGTGTTCCATCAATAGCTCCAATGCAATCTTGATATAAAATTATGTCTATGAGATATTAAACATGTATTCTTATGAAAAAGTAAAGGAAGATAAAAGCATATTTGGTTACCTTGAAGTGTGGCATATATTTAATATCATAGGCAATTTGTGGTTGAATTTCCATGAATGTAGGATCTTTTGGCCTCATTATATCTCTTGAAAGACCATCCACGACATCTAAAACTTCTTTAAAAACTCTACTCATAGTTTTACCAAAATGTTGAAATCGTTCCTGTGTATCTCGATTTGAGGCACCCTTACTAAGGATATATACAAACAATCCCATTTCCAAAATTGATATCCTATTCAAAGATTGCAAACCATATATTTTTTCTAAATCCATGCATAATTGGTGAAATGTATCTTGATTCATTCTAAATGTATTTGAGCATCATTTTTCATGGCCAGTTAATAACTCATTTATCCATATTTCTCCTGTTAAATAAAAAGTGTAACATGACTCTTTATGGAGATGGTTTAAATAATGAACACATAGGCAACCCACTGCACATACTACTAAATCCCAAAAGTCATTATCATTTTCAAGAGCTTGATAAAGAAGTTCCCCACTTTGTAGAAGTTGCATGATTTGTATGCCATGATTATCTATTCTTGCAAATGAACTAGTAAAATATTATTTTCAAACAAACAAGTCCAATCTTGTTAATAAAACTTCACAACTTATAAGGTCCAAATTATCAGTTATGGACCACAAAAGTCATGATCATAGGCCAAAGGGAATCACTAATAAAACAACATCATTTACCCACATGAGTGCTATCTCTTTCTATTCAAGAAGCATGTGTCATTATTTGGTTTACATATTTCCTTAAAGCTAACAGAATGTTGTATATGGCAATGATATGTCCATGCCTTTTGCTATTGTATATAAGCATGGAGGCAAACAGAGAAAGATTGATTCTATGTTATGATGTACTAGTGTTAGAAAAACAGGTGGATTCCATACCTGTTAATAATATCCCAATGGAGATAATGAATATGATGCTTGATAGTATAGCTCGGTGTCTCTAATCTTCCAACTAATAAATACAATTTAAAAGCAAAAAAAAGTAGTAAAAGCAAATTATCTTTAATAATGAACCAAAGGCTATGCATCAGAACATATGATGATTCAAGAACAATAAAATATGATAGGAATTAGACACAAAAACACATGACCTTTTTTTTTTTAAATAAAAGCATTGGAAAAGATTGTTTTACCTGTAATACAAGAAAAAAAAAAGTAGTGAACTTTTGTATAATGATATAAGATAATACCCCATAACAGACAACATGGTCACAAACAAAAATATGATTAAAACTATTCAGAATATAATAAAACCATATATGGGCCTTCTTTCAATGGTTTAAGTGTTCACGGCATGATTTTGCAGGTTATAGATAAATAACATAATTCTACCTTCCATGTGGGATCAATAATCGATAAAGTACAATATGATAGGACATGCTGAATGTTGTTTTTAAGTGGTGGAAGACTTTATAATGAAATTCATTTTCCAGAAATAGCACTCCCACAATCCATCTAGTGATACAACTTCTTTAATTTTAAGAAATTCAATATTCATCTCAAGTATAACAGACCATAACTCTAGAATTGAATTGCCAAGATCTTATAGAGAGGTTCTATAATAAAATTTGATGTAAATAATGTTATTGTTAATTCACTGGTTCAGATTACATTTACCATTGTCGATTAACGGATAAAAGAGCAACCTTTATTTCATCTATAATATCAACCTACTAGCTTATATTATACTAGTGGAAAAAATTTCCATAAAATATATGTTACAAGATGGAAAGAATACAATTGGTGTTTCTATAGGGTCATGATGTGGAAATTCGTATATTTATCAACCAAGATCTTGTGGTAGGCTGGGTTTTAGAAGGATGAGCTTTATGAATGATGCTTATCTCCTTCAATGGAATGTGAAATTATGCAAGAGGGAGGATGAACTTTGGAGTCAAGTTTTGACTACTAAATATGAAAGAGGGTGAGTTTTAAAAATAAATCTTTAGTAAATCTTTAAATTCTGCTCTATGGAAGAATATAGCCCATTTGCACCCAGATTGTTTTAATAATCAACAACAAGTGATTGCTGATGGTTCTTGGGTTTCAATTTGTCATGATCAATGGATTGGGGATAGTATAGTTCAAAAAAGCTATTTGATGCTGAAGTAGCTCAAGTGCAAAATGACTTGGTTGTTAGACAGCTTATTTCCTATGAGGGAGATTGGAATTAGTCTCTTTTACAAGGTTAGTTTTCAAAGCATGTAATCCTATGGATGGTGTATGGAAAATCGATATGGAATTGGAAGAGCCGAAGAGAATAAGATTCTTTATCTGGGAGCTTTTGAGCACAAGATATGAGACATTAAATTTTTTAATGCTTCCCGCTATTGTAAGTAATGCAATTAGTAGGTGGAAACAACACTTCATGTGCTATGTGACTACACGGCCCCTGAGCAGGTTTGGCATTAAATTGTCAAATCAGATTCCTTAGTGTTTTTCTTTTCCTGGGATCATAAGGATTGGTTTAAACAGAACCTAACCTCTGAACTTGGGAGAAATACTTGGCATAAAAAAATTTTACTATTGTGTTCGATATGAACATTGAAAGGTTTGAGAGGACTGGTTTTGGCAGCTTCAATAGTTCACATATTTTTGCTCACATCTTCCATCTTCTCAGCTTCTTGGGAAATAACTTCCAACCCATGAATGAGTTCAAATGGCAATATAATAAAATTATAAAGAGAGAGTTTGCAATACATTAATAATAATACATTAATATATTATTAAATTTAATTATATATAAAATTAATAATTTTTTAAGATACATGACATGACAATATATTAGTAATTAAATTTATTTTGATATAATTTAAATTTTAGTGTAACTACTAGTTCGACAATTAGTTGCAAAAGTAGTTTTTCTATATTTACTGGCCACATACAACTTAATATAAAAGGATGATCCTTATATTTTCATCTATTGAGCTCAAACAATAAACAGTTCTCTTCTTTCTCTAAAGCCTATCCAAGTTAATGGTAAATATAATCTGAATGAGGAAAATAGGCAAGCGAGACAAGATAAGGGTTGTCCTCATCACCAAACTATTCCTCAGGCAGTCTTAAGGGCTGTCTTATTGTTAATTCATTAGTTCAAATTACATTTACTATTAAGATTTACTAATAGTAAGTGTCTTAGACAATGGCTTGTTGTTTTTTTAAATGTAAAATAGTAAAGTTTATTCATAAAAATCTAGACAACTACAAAGTTTAAACAATAAGAAATGGAAAGACTGTAACTTTAATTAAAATAGAAATTCTAAGTATCTATACATATTTAGAACAATAACTTTAGTAGTTCCAGTGTGCAAAATAGAAGTGACTAGGACACAATCCTAATGCCCTTTCTGCTCCTTGTATATAAATTTTATCCATTCAACAATTGCTACATCACTTGGCAAACCAAACAGAATTATCCTTTTTTAAGGATCCTCAATTAATGTGCAAGTAAAGCTAAATTTAGGGGTACCAGACTTTAATCTAAGCAAAGCACAAATTTTTGGTAAAGCATCTGTAAGATTATGCTTTGAAGCATTCACAACACTTTGCTTAGATGTTTCAATAATATTCAAAAAGTTCCCTATAGTAGTGTTTCTCTCCTTAATGGTTTTGAACAAAGCCTCAAACTTCTCACACATTATCATTGCAGTTCTTCTTCCTTTAGTAAAGGTCGTCCTCGCATTTTTATTACTTTTTAAACCATCACTCTTTAAAACCCTTTTGTTCTTTCTTTTACTTTCAACCCTTTCATTTTGTGTAGCTCTCAAGGTAGGGCTAGAATCTCTTCATATTTCTTCCTATGCACCTTCTACATTAAAATTATTAAGATCACTTATCTCATCCATATCATCTTTATAGCCTAATGGTGCACCATGAGCATTATCAACATGAATTGGGGAAGGAACACATGCATTATCTATTTCCTGCTCCCGTGGTCGATCACCTACAAGAATGTACTTTAACCTTCCTTTTGCTGATGAACATGCAAAGAGTTGATCCAAGTTGTACTTAAGATCAGGATTAATTCCTTTATCTCAAAATATTTCAAATTTGCTATTTTCCTATAAAACAAGATATAGGAAATTAAAGTTATCTCATTTATCTAATTTTTTAGCATCAAAGTAAGGAAAACTACTAAAAAAATTAACTTGAATTTTTAAATTCCATCACTCTTCACTAGCACTAATTGTTCCTTTGTCATGATCCCATCCTAATTCGATCTCTCTCCCTTTCAATTGCTTCCATAAACTCCATCTAGATCTCATCCAGTCATACTTGTTTTTGAGTTTAGCTTTTTCTCATGATAATTTGGTCCTTTTTTGCAACTTCATCTCCACTTTCTTCCATGGTAATCTTTAAGAGATGGTTGCACCACTTTTTCCTTTACTTCTTTCCATTAATTGATTACAAATATTAACAAAGATTCATAATACTTCTTTTGACCAAGTAACTCTTCCTATATTTTTCCCTCCTTGACTTTCTCCTCCAATCCTTTGTTGGGTCAAAGCCATCAAAGCACTGATAAAAGGTTAAAATGTAAAGGACTACGAAAAAGTTAATTCTTAACTTGACTAGATAAATAAAATTTCATCCTAACCTATAAAACATATAGATTAAATAGTTTTAGCTCCAAGGTAACATTACATGTTAAAATTAGTTATTATAATACATTACAAACAAATTATGTAAAGGCCAAAGGAATACAAATGTAAAAGTCATCCTAGAGTATGGTATAGAGACTATAAAAGTTTATAATTTATGCTGCCTCTGGTATTTGGGTGACAAACATTTAGTTATTGGATAGATCCCTTGTACAAATAAGCATGACGTTATAAAGCATTAATTATGGGCCATATCTTTGTAAACCACTTTAGCAAATAGGTATTATAGGGAATTTTGACTTAAAACATATCATTACAAAGCATAAACCCAGAATTATGGAAGATAACACCTAAGATGCTAAGCTACCAGCATTATAAACTTTTATTCATCAGATTAGGGACTTAAATTTCATATGTCATTATGTCTAAAGTATATATGTGATGAGTCACCAATGAAAATTCATTCTTAGAAAAGTAATTATCTAATACTTGAAGTTAGGTTCCATTTAAAAGAAATTCTAAGAATGAGTTCAGACTTTAGTTCATAAGCTACCATCATCTACATAAAAATTCACTTCTGTGTAAAAAATTTTGGATTAGATTCTTAGCTTAGAGATTAAGTTCGAGTTGAATTTACTTGCAAAGATATCTTTATAGAAGACCTAAAATAATTAATAACCCTGATTAAGATAAAAGACATGCATTACTAACTATTGCATTATTGGTTATTTGCTCTGAAGCTAAGTTCAATGCATGCATATAGAGAAATTTTAGAGAACTGTGATAAAAACATTAACACACTAAAGAGAATACCTCTATGTAGCTTGAATTTTAGTGTCCTTCTGATTGGAGATAACTAGAATTGCCCTAGACAATTTACAACCAGTGACAAGCTGGAAGACTTGATCTTTCCTTGAACCAAATCTAGCTTCTTCAAAGAAGATGCTAACAAAAAAATTTTACAAACAGGAAATTTAGCTGAAAGGCATTTTCTCTAGGTAAAAGAAACTAAAGAAGGAAGAGAAATAGTTCAAAAGGGGTATACAATTGCATTTTTTTCCCTTTTCTAATACTATGCCAATTTTTTAATAATTATGACAATTCACTCTTAGCAAAGTAAGTATATAATACTTAAAGTTAGGTTCCATTTTAAAAAAAATTCTAAGAATGAGTTTGGACTCCAAGAACTACAAATATGAGAACTACAAATACATCATCATCCATTCATAAACAAGGATGACAAATTTCAATATTTTGAATGAACTAGGAAATCTAAAAGCAAAGAACCAAGTTAAGTGTCCTCCAAATCCAAAGAGATCAAGATTTCATGATGTGCAGAGCATATGAAAAGAAGAAAAAGTCACCTTTATAATCCAATAAAAGATATATACTTCTATCAAAGACTAATGAAACAGGAACTATCAATTGAAAATCAAACTAAACTTCTTAAATTATTGACTTTAAGCTAATGAACTTCTTAAACCAATAACCTTTACCACAAGCAGTACACTACTTAAAATAATCGAAGTCATGTCTCCAATCAGGCCTACTTCAAGAAAGCAACATAACATATCTATGCTTCAGAGTCTAGAGACCAACAAAAATAAAAATTATCAATAGAAATATCAAATAAGTTAACGCTTCAATCTATGGACAGAACAAGAAAGGGCAATCAATCAAAACACAGTAGTTAAATAAATTATCTTGTTTTTCTAATGATAGATTCACAATTATACAATCAAAGACCATATTAACCTAATAACCTTTACCCATGCACGATCTTTTACACAGTACACTAGAATTTCATTTACTGTCCATTCATACCAACTGTGAAAATCAATTTTACAACTTCATAATAGTAGCTAAAACAGTCTAATAACAGGCTTAAGGAAATTAAAATCTTCTCCTGATACATCTAATTCCTTAATTTATAATGATTCTACAAAGGGTTGCTTCATACAAATATATAGAACTACTGGAATAAAGAAATCAAACTATCTATCTTATTTCTCTAATTAGAGATTCACATACTTGTTAAGCTAATAACCTTACCCAGGCATAGAATGATACATAAAACATCTGGAATTTCTCTCATTATCAAAAGTCATACTAAGTGCGAAAAGTAAAATTAAAATTAAAGGAAGATTGTAAAATCGGCCTCATAAGTTGAGCTCAAATTCGGCTTCTTTTTTAGTTTAACAATTGCAACAGGTGCTCTAGAGATGTCTGTTAACTTGAGAAATGAATGAAAAGAAAAGAATACAAGAAGAGCAGGGCGAGCTGATGATTTTCTCAATAAGGATTTTAAATCAACTGTATGTTGTAGTATTTTAAAAATCAGCTGATTGACAACCACCAACTATTTTAAAAAGTTAGTTACTAAACAGATTATTAAGCTATCCAACCAGCTAAATTTAGTCAATCAGCCAAAAGCTAATCTAAAAGTCATTTACTAAACACCACCTTAGTACTTTTTTTCTTGGATAAATTAATCTAACTCTATGATTCATAGTGTAATTCATAGTTTTATCTTGAACAGGTTGTGAAGTTTTTGTTTGTTATTATTCCCAAACAACTGATTAATTTGGATTAGAGTAAAGAACAAGCTGGGATAGCCAATTTAGTTATTATCCAAAAATTATAAGTATTTTTTCCCTTATTTTATTTTCTAATTAACTTGTGATCGTAATGTTTATAGTTTAAATACTACTTTGATTTTGTATAATTATGTTTTACATCATTTAAAAGTATTTGATCTTAAAACTATATATTTAACCTACAAATTTTGGCCTCACCAAGATGAAATTCAAAAGGCAGTTCTATACTACAAATCTTTGAATAGGTATATCTTAATTTAGGACAAAGATTTATGTGAAGTTGAATGGGCAAAAGAAACTATACTTGCCTCTAATTTATTAAAATGTGATAAGCAACAATATTGATTTTAGTATTATGATTTGACATGAAGTGTTTTTAAGGAAAAAATGTTTAAGAAAAGCTATTATTTAGAAGGGAATATTAGGCTTCATTCTTATATCTAGACATATTAAATAAGCATACTAATGATAATAGTTAGGACTGAGCTTATTGAGCAGGATAAATGTTAATCACATCATACATATGTGTAACAAAATGTCCTCATGTGTTCTTTTTCATTATTGAATTTAAATCTATAGAATATTATACCTAGTAAATCCTCATAAGTTAAAATGTCTTCATATGTGTTTCCTGTAGAATTAGTAAATATAATATGACTCTAGTATTGGAATAGGTCAATTTCAAGAACCAGAATAGCATTTACCCTAGGTTGATTCTCCTTTAAGGGAGATTCTTTTGTAAGCATGCACCCAAGTTAGATATATACTAGGACAATTTTAATGTACTTAAGTTAAGAATTTAGGTAATGGACACATAGGAATTGGACTCTTCTAAATGGAAAATGTACATTACAAGTTAAAGTAAGATATGAATGGAAACTACAAAAATGCATTCTTAATTTTTTTTTGTTCCTAATCATAAAGGGAAATCATTAGTAAACACATTGAAATGTATCTTAAACAGTGGGGAATTGAAAGGGTTTTCACCATCATTATAGATAATACTTTTAGCAATGGTGTTGTAATTTCTCACTTGAAAAAGAGAATTAAAATAGCTAGTAGGTTAGTGCTAGATAGGGATTATATGCATGTTAGGTGTTATGCTTATATAGTAAACTTGGTTGTCAATGAAGATTTAAAAGAATTACATTTATCTATTATTTCAATCTGTAATGCAATTAGATAAGTAAAGTCTTCTCCATCTAGGTTGGATAAATTCAAAGCATGTTTAGAACAATCTAAAATTGAGTGTAAGAGAATTGTTTGTCTGGGTGTGCCAACTCGTTGGAACTCAACTTACCTCATGTTAGAATCTTCCTAAAACTTTCAAGAGGCCTTTGAAAGGCTAAAAGATAATGACCTAGGTTATCCAAAATACTTTGATAAGAAGACAAAAGGTCTTTCTTCATTAGAGGATTAGGCCAATGTTAAGATGTTCGCAAAATTTTTTAAAGTATCTTATAATGTTATATGATATAATATTAGATTTATCTAGCTCGCTGTATGTGACATCCAATAATACTTTCACTCAACTTTCTTTAATCTAACCTGAGATGCTGAAATGGGTATCAAGTGATGACCTTATGTTAAGTGGCATGGCCACTAAAATTAAGAAGAAAAAATATAACAAGTATTAGGGGAAATTAAAGAATATTAATCCACTTCTCTTTATTACTAATATCTTAGACCCTAAGTTTAAGATTGCCTATATAAAATGGTTTTCTAATGACATATATAATCCTATAACTTCATTTGACATCTCATTTAAGATAAAGTCAGATTTACAAAGGCTTTATACCTAGTATTATAATAGATTAATCATCTTAATTGGGTGAGGGTGATGTTCAAGAAGATAAAAAAACTGACAAAGCTAGAATAATAGATTTTAAGTCACTCTCGAAGGCAAAGGATTTTATTGAAGCTAAGAATGAAATGGAGAGGTAATTAGTTGAACCTTATGTTGACAAAGAAGATTCATATGATGTTTTAGAGTGGTGGAAGTCTAATGCTTCTAGGCTTCTAGTTCTTTCTTGCATAGCAAAAGATATTCTTGCTATTTTGGTCTCCATGGTTGCTTTAGAACATGCTTTCTCTAGTACAGGTAAAGTATTGGATGTGTTTGAATCATTCTTGTCCCCTAAAATTGTTAAAGCATTGATTTGTATACAAAATTGGTTAAAGCAAACATTATTTCCTAAGGAGGAACCTAATTTAGTTAAAAAGATGGGAGATTTTGAGAAGACTAAGGAAGGTAAAAAAAATATCTTGTATGTTCCTATTTAATTTTTTTCTATAAAATATGATTTACCTCTATTTATTTATTGTTACTTGTTATAGAGCTTGTTGGGGATGGAGTGCATAAAACTTGTGTTGCTTGTGCTAGATAACAACAATTTGGAAAAGGAAATATGGCAAGTCATCAAGAACAATAACTTATGGCTATTAATTAAATTCTCCATTTAGGAGGTAGCATTTTTCCTATTTCTTATTTGTAATTTATATGTTAATAACATTAGTTTTCTACTATTTTATTCTAATTTGTTTTTTATTTTTTATTTTTGCTTTGTCATTGCATGTTTGCTAGGGTATAAAGCTAATAGCCAATGATGTAGTTAAAGTGAAGGATGATAAGCTTATTAAAGACTGGTAGTTAGCAGCAAGTTTTTTGGCAATTATAATGTGTAACTATGTAAGTATTTAAGGGTCTAACATGTATCAAATGTTTCCTTTTATTTTGTGCATATTCTTTTTTATAAGTAATAGCCAAAGAGAAATAAGGCTAAATAGTAAGGTTAGATTTTTTTTTGTAAGTAGCAGGTCAATAGTAACAAAAAAAGGCTTAGTGGTCAATACAATTAATGGATGTGCTAAAGGTGCATTTGTAATCTTTTAAGTCACATTATAGGTGGATTGATGTAATTATGTAGGGTTTATATAAAAAAATTGATGCAAGAATTAATGTATACACATTGTGTTATAATCAAGCCTTAAAAACTTAGCTTAAAGGTGGCACATTGCAAGCAATGCCTAATGTAATTGTTCTTTTTGTGTTTGTTTTGATTCTATATTTGTTTTGCATTTTGTAGTTTATGGTGTCCAACAGTTTTTTTTTCTTGTTAGAATCATGTCTTTGAAGCAAATTTGGTATTTTAAACTATTTTTTATTGGTTTTTATAAATAAATTTGATATTCGTAGCCCAATTATTAAATTGGACTTTAAAAAAGTATCGAGCCTTAATAGCCAATGAAGACTTAATAACCCATCAAAACTTGCTGAAATCTATTATGAAATCAAACTATGAGGTCTCTTTTATACCCGATCGATCTCGAGTTCAACATTTCTCACCTAATTGAATCTTGGTTGGGTGCCCAAAATACCCCAAGCCACCTGCACCAAACTCGAAATCACCCCTAATAATAACATCGCACTTAACACACACATATATAAAGTCTAACATTTGAACCCAAGGCATAACTAAGAAAAAAAATTCTATAAGTAATATCAGTTAACATAGTACTATTAAAAATACTAACTACTAATGAAAAAATTTATTTGTAAGGTTTTGCTCTTATGATTGCATATATAAAAGATGAAGAAAAATAGAGAAAATAATACTTTAGAAAAATAATGAATGCATTTCAATATAATTTTATTTTTTAATTTTAAAAATTATTTTTATTTTCAAAATTGGTTAGTATTTTTTTATTTTTAAGTCACATATTTTGAGTTATAGTTTTTAAAAATGGATTACCAAAATAGTTACTAAACAAGAACTTTTATATTTTTAAGAATAATAGATTGCATTTTAAAAATAATAAACTAACAAATCAAATATCTTTAGCAATGAAGAGTGATGATACATTTTAATGGGTATAGTGTGAGGTATTAGCAAAGATATTTTTAAGCTAAACTTTTTTAATAAAGTAATGATTTAGGTTCTATTTACTACATGTGATTTATAAATTGATTGATAGTTGATAAATTAATTATATTAAAAAGTATTTGGTGGAATTAATTGTTAAACTTCTTGAAAAATGGAAGATAGTATCAAATAACATTTTAATATGATAAAATTATGTCTCTAAAATTGTAAGATGCTATCAAAATAGTCTTTAAATTTCATCCCTGAATAATAGTTTATACATACAATTTCATCTATTTGTACAATTATTTAAGGATAGAATTATTTGTATGAAGGAATAAAATTATCTGTATAGACTATTATCTAAAGATAAAATTATAACTTTATATAATTTAGAAATTATTTTACTAATACCTAAAGGAAATAGGAAAGTTTGGTGTCTACTTTTTAGTTTCCATAAAAACCTATAATAACTTATTTTATATGAAAAAAAGAGAGTAGGTGACTATATATTAATTAATTTATTTAACAATAAAAAAATAGTTTGTTTAGCCATTACAAGAAATTAATTAATTGTAGTTAAAATTCTATTTTTTAAATCAGTTACCAAAAATTAAGAATTTTAAAATCCTAAATTTTTTTATAACTTCCATTCTTTATCTATTGCATTCAAAATTTAAAATTCTAAATTCTATACACTATAACAAAAATGATCAATATCGACGACATTGTCAGCAATGACAAATATTCAGTCATTGGTATAGAATCTACTAACTTTTACCAATGACACAATCATTGTAATAACACGATGCCACTATGAATTGAATGGGCAGGAAATGAAATGCTTTAATAATGACATTTATCGTTGTAAAAGCTTTCAAACTTTCATCGATTACATTTATCATCATTAAAAGTTGTCGTTGAAGCTTTCAATGATGACAATTATCATCGCTAAAGGTATAAACCTTTAGCAACGACTCATGTCATCGATCAAAAGTGGCACAATTTCTCGTGCTAACTTTTAGTGACGATATGAGCCATTGTTAAAATGCTAGCATAATTTCCTATGCTAGCCTTTTAGCAATGACATAGTCATCGCTAAAGGCGTAAGCCTTTAACGGCAACACGAGTCATCACTAAAGGGCTAATCCTTTAGTGCCGATTGAAAATTTTGTCATTGCTGAAAAGTGAGTTTATAAATACCATAACCGCGCTTTCAACCTCATTTTTGTGTGAAAAGGAAGGAAGTTGAAGGCAAAGAGATTCATGTATGTTTTTTTATGTTTTAGCATATTTTCTATTCATGTTTTTTAATAATATAATTTAATTATTTATATATTTGTATATTATTTTATTTTATTAGATGTTGTTGCTGTTTATTATTATTTGTGTTCAATTAGATGATATTAGATAAGTAGATTTACTTCAATAAGGTATGTGTATTAAATTTATAAGATTTTATTTCATTATGTAATTTATAAGATGAATAATATGATATGAATTTATCTGTTGTAATAATATGTAATGAATTTATTTAATTTGATGGTATGACATCTTCTTTAGCATGAAATTAATATTAGTTAGATTTATATATTAAATATGTTTGTGTAATTTTACTTTCATGTACAATTTATAAATATAAATTTTATTATTGTTATGTTACTAAATACAATTGTAGTTTTGAATAATTTGATATATGTGTAGATTGTTCAATTAGGTAGATATGTGTGTAGATTATTCAATTCAGGATGTAGTTTTGGAACACAAAATTTTCTAATTTTGTTGAAACATAGTAATGTTTAGAATTAAAATAATTATATAAATATTTTTAAAAAATATATATATATCCATATGAAAATAAACTTTTAAATATGTTGATAAATTTTTTCAATATAACTTTGTAAACATACTTCAAAGAAAATGTATAATAAAGAAAGTAAATGCTAATACAATATTTGACGGAAATATTGTATTTAATGAAATTTTTTTATATTTGACAATAATATAAAAAAAAATTCAAGACATATCTTTAGAATATCTTACAATGTAATACAATTTCATATGATTATTATAATATTATACAATTTAATAAGGATCGCAATTCATAAAAATTTCATAATAATGCGTATTGACTAAAATAAAAAAAATTATCATTCAGTAATGATTATTATGTAATTTTTAATAGATAGTTCATATAACAATTTATGCAAAAAAATTTATATTAAAAATAAAAAAGAGCAAAGATAAATTATTGCATGAAAAATTTTTAATATAAAATTAAATAAAGATAAATTGTTATATTAAATTTGTCATATGATAAATTATGAATGAAAATATTTCTTGTTTTTTAATTCTTTAATGTATAAAATTCATATGAAAAAATTTTTCAATTTTTTTTGCCATAAATACTTCGTAACATTGTATATTGATTAAAATAAAAAAATTATCAATATGAAAAGAAATTTCATATTATAATTTATGTACTAATATAAGAAATTTCTCATATATTCAATGTTTTCATTGGAAATGTATTAAAAATAATAACCATTTAATAATAATTCAAATAGGTTTTATTGTAATTTTTGGATAATTTTTCATTTTATCTATGAATTTACACAATATCTAACATTTTTATTTTGTATAAAAATAATATCTACTCAATATTGATCATTTGTATTTATACAATGTAAATACTTTCAAATATAATATGAATTTTATATAAGATGAAACCTATTTGAAAATGTTTTATTTGAAAATGTGAATTAAAAATATTAAATATTTAAAAATTAAATACATAAAAATATTTCATTTGAATATTAAATATTTGAAATTAGATTTTTTATATATTCAATAAAATATTAGATATTTTATACATGATAAAAATAAGAAATTTATATGAAAACTACACACAAAGTGGTAATAATAAGATTATATATTTTAAGAAAATTACAAAGTAGTAACAATAGGATTACATATGAGTACGAATTTTAAAAGGATTATGAAAATTTAAATTTTTATGTTATGAGAATTCTCATACAAAATACAATTAAAATGAATTTGACAATTGTACACTAATAGAAACTTGAAAATTTTGAACCTTTAAAAATATATTTGTACTCATAAGATATATGTTTGGACAAAAAATTAAGTACTTATAAAATATACGTTAGGGTAAAAGAGTTGAACTATATATCTCATGAATGTGGTAGAGTAGGTTACAAAATTGAATTCCTAGTTCCAAATTGTTAAATAGCGGATATTTAAAATAACTAACTATATAAATAATAACACATCAAAATAACAGTACTTATAAAATATTGCAATGTAAGTTTGAAATTATTGTAAACATATTTTTACAATAATTTTAAATAGAATTATATTTATATTTACATTGTAAAGTTAGACCCGTTCAAAAGTTGGTTGATCTCTATAAGTCAACCAACCTTTGAATTGTCTGATAAAGTTGGACATTTTAGGATATATCCTATGATTATCATTGAGAATTTATCTAGCTCTCATTTCACATTATAGAAATTTTTTAATATCCTAACTGTTCTTTAGGTTTGAACTATACCAATGTATAGTTTATACACATGGAAAACTACGGAGAGATATTGCTAAAATTTTTGCATGGAAGAAATGATGAGTGTGGATGAATTGATAACTACAAAAATATTTTAAATAGGATAGGATCCTACCTTTTAGAATTAGAGTGATACGGTGAATTTAGAACACATAATAAACATTGATTTAGCACTTAATTCCATTAAAAGTTATTTTTTCCCTATTTAGTGGCATGATGTCTATAGATAAAAGTTAAATCCATCTAGGAAATCGCTTGTTAGACAAGTATTGGAATGGCGCGATGGTGTTTATTGATAGAGCTAGATATTTTGTTAATGAAAGGGATTTGGTGAGATATTCATCTAAGAAGTGTGTAAATATATTATTTCAAAATTTAGAAACATTGGAGGCACATATCATTGATAATGGATTTCACCTAGTATACATAAATTTGGTACACTACGGTGAAACTAATGTTTCCACTTCCAAGGGAATAAGGGGGTATCTTCTGATGATAAGGATAAGATAGTGGATATTATATAAAATTTCATTAGTCTTCATGAAACTAAAGAAATAGTTCGTGATGAAGGAGAGGGGAATGAGGACATATTTGAGGGGGACATTGAATCGAATCATAGCGGTTGTGATGATTTATTTGCACAAATGGAGATAGAACTATATCCAGGCTGTACATCATTCTCAGCCTTAAACTTTCTAGTGAAACTCATGCACTTAAAGGTGTTACATAAGTGGATTAACAAGTTATTTGATGCTTTCTTAAAGTTATTGAAAGAGGCACTTTCGATAGATAACAAAATTGCTTAAATCATATTATGGTTCAAAGAAATGGCTCAACAAGTTGGGGTTAGGGTATGAGTTAATCCCTGTGTGTAAGCACGATTGCGCATTTTTCTGGAAAGAAAATGCTTCGAAGGATAATTATTCGATCTGTAGGGAGAGCTGAGGGGTCGATAAAAACATAAAAGGGAAAAAGGTGCCTTCAAAAGTGCTTCATTATTTTCCACTAACTCCTCAGCTAAAGCGATTGTATGGGTCGAGGCATACTACAAAGAATATGACATAACATTATATTGGTAGGTTAACAGAGGATGAGGTAATGCGACATCTTTTTGATAGGGAAGCTTAGTAGGAATTCGATAGGAAGCATCCTGATTTTTTTGTTAACCCACGAAATGTTAAGCTAGGCTTAAGTGTAGATGGATTTAATCCTTTTGGTGATAGAAATTTATCATACATCATGTGGCCAATAATCATGACTACCTATAACATGCCACTACGGATTTGCATGAATCAATCCTTTTTTATGTTAACTCTATTAATACTAGGGCCTTATTCACTAGGCAAGGATATAAACATATTTTTAAGACTGGTTGTAGAGGAGTTAAAGCATCTTTAGGAAATGGGGGTTAAGACTTAAGATGCTAACACAAATACTATATTTAACATATAGGTTACTTTGTTGTGGGCTGTAAATAATTTTCCTACTCGAAGTAATCTCTTTAAGTGGAGTGGACAAGGTTATAAAGCATGTCCTACGTGCAATAACAATACTCCATCAATTCAAGTTAAGGGGAAATTGCTTATGTTGGTCATCGTTGTTAGCTTCCAAGGAGTTACACATGGAGAAATTAAAAGGAATTCAATGAGAAGCTAGAGAGAAGAGCCTCTCCTCGTCCTCTTTCTAATAAAATTATCATGGACTAGTTAGGTAAGGTGGCACAGAGACTTTATGGTAAACATGTTTAGTTTGGTGGTCTAAAGCGGAAGAGGGGTACTGATGAACTTAATTGGAGTAAAAGAAGCATATTTTTTAATCTCTTGTATTGATTGACAATGAGTTTGAGGCATAATATTGATGTGATGTATGTTAAAAAGAATATATGTAACAGTATTTTGGATACATTATTGAATATTGAGCATAAGACAAAGATATAAATAATATGAGGCGGGATCTGGTGGATATGGAAATAAGGTCAAACTTGCATCTACATGAAAAAAGGGGTTAACTTTTCAAACAACATACTGTATACACCTTCAACTAAGAAGAATGAAGATGATTTTGCCAATTTATAAAAAATGTGAAATTTTCTTATGGGTCTGCTGGAAGTCTTAAGAAAAATGTGACTGATCTTGATATAAGGTTAAAAGGGTTGAAATCACATGATTATCATATTATTATGAAGGAGGTTGTTAGGACCTTGGATCTGAGCATTTTTATCGAAGGAATTATCATATCTGATTATTCAGTTGTGCAATTTTTCAACTAAAGTGCTAGAACTCTTAATAGAAAGGATGTCTTGCAAGTTAAGTAAGATATTGTCATTATTTTATACAAGCTTGAAAGGATATATCCTTCGTCATTCTTTGATATAATAGTTTACCTGTTGATGCATTTACCCGATGAAGCATTGCAAGGTAGTCTTATTCATTTTCGATGGATGTACCCATACGAAAGATATATAAAAAAGTTAAAGGATTATATCAAGAGTCATGCTAGACCTGAGGGTTCAATTGTAGAAGGATATGTTATTGATGAGGCATTAACATTTTGTTTCATGTATCTAGAAGGGGTGAAAACTAGACTTAATTGGCCTAACTAAAATCATGATGTAGCATCCGAATATACAAAAAAGGCATTGTCAGTGTTTTGATCTCAATGTTAACCCTTGAGAAAAAAGATCATATCTCACTTTGTTGGAAAAGATCGAGATTTGCCATATGGTACATCTTGAATAACTGTGTAGAAATCAAAAGTATTTTCTGTAAGTTTCTATATTTATTCATAGATTTCTCCTAAATAATTACAATGGACTAAAATACATATGTTCTGTAGTAGGTATCGACAAGAGCTCAAACAAAATGGTATTGATAACATAGATAAGTTATAGAGAACAAAATTTCTCGCATTATTTTACTCTAAGGCAAATGTCTATTCTTTGAAGATGTGTTATATCAATCATGTAAATTTTATTTCTTACTTGTAATTTTTTCTAATTTAACTCTTCATAGAAATGTTATTTTCCTAAATATACCATTTACATAAAAATAATTCCCTCAAAGCCACTGAAAAGCTACTATCATTAGCTTTCGACCCTAATTTTACTATTATGATATACTTAATATGTATTGTTAATGGAGTGCACTTTGCAGTTGAAACTTCGGGATGTGAAGCATAAAACATAGAATAGTAGGTATTTCCATTTTGGGAGCTAACAGTAACATGTTTTATAGTGTATTGGAGGATATTATAAAGTTAACTTATCTAAACAACTATATTGTGAGTTTATTCAAATGTAAATGGTATGATATTGATCTTAAGAAGAAGAAGCTTTACTATTGATAAGAACATTACAAGCATCTCCATGGCGAGCAATGGTACAGAGATAACTTTTACATTCTTGCAACTTAAGCCCAACAAATCTTTTATATCAAAGATCTTCTTAATAGGCCAAATTGGAAGGTTGTCCATATTATTATGCATTGTAACATATAGGATCTATCTGATGATGATGTCAATGTAAAAGACTTATCATTCCTACAAGAAAGCAACTCCTCCAATTTCAACCTCACAGTTGATTTTGAAGATTTCTATTTAGTCAACTTAGAGTATTAGAAAAATGGTCCTTCAATTCTTTTACCTTCTACAAATATTAGGTTTGCGATAGAAGGGAGTGAATATCTTCATCGATAATGACGATAACTTCGAAGACAAAACAATTGAAGATTATATGGAGGATATGCTTTCACAATCTGATGATGGTGAAGAAATAGATGACTATGGGGATGAGTCTAGTTAGATTCACTGACACTGAATCAAATTAGGAAACATAATTATTTTTTTGCATGATAACTCATAATTGTGTAAGAGTTATTATGAATTTTATTATATGAATATAGTAATTTGTATCTTTTCATTTAATTCAATTATGAGCTTTTCTCTTAAATGCTTACATAATGTGTATTATTCTAATCATGACGGATGTCGAGGCATGACACCATAGAGATAACGCTGGAAGTGACCCTCCACGTTAGCCCACTCGCATTCCTTTATAGTGTGAGGGATCACGTATCTTTTATAACTATCCATAATTATGTTGATTATTTATTAAATATGAATTTATAACATGACACAATCGTCAGTAAAAGTTTAAATTTCAAAGATGACACAATCATCGCTAAAAGCTTTAAAATTTGAAATTTGAATTGCCTTTTTATGACGACTATGTCATCATTAAAAGCCTCATTTTACCGACAACAAAATGTTAACGGTGTAGGTTGTTTTAGGGACAAACCTATACTAATGACATTTTCAGCAATAACTTTTTCTTTCTACGACAATTAAATTATTTTTAGTGATGATAAATGTTATCATTAATGATTTCTTTTCCTATAGTGATATCCCTCGTTCTCTCTACATTTTCTCCATAGACTATGCGTGTGATTTTCTAAATCATTGTTTGATATTGATAGTTTCTTAGAGTCGTTCTAGATGTTTTTCCTTGAAAAAAATGCTTTCTCATAAGTATATCAATGTGTTTTCAATATTCATGATCTTAAGATGTAATTTGTTTTAGATTTTGATTTATTTTTCCATCTTCCTCTTTTTCTTTATATTGAAAATTTTCATATTGCTGATGTTAAAAAGGCAAAAACTTTATAATTCATATCATTTTCTTATTGAAATTTTCTATCATTTCATTTGAGCAATTGAATTTCTATTTTTCATTCAAATAAGTTAGTTTCATAAACAATTTAAATATAATTCATAAATTAACAAATTATATGCATATCTTTATACAATAACAATTGTTGAGCTAAATTGTCATTATTTGATTAGAAATCATTTAAATGACAAACTGTGATTAATGATATTTTTATAATTTTTTGTCATTTATATACTTTTTTATGATAGTATCATTAATACGATACAAATTACTATTTTTCATTAATTTTGACATAAATTAGTTAATAAATGTTTAAATATAATTCATAAATTAATAAATTATATATAATTTTTTTACAATAGCAATTATTAAGCTAAATTGTCATTAATTGGGAATAAATTAATCATAACCCATGATTAATGACATTTTTATAAATTTATATCGTTTATGCACTTTTTTGTTAGTATCATTAATATAATAATACAAATTATATACTAATCTATACTAAAATATAAAAGATGAAAAGGGAGTTTTGGTCTTACTTTTATATTTTCAATATAATAAAATTATATATATTTAAAATAAATAAAAAATAGTTATGCATTAATTCACAGTTAAATAAATTAAAAAAACAAATACTAAATTTTCCATAATTTTCCTTTATCATTTATTAGTTTCTCTCTTTCTCTCTCATATTATCCCTATTTGCAAATCCTTTCCCTCATTTTCTATGTTTTACAAGAAATGGACTTCAAGCCTCACAAAATTTTTTCCTTACACAATCAACATTTTAGTAAGTTTGGAAAATTTGTGATCTTGAGAAATGATATGTTTCCAATTTTGATTTTCCTTTTTATCTCTTTGTATCGAAAATTTGCTTATTACTATTGGCATATGCACATAAATTTCATAATTTACACTATTTTTAATTAAATTTTCTTATTATTTTATTCAAAGAAAAATCAATTATACAAAATACTTTTAGTAACAATTAAACCAAATTTGGTAGTTGTATTTATTTAATAAGGATAATTATAAATAAGTTTTAAACATTTTTAATAAGATGCTTGTAGACAAATAAAATTAGTCTATTTTATTTTCCACTTTATAAAATTATAACTAATTAGAAACGGCTATTTATTAAATTGTAAAATTTCACATAAAAAATAAATGGGCTTATAAAAATTTCTTAGGTGACAAATTAAATTAAGCATAAGGAGAAGTTTTGGAATTTGTTGTTTTCCTTATTTTTATGAATTCCAAATCAAGTTGAATAGAAGTTTTAAATTTAGAAGATTAGTATAAATATATTAAGATTTAAATTGTACGGATGATTTAGTTTATACATGTACTGCATTAGTAGCTTGGGCAGTAATAGATATCATATGTAGTGTTTAGATTAGAGGGGTGTTGAAAGAGAGATGATAGCATACCAGCAATGGTGAAGTTGTCCTCTGTCCCAAGGGAAACTTGAGAAGCTGGTGAAGTGAGAGGCACTTGAATGCCTACGACGGAGAAAATTGGCATATATTTCGATCTGATGCAAAGAAACCTGCATTTTAAACCACTAGAACACAATTTAAGATCAAACCTTACCACTATTATCCAGGCAAAAGGAGATGTTGACTGGGAGGTTGCAAAGAGACGGAAGCTGCAGAGCAAGTGTCCTGTTGATGGGGAAAGAGTAATTAAGCAAGACGCAAAGACAATGCGGCTCTTGGTTATTGATTTGATTGAGGTGTCACAGCATGACTGCGCGGGAGAAGGAGAATTGCCCGGCAGAAATGGAGCGCAGGGAAGAAGAGGAAGTTAAGGTTCAAGGTGGGGCTTGATGGGCTGGGGTCTAGTGAAAATACGGTGGCCTTGTGCGAAATCAGCAAGACTAAGAACTGACAGAAAACGGGGATAACAACAGCATGAGAACCCATTGCTTGATATTTTCCTCCATATCTGAGTGTCCGAAGTGCAATCATTAAGTAGAAGAATGAGCATTTTTCTACGTGAGTTGTTAAATGCATGGTGTGTGTCTACATGCAATTCTTGTTCTTCCCCAGTCTCTATCTCTCTCTTTCTAAGTGGATAACTTATATTCGAAAGAAATATTTTATTCTTTATTTTTTTAATTTCTGTGAAAATGATTAGATGGTTCCGGTCAAGAGGCTTTCACGAAAAACAGTAAAAGGGTTGAAAGAATTCAAGAATGAAGGCATATTGTGTGCTAAACTTCAGCACTGTAATCTTGTTAAGGTTCAAGGTTGCTGCATTTGGGGAGAGGAGAGGAGAGGCGAGGCGAGGACAGATTGCTTATCTAAGAATATATGCCCAACAAAACCCTTGATTCCTTTCCTTTTGGAATGTGCCGCTTGCAAAAAGGAATAATTCCATTTGTTTCTTAAAGATTATGTTGATGACATAACTGTGTATCTTGAGAGATCCTATTAATTAAAAGTGAAGTTTTGGACAGGTAGGCATCATCACATTCTATGTGAAATTATCTATTTTCATCAACATTTCAAATTAAAGATTATATAAAGATCTTAAAGCAAGTAATATTTTATTAGATAATAAATAGAGGATGCAAATGAATTAAGTTAAGTCAAACATCTATATATTCATATTTAAACTTGCCAAAAAAGTGAAAAAAAGGAGCTTAGACTCGAGCTAAATATCATTAGTCTCATATAATTTGAACTTAAGCTCAAGTATGACTAATATATGCATTTAAATGAATTTATACAAATTTATTTAAATAATTTGTTATTAAGCTTCAATTACTCATGGAACTTGAAACATTTAAACTCAAGTTCGAGTTTCTAATGAAAAAAAATCTAAACGAATTTTCATTTCACATAAATTTGAGCATATAAAATTTTATATTTTACAAACAAATAAGTCAATAAACTTTTTTTATCTTATTTTACTTGTTAATATAATTTTTTTACTATCATTAAATCTAACTAAAATATTTGTACAATCATCATATAATATTAATAATTACATTTAGTAAAAAAATAATATATACTAGAAAGATAATTATTTCAATCATAATATTGTACTCCTTCATACATCCTCAACAATTAATAATAAGAATTTTTTTATGTATTATGTTATTTAAATATAGCAGAAAATAATAAGTATATATTATTATTAGACTTGTTTAATCTCGTGAATGGTTCGAGTCAAGTAATATAAAGCTTAAACTCAGTTTAATTCATTTAAAGTTGAATTCAAATGAAATTTTTTTACAAATTGATTTTGAATTGTTCATAAATAGCATATCTTAATTCCTTTGTATCCCTAGCAATGAGCTAAATACAAAATTTTCAGATTTTAACTTAGCTTGAATGTTTGAAGGGGATCACATTGAAAGAAATACAATTAGAGTGGTTGGTACATAGCAAGTATCTTTTTGAATTTTGCAATAAATGTATTTCTATTTCCAATACATCTTTAAGGATGACACTATCTCATTCACAACTTTTTGATAGTTTTATTGTACTAGAATATGCTTGAATGTGTTATTTTTCCATTAAGTTAGATGTATTTAGCTTTGGTATACTATTGTTAGACATGTTCAGGAATAAGAAAAACAGAGGGCTTTCCTATCCAAACTACAATCTTAAACTCATTGGCCCTGTAAATTAGAGAATTGAATTTCCATCTCTTACACATAATAGATCAAGGACACAAACATTACTTAAATGTTTTAACATTATTTTAGGCATGGAAGCTGTGGAAGGAGGGCATCCCAATTGAACTGATAGATGCCTGTTCGGGGGGACTCAAGTATTGTATCAAAAGTTTAACGGTGCACCCATATCAGTCAAGTGTTCAACATCATCCGGATGATAGGCCAAACATGGGATCTGTGGTCGTTGAATCATGCTGCTGTAGCAGAGGATGCAACATAGTTCTGTTGTAGGAGTTGTTTTTCTGTCTCATTTGAGCTGTGGTACGTGTTATCGAGGAATTAAGCCTTTGATTGCATTGTGCATTCTGGACAGGCTTCTTTGTATTCTTCTATGAAACTTAGATGTATGTTTTCGAGAAAATGAATCCACATATACATGTCATTATGTAAATAAGGAAGTCCTTTGATATTTCAGTGCGCGAATGGAGCTTTTAATACTTATAGTTCCACTAAATTTATAATTTCATACCTATGGTTTTAATTTATGTAATTAAATCTTAAAATTTTAAATAATTTATAATTAATTCTTCCTTTTTAATTGATATTAAATTTAATTACTAAAATCTTATATGTCATCTTACGTGGCAATTAAACTTTATATATTAACATCTTATATATTTTTGCATAATCATCAAAATTCAATTATTTTCACTAACATCATCCTTCGTCAAAATTAAAACACATCTGCTAATGGGATAGTGTTTTGTTGGTGTACTTATCAATTGATAAGTACGAGGAAGGCGGTTCGAATCCTTTCCATGCTATTTGTGTGATTAGGCACTCTCTCATTAATGATAGTAATTGCCTCAACAAAGAAATCCTTAGAATAGAAATGACTCTCCTTAGATGTTTGAGTAAACAAAAAAAAAACACATTTAATTCTAATTTGCTGATTTCATAATTTTTCTAAACTTTCATTTTGCAAGATTGGTGGGACTGATCACAAGGTTTAACTTCTAATTATTTCATTTTAACAGCTATAACGTCATTTTTAATTTTGATGGGAGATTATATTAGTAGAAATAGATGGATTTTGATGATTAAACAAAGACAGAATAATACCATATAAAATTTAATTGACATATAAGGTTCTGTTAGTTAGAATTAACATTAACTAAGAGGGATGAAAATTAATTATAGATTATTTAGAACTAAAGGATTTAATTATAAAAATTAAAATTATAATGATGAAATTATAAATTTAATAAGATTAAGGTAAGACCTTTATTTTTCCTATTTCAATTGATACTATTTACAAACTCAAATTTTATTTTAATGCTTCGGCGGGAGCAACTAAGATAAATTATTTTTATTATATATCATCAAATTTAAAGATTCAAATTTATCGATCTGTTTAGTATTATATAAGCAAAATAAAATTTAATAATTTTAAACCAGTGATATGTAATAGGATGATATATCTTAATTTACACCTATTTCAGCTGATACTATTTACAAACTAAAATAATTTCCAATGCCCTCGCCATGAGAAGTAGTTAATGTTATAGACTCTAGCAAAATTGCGTATATTTACACCGAAGTAGTTGATACTATTGAAGGATGGAAAAAGATGGGAATATCTGCCCTACGTCTCTGTAACGGGTCTAACCTGCGTGAAAATAATAAGTCAAGCAACATGCTTTGGGCTTGCTCACCTTCTAGGAATGTAGGGTAGAATTGAAATTTTAATAATATTTTTATTTGTATTTTAAGGGACAAGATATTTTTATATCATAATTAAATAGTTATCAAAATTTAGAAATAAATTTATTTGTTAATTAAAATTTTATCTTAATTCTTATAAAATTAAATTTTTATTTATTTTATCTATAATTAAAAATTTAATTTAATTTTCATAAAATTAAAAAATTTTAAATTTTAATTCTTCTATATAATAATTCAGTATTTCACTTATGTATAAAAAATTAAAATTTGAGTTTTTTAATTTTAAAGAAAAATTGATGTAAATTTCAATTAGAGATAAAATTGATAAAATTTTAATTTTATAAAAACTAAAATAAATTTTGATGACTAGACAAAGACAAAATAACACATATCAAATTTAATTGACACATAAGATTCCGTTAGTTTGAATTAACATTAATTAAGAGGGATGAAAATTAATTATAAATTATTTAAAACTAAAGGATTTAATTATAAAAATTATAATTATAATGATGAAATTATAAGTTTAACAAGATAGTGGCAGGACCTTTATTTTTCCTATTTCAATTGATACTAGTTACAAACTCAAATTTTATTTTGATATTTCAACGAAGCAACTAAGATATATTATTTTTATTGTATATCATTAAATTTAAAGATTTAAATTTATCAAATCTGTATAGTATTCAATAAAAAAGGTAAAATTTAATAATTTAAACTAGTGATATGTAATAGAATGATATATCTTAATTGATACCTATTTCAGCTGATACTATTTACAAACTAAAATCATTTCCCTTGCTCTGGCCATGAGAAGTAGTTGATGTCATATATGGACTCTAGGATTGCGTATAGGTTTATCCTGAAGGGCGGAAAAAGATGGGAATATTTGCCCTACGTCTTCATAACGTGTCTAACCTGCGTGCAAGTCGAACAACATGCTTCGGGCTTGCTCACTTTCTAGGAATATAGCGTAGAATTGCAATCTTAATAATATTTTTATTTGTATTTTAAGGAGCAAGATATTTTTATATCATAATTAAATAGTTATCAAATTTTACAAATTAATTTATATATTAATTAAAAAATTATCTTAGTTCTTATAAAATTAATTTTTTACTATTTTTATTTATAATTAAAATTTTATATTAAATTAATTTTTATAAAATTTAAAATTTTTAAATTTTAATTCTTCTATATAATAATTTGGTATTCTATTTTATGTATAAAAAATTAAAATTTGAGGTTTTTAATTTTAAATAAAAATTGACATAAAATTTTAATTAGGGAAAATTGATAAAATTTAATTTTATAAAAATTCAAATAAATTTCTATTCTTATTATTTATCAATCAAATTATAAATAAAAATAATATTAAAAATTTTAATGCGGACTAAAAATATTTTCCACGTTCAACGTCCCAAGTACGCAACAATTATATATGTACATTCATCTCTTGCATCTGCAGTCAGGGTTCTAGGAAAGTTCCATTCTGACCTTGGTTGCCAGCATAATTTCTTCAACCTCTGTTATTCACACACAAGCAAGCCATGCTCATGACACACACACACACACATAATAATGAGAAGATTTTAACATTATGGAGTGAATTTATGAATACTCTAATATTATGGTCGGATAAACCATGCATGAAATATATGAAATTTTGAAATTTTCATAATTCAATTTTAACAATTGAATCGAAAAGAAACAACTTTACTCGATTCTTATGGATGAGAAATAATAATGAATATAATACCTAAAAAATGAAGATGAAATTTACATAATGATATCTGTTTATTATGGATCATAATATTTTAACCTATAAAACTTAAATTCCATAATAATTAAATTACTAACTTTAAATTTTAAATTCAAATATAGGGAAAAAGCAATTTTTTTAATAAAATATAATTTTTATGAAAATATAGTTATAAAGAATGATGAGACGGGGAGTAAGTTTAGTAATAAGCTTTATTCACTTATTACTAAACATAATATTATAGATAATAATTGAATTACCAACTTTAATTTCTAAATCCAAATACAAAATATAATTTTTATAAAAATATAATTATAAATAGTGATGGGATCGGGAATAAGTTTAATAATAAGTTTTAGTAATAAGTTTTATTCACTTATAACTTATTACTAAACATAATATTTTAACCTACAAAATTTAAATTCTATAACGAGTAAATTACCAACTTTAATTTCTAAATCCAGTAAGAGCAGTTTGTTTTAACAAAATATAATTTTTATAAAAATATAATTATAAATAGTGATGGAACCGGGAGTAAGTATAGTAATAAGTTTTAGTAATGTTTTATGCACTTATTACTAAACATAATATTTTAACCTATAAAATTTAAATTCTATGATAATTGAATTACCAACTTTAACTTCTAAATTCAAATATTGGGTAAGAGCAGTTAGTTTTAACAAAATACAATTTTCATAAAAATATAGTTATAAATAGTGATGGGATCAAGAATTTTATCTTAGGATCAACTATAATCAGATAAAATTTTATTTTGATAAATATATTAAAAATGTATAACTATTTGAAAAATTATAATCTTTTTGATAATTTTGATTTGGTATATTGTAATTTTTTTACAAATTAAATATAAAAAAATATGAAACAATAAATAAAATTATAGAAATTTATTTATAAAATTTATAATACATTAATTATTCAAACTTCTATAAAAAGATCACAATAAAAATCTATATAATTTTCAAATATGTAATTAAATTAATAAATTTCATATCAATACATTTTTTTAGACGTGTATACATGTTTTATTGTAAGAATTTTGGATAATAAAATCCAAACAAATAATAAGTTAGTGGCAATTTTAGTGCAAGTATATTATATATGGTATGTAAATAAAAATATAAAATTATACTTATGGAGGTTTTAACACAAATTATTTTGAATATTATTAGAAAAATTACAATAAATCTTTATAAAATTTGCAAAAATATAATTAATTTAATAAAATTTATATATAAATATACTTTTTATATGTATAAAGAAATGTAAAAATTTATGATGACAAAATTAAAATAGATAATAAAAAAGTAATAATTTTAGTGTAATTATATTATATGTGTAATATAAATAGGTGCATATCAATTTTAGTAAGTATAATATTTTTCTAAAAAATAAAATTAAGATTAGACATAAGTTAGGAAAATATTTTGTAAGTCAAGTTGTTTTGTTTGGACTAAACATATGCTTGTATAAAGTATTTTTAAGGTACAATGCAATAAAAAGTTCATATTTGGTAAGAAGAGAGGAGAACAAAAAATTAAAGTATAAATTATTTTTAATTAATTCATTATAAAAAAATTACAATGTTACACTTTGTATTGTATTTCTATCTTTTTTATATAGTCTATTTTTATTACATAAGTACATATTTTCTTATTATGACTATATTTATTTTAATATTTTTGGGAGGATCAATGCGTATAATTCTTTAGGAGGCTGACTCCGCCTCTAGTTATACAAGATTAAGATGTCTGAAAAAATTTTATTTATTGCATGTTAAATGTGAAAATTTTAATAAAAAAAAAATTTTCTATTTCAAAGGTACTTTTTATCATTTCTACATCATTTGATATGATAAATCTTTTAATTAAGCTATTGATGTGATGGAAAAAATATCTCATATCTAAACATACAAACATTAGGCAATTAAATCAATTAGAATATAACAATAAACCATATCAATAATTTAACGTAGAAAACTTCAAACTCTAATAGTTTGTTTGGATAAAGGAAATGTAAGGAAAGGAAGGAAGGAAGGAAAAGTTATGTGCAATCCTTTCCTGTCTTAAGGAGTTTTACTTAAAGGAAAGGCAATGAAAGCTTATGGTTATTTCTTTAAAGCCTTCAACTTTTTAATATTTTGTATTCTTTTATATCGGGAGATTTGGAAGCTCACCTCCTTACTTTACTATTTTTGTTCTATGTTATTCTTAAATTTATATTTATATTTACATTTTCAGTATTTTATCATTATTATTTTCATTCAAATAAGAAAATATTATTTATATTTTTAATACCTATCTAGCGTACAAAAAATATATTAGAATTATAAAAATTTTCTAATAAAAATCATCTTTTTATATTATTAATAATAATTAAATCTAATAATTGTGACCTATATTTATTTATTCATATATATATATATATATATATATATATATCATTATTTTGACCCATACATATTCACTTTAGGATGAATGTGAGTTGGATTGTTTTTGAAATTATCAAATAAGAATCATATTATGTAAACTCATAATAATTTTTTCATAAAAATTTTTAATAATAATTATACCATTATTGTATGTTGATTTATCATATTATTTTTCATAGAGATTATTTTTTCAAAGAGAAAAAATATTTTATAGAAAAATTCAAATAAACATATTTTTTGAAAAAATATTTTTAATCATAAAAATTCATTATTAAATTAACTTTTACTAGTACATAATTGAGATTTACACCAATTGATAAATATCAATATATAACAAAATTGATATTTATTTTAAAGTAGTAACATTTTGAAAATTATATTGAAAACTTAAGATGATATATAAGAATATAACTAAGGATTAAACCTTGTGCAAAAATTTAGAATGTTGATTTTATACTTAGCCATCATCTAAAATGCTCTTCAAAAGCCTTAATGAAAATTGTAAAGTCATAGGACATCAATTTTAATTAATAGCCATAATTTAAAAGACATTTCAAGAGTCTCAATGGAAAATATAGAAGCATGGAATGTCAATCCTAGTTACTAGCCATCATTTAAAAGCCATTTAAGAAGTCTCCCTGGAAACTATAGAATCATACAATGTTAGTTTTGTTTAATAATCAATGTCTTTTTTTTTCCTTATAAATTTCCATTCTAACTCTATTTTTCTATATAAAGTCTTCTAACTTCTCTCCAATATGCTCTCAAGTATAATGAGTTTGATACATAATGTTACTATTAATCTCTCACTCCACTTTCATCAAAAAAATGTACAATGAAAGAACTTTAGCTTTTATATCTCTCCCATTGTATATCCTTTCATTTCCCATAAAGTAAAAGTGGAATAGAAGAGCTAGTAAATGGAAGAGTTACTAAACTCTCGCTCTTCTTTCATCGAGAGAGTGTACAATAAGAAAATTTTAACCTTTAATTCTCTCCCATCATTTATTCTCTTATTCTTTAATGATGTATACAAATTGCATCAAGGATGAAGATTTTGATGTATAGTAGTTTTTTCATTTTTTTATTCATATGTAATTTTTGTCTATTGATGATATAGTATAGTTATTTTGTATAAATTTGTAGAGTTATTGTTTCTTTATACTCATTTATTTGTACTCTCACTATGAATAAAGTAATAACAAATAAAATTTTTTAAATTTACAAAATTGTTTCTCTTTACTTATTTGTTTATTATTTTTACTTGAAATTCTATAATAGGCATTTAGATTACATAAATTAATAAAGAAAATATATATCAAAACAAGTATAATGTTCTATATTAAATTGATTTAAAAATATTTTTTTTCATATTCGATTGTTTATGTAACAAAAACTTGTAATAATTGAAAGGCCTTTATAAAAGAAATGACAATCATAAAAATTTTGATTTTCATGATTAACCGATATCTAATATAATAATATTTTTCTTGTAATCTAAGGACGTCTAAGTGAATGTTGTTTATAAAGAAATTTAAATGAATGAAATTAAAGATATTTAAATGAATGAATTTATAAAGAATTTTAAATGAATGAGACTAGAAAAGTCTAAATAAATGAAACTGAAGAAGACTTTACTAATAGAAATAATGAAGGAACTTACAACATCCATTATTCTTTTATAACTATCATTCAAGCCTATTTCAATCATCATGATAGTTCATGAAGTAGAAGTTAAAATGTTGGCTCATTTTTAGTGATCATCATGTAAGTTCTTTTTAATTGTCATGATAGTTCATTAAAAGTTTACACATCATTTTAGCACTTAACTAATATCTTTACTTATTGCAACTATAGAATTAGCCACACTTATGAATTGGTTTTAAATTAATAACTAACATCTAAGTATTTTGCTTTTGTCCCATAAATAGGGCTTTTTCTTTACCTATTTGAAACAAATCAATTCTATGAAGATAATTTTCCTTCCATCAAAAAGAGGGTTCCTAAGGTGCTTTATTCAATCAATTTTGTGAATAATGAGGTATTTCTTTGTCTAATATGTGCCTTTGACTATCAGTATGTTTCAATGCAAGAATGGATACATGTTGCTTGCTCTAGTTGCTATCTTAAACTTGATGAAATAAATCCTATTTGTGCTCTTCCAATTGGCACTATCCAATGTAGGATTATTGTTATGGAATCTCTTTTATATACAAATGTCAAATATGGTAACATGGTTGTGCAAAAATTATGTTATAGTAAGATTATATATCATTAAAACTCATACCTTTATGAATTATGTTTCTACCTATTGTAAGAGAGTAAGAGACATGATTCATAGAGATATGAGTTTTAATCTTCATAATCTTATTATAATTGACAATTTCTCCACCACCATATTTTGCAATTATGTATAAAACTTTAAGAGATTCTAGAATAATAGCCTAACAATGGATAGTACCAATTGGCATAGTACAACTAAGACATTTATTATCAAATTTAAGATAATACATTGAGCAAGTAGCTAACATATCATTGCATTAAAAAATAGGGATAATAAATGGCTTATAGCAAATGAAACAATCAATAAAATTATATGTTCATGTATTAATATAAAAATAAATAAAATGGTAAAATTAATTTTTGTAATAGATTATCTCCTTTCTTATATGTTTCATTTATATTCAATCTATTATTGCTTATGTTTATTTAATTGTATAAAAAAATGTCGTAATGTAAAAAGGAACTTTAGTGCTATCAATTCACTTAAAGTAACTCAAATAAAAACAAAGAAAATCAATTCACAAAATAATGTCAATGTTCTTTATAGGATTTGAACTTAAGACATATAATATTATTACTTATATGTGTGTGTATGTCAAATAAGTTGTGTTTTTGCATTCTTTTTTAATGTGTGTGTGTGTGTGTTATATAAACTAGAAATTACAAATTTTAATTCACACAATGTGTACAATTGAATTAGTTTTAGTCTAATATATACATGTTTGTTGTATCTTGCCATTCTGAAATGATTCTAGAAATGTTTTGGGATTGTTTCAAAATGGTTATAGAAAAAGTTGCCTAAAAGAGAAGAAAACTCTTGTTTATTAAAAAATATTTATATATTATGATGCTAATTTTTGTATAGTAACTAACATTAAAGATTACTTAATAGGATGATGGTGTTGTATTTAAAATAATATTATTTTCTTAAAACTAATGTTTAATATAAAATTTAGACATCAATTCATTACACAAATCGATATGGAAACTTAAGCCATAGGCACAAATTAAAAATAAAAAGATTAAATCATGGTATAAGTTAAAAACAAATAGAATGAAGCATGATGTTATTTATAAATTTCATCCTGAAACTCTTCTAACCTTAAAATAATTCTTATCTCATAAGTTATGCTCTTCTTCTAAACTAAAGATAATTCTCTTCAATTTTATATTTTTACTCATTAATTATTTTATTGGACTGAAACTTAATTAGCATGTGGCTAAATATGTGTAATTTAATACTCACTAGAAAAGCACAGAATATAATTACATGGTTTTTTTCCCTTTGCATTTATTTTTGCAAATTAGTTTATAATTTTCTATTTGATTTTTTTTATTGTCTATCATCTTGATATAACTTTAACAAGTTTGCACAAATAAAAAATTTGATCTTATTTATCTTCTTTGGTATCCTATCATATTATTTACTATGTTTTTCATATGAAAATGTATAACACACCATTTTTTCATAAATGTTTATTACATCTATAGGTACTTTATTTAAAAGGCTTTTTTAGGGAGTGTCAACTTTACATTTTGAGCTATAAGTATCAAGATAGATATGGCAAAACAACCATCTCTAATTATGATATTGTATATAATTTTTATCATTTTTAATATTTTATTATTTAATTTATTTTTTAAAGTTGTTTAAATTTAGATTTTCTAGGATAATAGGAGATATTGGCTTTCTACATCTTGTTAGGAATATAAGACACATAGGGACAATAAGGGTATAAGTAATATGAAATGGGATTAAAGTTCGGGACGAGGGAGTGAGGAACTAAAGGAATAAAGGGAGAGATGAACATGGAGATGGGATTAGCATTTAGAATGAAGAGGTGATGAATTAGGGATTGAGGTTTAGATGGGTGGGTAAGATAGATGTAGAACATTGGTTATTTAAATGAACTAATGTTCTATTTGGTTATTGGACATTGATTTTTGGAAAATAAATAATATTTACTTTTATTTTCCAAAATTATAGAAATATAAATGACATCAATTTTCATAAAATAAAAAATCAATGTTACTATTATATTTTACGATAATTTGCAAATTGACATTTAGATGATATATACTACGATACTCAATTACACATAAGTCATTTTTCAATATTTAATTCATTAAACACCCAATGTTAATCAACTATTTTGTAGTAATATTTTTAAAATGGGCAAAACTATAAAATTACATCCTAGTTTGTTTATATATTTTGATTTAATTCTTCGTTATCCCTTCTTATATAATTTTGGACATTCAAATAAGAGAAAGAAAAGTTATAACTTAATTATCCATTCTCATGTCTTCCTCTTCTTTCCATTTTCCCTTATTGTCTTCACTTCCTTTTCCTGCCTAACTCCCAAATATACTATAAGGGAAAAACCATGGATAAGATAAGATCCATTATATAGTTAAAATCATAGTATAATACATATGGAGATTCTCAATTATAATCCTACAATATTTTAGTCATCATCCCTTTATCTTTTACAAACCTCTATAAAGGTCCTATATAACTTCCTTTATAAGCACTCATCTTACATATTTTGCACATCTCAAATCCTTAAATAGTACAAATATTTATACTCAAAAATTCTTATTTGTCAAGGAATCACAATCCAATCCTAATACAAAAATTTAACTTAGGTACGAAGAAAACTCATAATAAAGAGTAATTAATAATTAATAATAATTTGAATTAGGATCAAACCTAATAATAATTACATGCCACTTATTTATTTTATAGAAATAAATGAAATTTTTCAATAGAAATTATTTTTTAGCAAAATAAGCAAGCCTATATTTATGAAAAGATAAAAGTTATCTTTTGTTGTGTAACCTTTCATTGATTGCATAACTATTTAAGAAGCACACTTGACATGTTTGGTATTTTGTTAATTGAAGTGCAAGAATTAATTAGAGGGCTATTAATATCTTGTTTGGATGGTCATTCATAAATTCTTCAAAATCAATTCTGTGCCTAAAATTAATTCCAAAATAAAAGTCAAAATGGAAACAACATCACTTAATAAATGTTAGTTAAAAAGAACATCAACATATATAGTATAACGGTGATATTTTTAAAAATATAAAAAAAACTTTAAATATTTATTTTAAAAAAAAAGGTCATCTTCCATTTTAGAGAGACTTTAGACACTAATTCCTAAAATGATCAATGTAATAAGTAATAGGGGTTGTGGTATTTTTAAAAATATAAGAAAATTTTAGACATTATTTTTCAAAAAAAAAAATCTATCATCTTTCCTCTCATAGGATTTTTCACATTAATTTTTAAAATAATTAACATCTAAAGTTATAGTAATGATGATATTTTTGAAAAAAAATTTAAACATTAATTTAAAAAAAATCATCGTAATTTCTTCTTACAAGATCTTTTACATCAATTTTTAAAATAACTTATATTTAAAGTCATAAGAGCAATAATATTTTAAAAATTTGAGAAAAATTTAAACATTATTTTTAAAAAAAAATTCTCTTCTCTTCTTGCAAAACTTTTGACATCAAATTCTAAAATAATTTATGTCTAAAGCTATGAGAGCAAGGACATTTTTGTTTTATAAATAAAGCAAATCTTATTTTGTTTTCCTCATTATCATACTCACTCTCCTTCTTATTTGTTTTTAAGCTTAATCTTTATTTCTATCTCACTCTATCATCTAGCACACATCAATGAGCTATTAATATTCCTTTAACTAACATTAAGCATATAACAAATATTCTATTCCAAGCTACTTGTTCAAAAATATAAGAGTTAACTTTCTTGTTTTTATTTGTTAAATATGCTCCTCTTCCATTTCTTTGATATTTTACATAAAATTTTTAAGAGATTTTTGTTGATATTTTATTTTGTATAAATTTTAATATTCTATTTGAATTTTAGATGCCTATTAAGTATTTGAAAAACATGTAACAGTGGAATCTAAAGTTAGGAATGAAAAAAAAGTCAATAAAAAATGCATTTTTTTAGAATTCCAAGAATGTATAGTAAATTGATAAATCTTAATAAGTTACATGAAATAAAAAGATCATCCAAAACAAGCAACCAAGTACAAAACTATAGCTTTTCAAAGTTTATTTCAAAATACATATTTTTTGGAAGATGTTAAAAGTTTATTCATTTTTTATTATAAACACTTTAGTGGAAAAACTAAAATTTGACATAAAAAATTATTATGCAAACATTTTGCATCAATTTTTTTTTACAAAAACTTGTGCCAATCACCTACCAACCTTATTTTGACAAATAAAACAATTTTGAAATAAATTCATAATGATGCCTTACTTTTCAATGGATATGAACACGCCTATGAATGAATATGGATAATCATGAAATTTCTATACATCAATGTATGTACTACTATTTAGTCCAAACATCCTATGACTAATCTCAACATCAAGACTCACAAATAGGCCTACTTTCATCCTAATAGAGACTAACTATGCACTTGAAGGGAAAATTCTCCAAAGAAAAGAAGAGGAAAAAATGAAATAAGTTTCCTTGGAAACTTAGTTGGCATGTAAAAGTATTGAATCTAATAAAAAAATATAATCAAGATATATTATAAGTTTTTATATCCATTTTTTATAGGACATATCTAAGAAGATTTAAAAAATTCTCATGCCTTTTCTAGGAAAAAGACCATTATGGGAAATGACCTACCTTACAAGAGGGTAGCCATAAATGCACATCATATAGAACTCAATTACTATTACTTCGCTCATTATTTATCATCACATTTATTAGGAGAATTAAATCATTGGACTACTACATTCATATATACAATTTTGCTATTCAAGCATAAAAATTCAATAATCCTTTTTTTTTTGGTAAATAATTCAATGACATTCTTATATATAACATAACAACAACAATTCTCAATTCATTTAGTTCAAGGGAATTAACTCAATAGTAATTCAAGAGCATATATAAAAAAATGAAAAGTAAGCAAACTTTTTTATTATTCCCATTTATTCTTTTCCCTCACAAACCCATCTTTATCTCTTTAAATCATCCTTATTTCTTATAAGATATTACTTGACCTAATGTTCAAAACAATGTCAATATATCCCCACCTCATTATCATAAATATCAATATATAATAAACTTAATTAACATAAACAATGTCAATGCATATCATAAAGGCAATTAATAACACTATTGTGCCTTCATTACATGGGCTCAAATTTCTCATTCAATATAATCAAATATGTAATAATTCTTTTTATATCAATCATAGAATGAATATTAAATGCTTTGGATTCATGGAGGTAAGCATTGAATAAATAAATAAATAAAAACCTAGGTCATGTGTCAAAAACTCCATGCCTTACTACATGGACTCATTAAGATCAATCTACATTAATATCATAAGGCAAGGAAGTCATCTTCTTATAAAACACATTATTATCATCACAATTCATACATATAGTAGGGTTCAAAATCCTCATTTACAACATCCCTAATTGATCTAATACATAAATATTATTCAAATAAAACATTAAATTATGATTTAGGAAGTAAAAACACAAAATTTAGGTATAAGAAGCTCTTTTAGAAGCACTTTTGGCCACTTAGAATTATTTTAGATAAGAAGAAACTCTTCCAAAAGCCTTTATTGTCATTCTAGACAAGAAAAAGCACTTCTTATCAATCGTAATCATGTTTGACAAAAGGTAGCTCTTTCAAAAAACCTTCTTGTCAATTAGAAACATTCTAGACTAGGGAAGCTCTTTCGAAAGCACTTCTTGTATGAATTTTTTTGCAAAGTTAGCTTGAAATTCACTATTATCTGCTCCAATTCCTTCCTCATCACTCTTATCACCTTGTAATTCTCAGTCAAACCAATAAAATTCATAAAAAATTCATACTAACAATAAGATCTCCCATAAAAAAACATAATTTAACAACCTAAATTACAAGGATCAATTGTAACTTATTTATAACCTTTCAATAATCCATTTTCAAGGCAATAACCAAATCTAGCTCTAGATTAGAAAGAGTGACACTTACCATGTATGGAGCACACATTATGCAAAGAGATTTGTGATTCGCTTGATCCTAAATGCCTAAAATTGTTAAATTTAAAGTTAGGATTTTCAAATCCCCTTTTCTCAAATCCAAACATAAAGAAGAATAGAGAAGGACTCTTATAAAAGATTGAAGTATTAGTTAGATTTTACCTTATTTGAAAGAAATATTATAAGAATTAACTTGGATTGATTCACCTTGCTAGCCAAGAGAAGAGGAAAAGGTTAAGAAAAAGAAGGTGTAAGATTTTTGGAAATCTTGGTGAGAGGAAAAAGGCATAATGGCTAAAATAAGGAGATAAAAAGGGCAATGGATCAAGGGCAATATTGAAAAAGTCATCTAAGTCTCTCCCACACTTAAATTATTCTCCACCAACTTCTCTTCTGGCATTCTATCACAATAATTATTTTCTTACCTTTCTCACACAAATTTTTCATATTAATTTTATTCAAATAATTAATTATTTTTTACATTAAATTTTATTTCATATTTTTTTCATAAAATTTCATTATCCTTATACAGAAATATTTGAAAGATGTTAGAGGGGTGTAACTTTTTATAATCGACTACTAAATCTAAGGAATGTCTATTACACCTAATATTGTTTATACTCTGTTACCGTTCTTGCCAGCGTGAAAATTTAGAATTTTCACAATAGAAGAGAAGGAGTCACATAGAAATAAATTATTTAGGAATTAATTTAATTAACAGACTCCGAATCTCTTGCTTTTCCATCCGTTTCGCAAAAACCCACACCGAAAACTATGCAGACCAGAAGGATGATGTGGACCCAACCGCGCACATGTTTTCTTATTGTTTTTTATCCACCTGAGGTACAGACTGGGACGTGGTGGCTTCGTTAAGAGGAAAATTCTGAAGTGTACTGAGAGTTTGGAACTCAGAGGAAAACGATAAAATTCAAGTTATTGAATAAAATGATCAAATTTTTTGGTTAACTCGTACAATAATCTTAATTTTATAACATTATTTTAAGTTTCAAACTCCCGGATATCATAACAAGCAACTCTCTAAAAATAATTTTTCTGTTTTAAAGTTGCAGTCTTGGACAACTAATTTTCCAACCGAGGTACTGCCACTTCATATAGGGACATTTTTATAAGGTCCGCTCTTTCTTTTTTCTTGGTAAAGAGTAGACTTGTTAAAATGGGTTAACCCAATTCTATTGGGCTAATCCAATCTTATTAGGCTAACTTAACGGATAAAAACTACATGTCAGACCAATCCCAAGTTAGGTTACTTTTTCACCAGGCCAGGTCCATATCGGGTTGCTACAGTACCAGTACCAGTTCCAGTCCAGTCTTAGGTTGACTTTACCAAGCGGGTTCAGACGGATTTTTATAACCTGTTACATTTTATTATTATTATCATATTGATTGTTTATTTATTATTAATTTTATGCCATTAATTAATTGATTACTATTAATATTTATTAAATATAATTATGTATTATTATAATTTAAAATTTTATTATTTTTTAAAATTATATATTTTACTTAATAAAATAAATATATTTAATAATTTATATATTATCAATTAAATTTAAATTTGAGATACAACTTTTCAATATATTAAAAATGCATTTAATTTAAATAAATTAAATTTAAATTTGAGATATAACTTTTCAATATATTAAAATTTAAATAAATAAATAGTTTTAATTTTAAATTTTAAATATTTTTTACTTAAAAATGGAACATTGAACTAATTAACTCAATTAACAAGTTTAATATTACAAGTTAAACTTACATAAGAAAAATTATAACAAAAATAACATATATTATGTTATGCTTATATTATTTAGTGACATTGACATATAAATGGTAAATAAATATGATGAATATATAGGAAAAAAAGAAAAGATGCAATGAAGTAAATAAAAATAATATCTATGAGCTGTAAAACTTTAATAAAATTTTAATTGATATATGTTTAATTTCAAATATAGTACTTAAAAGATTAATATTAAAATATATTAATAAAATTTAAGTAAATAAATTTTAAGTTGAATTTTCAAATATGTTTATAAAAAAATAGAATAATTAGTTCAATTGATATATTTTATATTAAATATTTAATTTATTTAAACTAATTTTATAATAAAAGTAAATTATGTTATATTATATTATATATATATATATATATATATATATATATATATATATATATATATATATATACCTAGTGATATTAGTATTAGAATTATAAATTATTTATTTATATAATTTATAATAAAAATAAAATATATCATATAATACATACATACTATATAATAATATTAGTATTTGAAATATATATAAAGTAGGAATCAATATATAAAAAATATAATTAGGTAAATAAAATAATAAAAATAATGCATCACATTCACACATGAAAAGTAACAATGGTTAAAAATAAAATATATAGTTAAGTAATTTAATTAAATTAATCTTAAAATTATTTAAAATATATTTACAACAAAAAAGAAAATATATTTTGTTTTCTATTATTTAGTGTTTGGATTATAATTTATAAATAATAGAAATTGAAATGAATGCATTTCATATCAAAATTTTAATTTATGTAAAACATATTATATTTTATGTCGTTTAACTTATAAAATTTCTTCTTATAATATTATATATCATTGTTATTATTATAATTACTCTTATTATTATAAAAATATAATTATATTATATTATTATTACCATTTAATTATTTTTGTTATTGTTATTATTACTATTTAATTAAACTAAAAATAATAAAGAAATAAATTAAAACATGACAATTTTTAACTTGGAAAACCCTCATTAAGAAGGGTAAAAATCACGGGATGGACCTTGTCTAGAAAAATTTTACTATTAAATAAAATAAATATAAATATTTTATTAATTAAATTTATAACATATAAATATTTCATTATTTCTTATTATCTAATTTATCTCCTTTACTCGATGATGATCCATCTTCTTGCATATTATTTTGTTGTCTATCTTCTGTATCAAACCAATCCTTTAAACAGATAACCATCTCTAAATTTTGATCATTCATAGATAAACGCTTATCATCCAAAATCCGTTAACCAAGAGAAAATGCATTTTCTGATGCTGCTGAAGATATTGGAGGGGTTAGTATATTATATGCCATAAGAGAAAGTATAGGATATTGTATCATTTATACTTTCCACTATTTTAAAATGGCAAAATTTGGCATTAAGCTACAACAGGTATAAATAAGTAAGAACTTAACTCATTATTAATTAAGGGAGTATCATCATTTAAATCTAAAAAGTTATTATATTCTTCACAAAATGAGATACTTATCTTTGAAAAAGATGAAAAACCTATGTATGAATGTAAAGAACTATATTTATTGCTATATATTTAAAACATTTCAAATAGTAAATTATTTATATCATTCATGTAAAATTCTAAGTCAAATTCATATTGCATATTTTCACGATACCTTTGTAATAATTTTTTCACTCTTTCTTGTTTAATTCTAGGATTCATAATTGCAGCTATAACATATAAATGAAAAATATTTTTAAAGTATTTATTCTATTTTGGTAAACATTCATTAATAATAATTTCAAATTTTAAGAATGTAGAACTACAATTAAGTAAAACACCAAATATTGAGTGAGATATCGGATAAGAAGAACTAGATAAAAGATTAGTTGTTTATAAAATATTTGTAAAAATTGTAAGTAAATTGGTGCCCTTTCCTACTCAACATTTTCAAGTTGATGATTAACTTGAATTTTTTTTAATAAAAAGTATCTATGACATTTTTATACTCTAAAATTTTTTTTAATATTTTAAAAGTAGAATTCCATCGTGTACAAACATCTTGTGGAGGCATTTTAGGTTTCTTATATATTTGTTTACATAATTATTTTCAATCATGCTTTCTAGTCGGTGATGATTTGATATATAAAACTATATTTCTAAAATTTTGTATAAGTATAAAAATAACTTTTAATGCATCCTGAATAACTAAATTTAAAATGTGGCATGCACATTTAAGATGAAAAAATTGAGCTTCAAGTATAGGATTTAGAGTTGAAATTAAAATTCTAATAGTACTAGTATTATTAGATGCATCATCGAAGGTAATTAAAAATATTTTATTCAATATCATGTATTCAGTACAAGCATTTTTTATGTAACAAGCAATAGTAGATGCATCATGTGGTGGTGGAATTGATTTAAAATAAATAATTTTTTATACAAAATAAAATTATCATCAATATAATGAGCAATTACACAAATATAACCCATTTAAGATGGTGATATCCAAATATTGGATGTAAGTGCAATTCTATCTTTAAATTTTGAAAAAAAGTTAGCTAAGCTCATTTTTTACTCTTTAAAAATTTTATTCAATTTATTTATACTAGTATTCCTACTCATATCAAGTCATTGAGGATTAAAGTGTTGAAGAATGGTATTTAATTTTGGAGAACTAACTATACTAAAAGGTATTTCAACATGACAAATCCATTTACATAATTCATACTCACAACTATCTTGATTAGGCATATTAGAAATTTTCCTTAAAATATTTACAATATCTACATATTTAGAAGAATAATGATGTCTCATTGTACTAATGCTACTATAACTATCATAATTATAATTTTTTGGACAATATTTACAAAATACTTTAACTACATTATCTACATTTTTTAAATCAAAATGATTCCATATATCAAAATATTTAGATCTTTTTGTTAAATCAGATGAGAATGTAGGAGTGTTTATATTTTTACGACTACGAGCACATTGTGAAGATGGATGTTGAGAAGGAAGAGGAGATGATGTAAATTCAGGTGTATTTGAAAGAGTATTTGTAAAATTGTTATTTAAAAAATTAGTAATTATATTTTCTAAAAAATATTGATTATCAAAATAATTTTGTATATTATTAGGATTATTCAAATTCATAATTAAAATTTATTAATAATGTAAAATAAAATTACTAATATTAAATTTAACAAGAATAATAATTAACTGAAGTACTATAAAAATTAAAATATGTAAAACTTAATAAAAAATATAAAAATATAAGTAGAGATTATAACATAGTTGAAGAGTGTCACTAATATTTTCCTTTCAAGTGAAATTCTAATACTTTACAACTTCATACGTCATTTCCACCTCCAATCTTTAATATTTATAGAAAAATGAAAATTATAGAAATAAAAATTATAGAAATGAGATTGAAGAGAGAGAAAATGAATATTTGTTGTGATTAAAAAATAAAAATTAAAAATAAATATTTATAATAGTAAAAAATATATAAAATATTAAATACATAAAAATAAGTCATTGCACAACGTCTACAGCTCCAGTCTAGAGTGCAACGGGCTGGTGAATGGTGATTGCTCAGTCTGATAGTCTGATGACTCTGATCCACTGGAACTCGTTATTTGCAATGCATTTTCCTCAACAACCGTCGCGCCAAGCCAACCACCTGCGCTGAACAAGTTGTTAGCAGGACTAATAATGAACAGCTAGCACTTATGTTTCTCATGATTTTGGTGGTTGCACTCTATAATGGCGATTCATTTTTTTTAATAATATAAAAATTTTCTCTTTCATATCTTAGTTTCAAAAGTTAGCTCCTCATTTAATTTCATTCAAAATAAAATTGGTGCTTGATTTTTAAATTCAGTAATGCAATTTAATATATATAAATCGATGAATATATTTTTTTTTCACTTTAACTTTCGTCTATTATGAATATAGTCATTCAATTTGAGAGACGGTTGGTTTACGCAAATAGTAAATTTTTATGAAAAATTAAACTTTTCAAAAAAAATTTTATAAAAATTCTCAAAGTTATTTATTTAACAAGGATGAAGTAATAATTTATAAAAAACAATTTTTTATATTTATTTAATTTAATTTTAAATAATTAAATAATTATTATATATTTAATATTATTTTAGAAAATATCAATTAAATTTGATTATATTTTTTATATTATGTTTCTAATCTCTTTTTTATCATAATTTTTAAATTAATAATTTATTATTCTTTAAATTGCTAAAAAATTATAATAAATAAATATGAAAAATTAAGGTTTACAATTTGAATGAAGAAAATATCAGTTAAATAATTAATCCTATTAAATTTATATAAAGTAGATAAAAATATATATTTTTTTACTTTTATAATTAAATATTATAATAATAAATAATAAATATAATTATATTTAGAATTAAATTTTTATTATAATAATATTTATAGCTATATTTATAATTTATATTTCTAATGTAATATTTAATATATTTTTATACAATACTCATTCTATTTATATACAATTAATAAAATAATTTTGTTTTATATAATTAATAAATCATATTTATCATTAATAAAATATATTTATTATAAATTTTAAATAACAAAGATAAAATATTAACATGATTATTAATTAAATTAAACAAGGATATTTTTTTACTTTTATCTAAAAAATGCGAGAAGTTCTTCTTATCGAAGGAATGTCAACAAACAACTTTTCATATTGTGTAAATAAAATTTTTTGAAAAATTATACTTTCTCACTTTTAATAATTAATAGTTAATTAAATAATTTAAATATTTTTAACTTTCTAAAAAATTATATTGTTATATTACTTTCATGAATTAAACGAATTTTTAAAATGTAAAAATGAAAAACAAGTGACATTTTAAAAGTAAAATAACAAATTTTTTCCTTAATAATTATGTGTTATGTAGAAATAAGTTTTTCTTTGCTGAAGCAATTTTTTCTTGCACCTCACTTTAGTTATATTTATTTATACTAGTATTGTATTATATACTATCATTTGTTTCATGTCTTCATGTCTTGTAAGTTGTATCAAAGGCATCATGAATTTAGTCATAATATACGTGATGCTATTGAACGAGTAACTCAACAGTCCCAATCTATGATTGGGTGCACAATGCATGTTTTAATAAACATTAATATTATATACAATAAAATCTAAAATTAAATTTCAAATATTAATTAAAAATTATTATTAAATATAAAATAATAAAATAAAATTATCAAATTTAATCTAATAGGTTTAAAAAATACAAAATCAAATTTCGGAATCCTCCTTTTCGCTTTCCGTGTGTCTAGGTCTAGCAATTTTGTTTCATAAATGTCATTCCTTCTTTGTTCACTTTTCAATATGTCTTCACTTTCTCATGCTGAGGGAAAAAAATTGAGATTTACTGCCTTAAGCTCTGTATTCAGAATTTAATATTTTTATTATTTGAATTTATTATTATTAAAAATTTATTAAAAAATATTTTCATTATTTGAATTTATTATTATTAAGAATTTATTAAAAATATTTTTATTATTTGAATTTATTATTATTATTAAGAATTTATTAAAAATATTTTTATTTATTTAATATTTTTTATTATTAAGAATTTATTATTATTAAAAAATTTTAATTATTATTTATTAAGTGACATATATTTTTTATTATTATTAATATAAAATATTTTATCATAAAAATCAAATTGATATTTTTTTAATTGTGACTTAGGTTGTTAAGTATAATTTTAATATATCAAAATTATTATTCTAATATATAAAAAATTTAAAAATTAAAAATTAAAAATTAAATATACAATAATAAATTAATTATTTATTACTTATTACTATTACCAGATAACGGATTAACCTAATAATTCGACGGGTTAACAGTTATCAGTTTCAGTCTCTTATTAGGTTGGACTAATTAATCCCAATTTCTTATCAAGTCGGACTACTATTATCATTTTTCGTATCAGTCCCAGTTCCAGTCCCAGTCTCAATCCTAGGTCAAATAAAATTACACTAATTTCAGGTTAATTTCTTAAATCCAACCTATTTTGACACCTTCAAGGTCACTCTTTCACACTCATAATTCGAATTATTTTTTCTGTTACTATTGTTGACTTGTCATCAAAGTGCTCTCTGAAAATTTAACTAGCCCTGTCTCCCATAGGTAACAGAAAAATAGTAAAGATCATTAAGGAAATTCTAAGGTATTCCCAGAATTTCTAAACCCTGGGTGGTATGGCATAATTTCATCCATTGAATAAGATTACCAAAGACTTAAGTAATCTCATCCAATGGATAAGATTATACCATACCACCCAGGGTTTGAAACTCGTGCGGGTACCGTAGTCTTCCCCAGATCATTATCATTCTGTATTCTTCTATAAATTCACCTTCTATTGTACTTTAAATTCTATTTTAAATTTTATAAATATATTTATAGTGATTTAACTACAGTGCGGGCTTTCGTCCCCACTTAATGTCAAAGTTCATTAATCCTGCATATTGAAGACCATAAGCTATCATGGAGCAGAAGAAGACAAATAACATTAGGTGTATGCAGGCCACCCACCACCAAAGCACATGGTTAAGTACTTAAGTTTTCATACTAGTGCATAGGTATGTAACAATAAGGGTGCAAATGAGTTAGGCCAAGCTGGATTTTGTCTTAAATAGGTCGGATCTGTATTATAAAACATTAGCCCGAACTTGACCTATTAGCCTTTATAAGACTTTATTTCATGCCCGAGCCTGACCTGTTTCAAAAGTATGGTCTGGCCTGTTAGCCTATTTAAAAGTCTACTTTAAATATAAGTTTTTAAATAAGCTAACAACTTAAGACTTAGAAGGCCTATTATAAAAAAGCTTTAAATAAGTCAATAATTTATATAAACTTATATCAATATATTCTTAAAATGTTCCTAATAATATTAAAATTAATATAAAATTTTATATAAAAACTAATTAACAAAAAAATAAATCTATATACTCATAACATAAAATTACTAATTTAAATATTCAATATTTAATTAAAAGTAAAATAACATTAAGTTATCATAACATCAAAGATTAATAACAAAGGCAAATTAGTTCACCATAAATTATACAATAAATATTCAAAATATTTAATCTATATAATGGACTTGAAAAAAAAATTATATATCATTACCTTTATACTAAATAAATTTAAATAAAAAATATTAAATAGGCCGGCCCGATAGGCCTGTAGGATAGACCTAAAATAAAAAAGTCTGGCCTGTTTAATTAAAAAAGCTTTTATACTAATCTTAACCTGACTTATTTAGTTAAATAGGTCGAGTCGAGTTAAGCTTTAATTAGGTCGGGTCATAGGCCCCCAATAGACCGTCCGATCCATTTGTACCCCTATGCAACAATTACAAGGCCAAGACTTCCATCCCCTCGACGCAAGTGGGGCATGGAAACCCGAACAAGTGGTGAACTAATAACCTGCTTTTATAGTTGAATATTATATGCGGAAGACACATGATTATTTTCTTCATGTCAAATCAAGTTTCGTGAATGATGTATATTAAAATTTGATTTGATAAGAAGTAGATTGATTTTTTTATTTAAATAATAATTAACAAATTAATAATTTGATTTTGTTCAATAATTTTTATGGATTTTTAATATTATTATTTATTTAAATTAAATTAAATAAAAATTTATTTGAAATTAATTTTTTAACTCCCAAATAAATTCTTACTTTAAGCACAGCATATAATTAATATTTTAAAATTTTATATAAATTTAAAATTATTCTTAATTATGATTGAAATTTTTATGCATTAAATTTTTAAATCATGATATATATATATATATATATATATATATATATATATATATATATATATATATATATATATATACACGTAAATCTAAAAAATTACATTAAATCTCCACCATTAATTTTAATACTGTCTATTAGTTATAAAAAAGATAATTTAAAAATAAAATTTTTCTTTAATGAAAAGAGAATAAATAGAACATAGATTTATTAATTCTTATAATAACTCCTTTATTTCAATTTTTTATAAAAAAATTTACTTCTATTTTTTATAAAAATTTAAACTTTTTATCAACAAATCATTTTCTTTCTTTTTCTAAAAAATAGATTATATAAAACATATTTATTAAGATGAAAAAATATTGTTATTATCAATTTAAAATGGAATCATCAAATAGTGTTATTTAAACCTTGATAATTAATGAATTACTTTTTTATACATGAATCATTTTCTATTGTTGATAAATAATTTTTTAAATTATATATAAGCAGTCAAGTTTTGCGTGATAATCCAAAATAGTAAAGTAGAATTATAAAATATTTTCAATATAGAAATTTTTAAGGATAATAACATATTTGTAATTAATTATAAAATATGAATATATTATAAAAATTATAAAAATATGTATGAATTTATTAAAGTATATCATAATATACAAGGATCAATCAAAATTTGATTACTTTCTTTACATTCGAATCTTAACAAACAGAAATTAATACTGACACTTTGTTTAATTAATTTATTTATTTATTCATATCATATTTTAGTAAATGAAGATTTAAATTTTATGTGTGATAGTTTAAGATAACAAAGGATGATTAAAAAATGAAAAATGACTCTAAGAAAAAGAGATTTACCTTTTTTTTCATTTCTTTTTATCTATCATATTTTTAAAAAAATTATTTTTTATCTATTATTTTACAATTTTGATTAAATGTTAAATATTATTTTTAAGCTTATATTTTTTATTAATAAATAATTTATTATTTTACACTCTCAACTCAAATATATTTATTTTATTATATTTTTGTCTCTATTTTTAATTACCTAAAACTTTGTATATAAAGGGTAGTATTAAAAGTTTAATAAACATAAATAAATTAAATCACTTTTTTAATATTTATAAAATCTATTAAATATGATAGATAATAAAGAATGGAGAGAGTAATAAATATGTATTCCACTTATTCTCTTTCTTTATTAAAAGAAAATTTTATTTTGAAATTGCTTTCTTTATATTCATTATATGGGATTAAAATCAATGATGTAGATTTGATGTAAGTCTTTTATCCTTGCATTAGTATCAATTAATTCTCTCCCATTCAAAAATAATAAAAAGTATTATAATTAATGTATCCCTATTAATAATTACTTTAATTAATAAGTACATTTTTTATAAAAATGAGTGAGAATAAATAAATTGATTTAAATATTCTAAATTAATATTTTTATTAAAATTATTTAAATATTTTTTATTATATTATTATTAAATTAATAATATAATTTTCTTGTTCAAATGTAAAAGTTGAGATGTATTAGATGATTTAAAATTTTAATGCATAAAAATTTGAGTCGTAATCAAGAATAATTTTAAATTTATATAAAATTTTAATATTTTGTGATAAAAATTTTATACTATTGATTACATGCAATGCTTAAAATAAGGATTTATTTAAATGTTGGTAGATTGAAAATTAATTTTAAATAAATTTTTAACTATCTTAATTTGAATAAATAACAATAATATTGAAGTCCAATAAAAATTATTAGAAAATATAAAAAATAAATTATTAATTCTTTAATTATTTTTTAAATAAAAAATATAAAAACGAAGTCTGTCAATCTACATGCTGTGAAATCAAATTTTAATATGTTTAATTCGCTTGATTTGATAAAAGGAAAAAATAATCTTCTATGCCATAAGCATGACATACATCCAAAAAGAAGGGCCATTAGGTGGCCACTTGCCAGGGCCACTAATTTTCTAATTATTTTTTAAATAGAAAATATAAAAAAGCGTGTCAATCTGCTTGTTATCAAATCAAATTTTAATATACATCATTCACGAGGCTTGATTTGACATGGAAAAAATAATTATCTACCTCTCGCATATAACATTCAACGACAAACGATGACCATTAATTCGCCGCCTATTCGGGGTTTCCCATCCCCACTTACGTCCGGGGGATGAAAGTCCTGGTGTAATTACAAGTCGGCCCCTGTCCAAAGGAAGGTACACAATTTTTCTTTCGTTCGTGCATGCAGTAATTGATAGATTACATTAATTATAGTTCAATGAATTAATTGAGATGACTCATGCGATTATTTTAATTGCCCAAAGCTCTTGATAATTTAAATAATTAATATTTTTAATTGTTTTGTCATAAACAAAAATTACTTTCAACATAATTTAATTGAATGATGAATGATATTATTAATTCAAAGGGAAAATATAAAATATCTCTTTTAATTTTGAGGTAATTATATTTTATCTCTTTCAATTTTAAAAATTTAAAAATTAATCCTTATACCATACAAAGTTTGGAATTAACATTATCGTCAATTTAATTAATTATTTTATCATTACATAATTTTGTATGAACTTTTAAAAATAAGAATCATAATATTATAATATATTAGTTTATTTTATTATTTTTTTCATAAATAATTTATATGTTGTATAATTTATAAACTAATATATTATAATATTATGATCATTATTTAGAAAGATCATGAAACAATCTTATAATTTAATAAAATAATTAATTAAATTAATGATGGATAATAATTTCAAATTTTGTATAATTTAAGGGGTAATTTTCAAATTTTCAAAATAAAAGAGCCCTAAATCTAACCATCCTAAGAAGTCATTTAGTTAATACAAGAAATTGAACTTCTTAGAAAGTATATTCCCTTGTGAACTTCTTGAAAAGTGTCTAAAATTATTTAGTTGACACTAATGATATGAGAGTGGAGGGAGAGAGAAGGGAAGAAAATAAATGGTTACGTCGTAACTTTCACTCTTCTTATTTAGAAGTCATTCGATTTATTTTAATAATATGAGAAGTTTTATTTTTTGAAAAATAGAAAAAAATAGGTTGTTTGGTTAGTTATTATCTAATAAATTGAAGAAAATAAGACTTTTTGAGAAGTCTTACTTCTCACAAAAAATAAAAAATTTCTTACTCATATCTCCTCTAAGTAAGCTTTACTTTCAATACTATTTATGAATATAATTATAAATTTATCCTCATTAAATTTAATTAATAATAACTAAAATTTATTAATTTGTATTATAATAATATTAAGGATATTATATTCATTCTATTAATACTTTCTAAAATATTCAAAATTAAATCAAGCAAAATATAGGAAGTTACTTTCTAAAAAATATTACTTTTTATGCAGTAACTTTAAGTACTTCGGAGAAAATTTATATAAGAAATTATTTTTCAGAAAGTTTAATTTTCTATAAGAAGTTACTTTACATATAAGTCAAACGATTCCTTATATGTCTCAAATATTATAAAGAAAGATAATTGAATATTAAGCTAAAATATATAATTAATTAGTATGCAATTTTACAAATTTAAACTTTCTTAAAAGATTAACTTATTAATAAGCTTTTTACAATTAAAAAAACATTTTCAAAAAATAAACTGCTCCAAATTTTTTTTCTATAAAAAAATTTCTCTTTGAAAAATGATATGGTAAGTTATTCCTATTTAAAAAGGTTTATGAAAAATTATTATAGTAAGTTGTCCTAATATCACTCTTATTTGACATGATTAATAATGATCTAACTCATATTCACCATAAAATTAATATAAATAAGTCAAAATAAGAATGAATGTATATGAATAAACAAATATAGGTCACAATTTTCATGTCTAATTTTTATCAAAAATAGATGATTTTGTTTTTTATTTGACAAAATGTCACAATTATTATATATATTTTTTACATGTTAGTATTTTAAAAAAATATAAATAATATATTTTAGTTAAATGTAAGTAATAGTGAAATGTTAAAAATGAAAATATAAATATGAATATAAATTAAAAAATAAAATAGGGCTAAAATTATAAATTAAGTAAATAAGCTTCCAAAATTTTCTAATTTAAAAGAATATAAAATATTAAAAAGTAAAAAAGTTTGAAAAGTTGGTTATAAGATCTTATTTCCTTTCCCTTCTTATTAAAAAATTCAAAGCAAAAGAAAAGGTATTTTATAACCTTGATTTTCCTCCCCCTCTTCTCCATTTGCCCCGTCCCAATAAATCATAAGGAATTGATACTTTATTGTGAGTTCTCGAAAGTACTATTAATCAATTTTAATTAAAAGAATATAACAAATTCCTTCGTTCCATCGTACGCAAGAATTGCAATGCTGTGAATATGTTTCAAGTAGCTCTTGATATTTCTCAAAGAACTTTGTCCTTCATTTACATCTTGAATTTGATTTCAAATCATTGCGATTAGTCGCATCTACTATTGGAAAAAAATTACAATATACATTGGACTTTTATGATTAAAGACTTGTTAATCATGCCTAATTCAATTTTTTACTGTTGTTTAAACCATGCACATTTTTTGTTAAAGTAAGAGAACTTTATTATTATTATTATTATTTGCATAATTGCAAAGCAATGGTAAAACCAATACTTCATGGTCATTAGATTTAATTTATGTATTTAATTTTTAAATTTAGAATTATACCTTGATATATAGATGTGTTGGGAAATCTAAATAGATAAAAATAAATGTGAAATATACATACCTGATTTTGCCTTTCAAGATTCTGATGCTGTAATTTACCACACGGATGTCAAGAATCACTACTGATAAGGAATTCTTGACTTCTGTCCATAACAATTGCACTAAACCCCACACACTATCTTGTAGAAGGAAAATTCTTTGAAGGAAAATTTATTTGCCTTTAGTAAAAACTGAATTGTGCTTGTTCTCACTTTTTCCTTTTTGTCTCTCTCTTAATTTCTGAAGGGGAGTAAACAGTTTCTTTCTCTTACTCATTTTCCCACTTCTTGATCAGTTATAAAAAATTGATTACTTCTTGTTTTAATTCAAATTCAAAAAATAAAATAAATATTTATCTTAAGTAAATAAATATTTATATAATGATAAATGTGGATCACCCATTATAGGTGTTCCCACATTTATCATTTCCCACTCACACATAATGAGATGAGCCATATCATATAATCTTCTTCTCTCTCTTGATTTTTCATACTCGGTGCATTGTCGTAACTGCATAGGCATGATGTCATCTTGAGTGTTCTTGTACTAGAAATTCTTATATAGAATTAATACAAGACAACACTTATTATTAGTTATTTATATTGTGCCTCAGATGCCCTAGATTTTTCCATATACACTTTTCATTTGCAAAACTAATCCCTCAAGAGCTTTACTACAAGCTTAGATTGTCATCTACATATGCATTGCATCTACGCTTATGATGTTATCAAAATTAACTTCATAACAGAAATGTCTCAGACACTAGCATAATTGTGTATATATCGAGAAATCTTCCTTTTGGCCGTATATCACTTTAATTTGAAATAGTTGCTTTACTAGTATTTTATTCTTTAGACCGTATATATCATGATCATAGGATGTATACTAAGGTAGCGAACATTGCATCATTTCTCTATGATATTGTCAAAGTCAAAGGATATCTTTCAAAAGAATTTTTCTTTTCTGGGACTCATAGAGCAATGAACTAAGGATTTTTCACTTGCTTACCATTTATAATTCTTCTTGCACATGTGGTATGAATCATATGCTACGGTGTTCCCTTTTTAGTATAGGGGCATATGTTGATTTTATTAGTAACACCATACAAATTTTAGTTCAGGTACACACAGTACCTAACATGAATTCTTCTAAATCATTCGACTCCTTTTAGCGTTAGTATATAAAGAATTTATTATCTAGCCACAGGTATTATAGAAGGTGGGAGATTCCACAATTCGATCCATATTTGTATTTCGAATCTCATCTCAACTTTATTTCGTTGAGGCGACATATTTGATTTTGTGTTACTTCTCTACAAATACACAATGATACTCATTGTTATGTTGGTGAATATATGTCTCATCTTTGCCCAGTCTTTATAAGTGCTAAAGGCAGTTGTTCATGTGAGTGAACTAACTTTATCAATTTGTACGACATACTAGACATTAGTATACTTATACACATCTTATAACACTTGTAATTGAATGAAAACATATTTTATTCATTTCAAGTTTGAAAATATTCGATTACATTCTACGCATACCAAGAGATTTTACATGCTCAATATATACATCTTTAAGTATAGCTTTGGTAAAAGGATATACTATCATCCTTTACGTAAGAATGTGTTAGATTGTGACCTTCTTCTACGCTATAGCATCTCTCACAAAATGATACTTTGTATCTATATGCTTAGTTTTACTATGATATTTTGGATCTTTTGTGTAGACGATAACTGCTTGACTATCACAATATATCAAGATGGGGATTAAATTCTCACCATAAATATCCAGATGTTCTATAAATCTTTTTAGTCATATTACCTCTTGTACTGCTGCAGAACATGCCACAAACTCTACTTCAATTGTCAACAATGTAATACATGTTTGCTTCTTGCTACACCATGATATGGCACCATTGTTTAGCAAGAATGAGTGGCCTGATGTGAATTTTCTCTCATCCAAATCTCCTGCCCAATCCGCATCAAAGTATCCAACTAAGCATAATCATCTCCTTAATAGCATAGTACATAGTCAACAGTGCCTTTTAAATATTTCAATATCCTCTTGATAACTTTCTAATGTTTCTGTTCAGAGTTTGATTGGTATCTGCTTGCGAGTCCAACCACATGACAAATATTTGATCTCATACACAGCATTACGTATATTAGACTTCTAACTGCACTAGAAAAAGGAACTCTGCCCATTGATTTCTTTTTAGATTTATTTTGATGGTACATTTCTTAACTCAATGGTTCACTTTTATTTATAGGAGTATCCATGGGTTTGCAATCTTTCATATTGAATTTCTCAAGAATTCTTCATATATAACTTTCTTAAGAAAGAGAAACAAATTTCTTAGAGCGATCCTTAAAGATTTTGGCTCCAAGAATGTAATATGCTTCATCCATGTCTTTCATCTTGAAATTTAAGGATAATCATTCCTTAATAGCTATGATCGAATTCATATTGTTCCTAGCTAATAGTATATCATCCATATAAAGGGATAATATCACAAGATTACTCTCATACTGCTTGATATAAACATAATGGTCTTCCTCAATTATTTGGAAGTCATATGAGGTTATCACTCAATGAAATCTCAAATACCATTATCTAGATGACTATTTGAGTCTATAAATGGACCTTTGAAGTTTATAAACTTTCATTTCTTCTCCCTTTTGTATGAAACCTACTAGTTAATCCATGTAAATTTCTTTATCCAGTTCTCTATTAAGAAAAGTGATTTTTACATCCATTTGATGTAATTCTAAATTCATATTTGCTACTATAGCTAGGAGTAACCTTATTGAATTGAAACATACAATAGGTGAGAATGTGTCCTCATAATCTATTCCTTCCTATTGTGTATACCCCTTTGCAACTAGTCGAACCTTATACCTTTCAATTGATCAATCTGCCTTTCTTTTAATTTTGAGAACCTATTTGTTTCCAATTACCTTCTGGCCAGATGGTACGTCAACTAATTCCTAAACTTAGTTAGTTTTCATTAAGTCTATTTCTTTCTCCATTGCTTTCTTTCAATGTTCTTTAGCAGGAGAATTTAGAGCCTCTTAAACTGTTTTTAACTCTTCTTCATCTTAAGGAGTGACTATAAGAGTTGATCCCTCAATTAAAAAATATCTTTTAAGTACACTTCCTCTCTTACTTTTTCATAGTGGGATTTCTTGTACCATATTCTCTAAGTACAAAGTTTTTACTCATTCTTTCAAAACTCCCACTTTGATTGGCAGGTATTCTTTAAGAGCTCCCACTCGGATAAGATGGATAAGATTTAATATTGTTATCCATTTAATCTTGTAACTCATAAAAAGATACAATGCGATCAATTTATCCTCTGCTAGGAAATTCACTTTTAAAAAATGTTACATCTCTTGATTCAAGTTCTATTACTGTTTCATCCTTATTTTCACTAATAAAAACATATCCTTTAGACATTTCTGAATATCTTATAAAGATACATTTCTTCCCTCTTGGACTTAATTTTCCATATTTATGGGAAGTATCATGAACATACATAGCAGACCCCCATGGTCTAAGAATACTCAAATCAGGCTTTTATGTTTTGTCCATAGTTCATAAGGAGTGGATGTAACATACTTTGAGGGCACATGGTTAAGTATAAAAGTGCCTATTAAAATGGCATCTCCCCAATATGAAAATGGTATATTTGCATGTGCCATCATTAACCTAACCATATCTAGAAGAGCCCTATTTCTTCTTTCAGCTACTTCATTTTATTATGAAGTGCCAGAGATTGTCAACTATCTTATTATCCCTTTCTCTTCACAAAGCTCTTTAAATTGCTCATATAAATATTTACGTTCACGATCAGTTTTAAGTGCTTTAACTTTCTTGTCTATTTGATTTTTAACTTCATTTAAATAACGTCTAAAGCATTCTAATGCTTCTGACTTATGCAAAATTAAATAAATATGACCATATTGTGAGTAATCATTAATGAAAGTGATGAAATACCAAGCTCCGTGTCTTGCCCTCACACTCAAAGGACCATATATATTAGAGTGAATTAGTTGTAATGGAGTTTTTGTCCTAGTTTCTTTTCCAAATGATTTTCTAGTTGCTTTATTGGCTAGACAATGTTCACACAAGGACATTTTCAATTTTAAAATTAGGTCTAGCAATCCTTCTTTTGCTAGTTTAATCATCCTATTTTGATTTATATGTCATAGTCTAGCGTGTTAGGTGTCTATATCTACATTTAAATCAGAAGTGGAAGCAGTAAAGCAATCAAAAGTAATATTGTTAATAACATCTAAAATGACAAATCCATCGAAAATGAAGCTAGAACTATAAAATACATCATCTTTAAAAATATTAGCTACATTGTCATAAAAATTAATTAAAAACTAAAACTAAGAAGGGAACAAATAAAAACTAAATTTCATCGAATATTAGGTGCATAAAGTACATCATGCAAAATTAAAGTTCTTCCTCCATGCAAATCCAATTTGCATGTACTAATGCCTTTGACTTCAATCCTTGCATTGTTTCTAACATAAAGCCACCTGTTTGGTTTGATAAATGATGGTATTCAATGTAAGATCCTTGATCCTTACTTACGTGGCCTGTGGCACCTAAATCCAACGTCCATAAAGAATGAGATTCTGTTAGAAAAATAACACTAGAAACATATAAAAAATGTTTGAAATCAATATCCAATAATACTTTATTTTGTTCATTTTGCTAAGTGCAGTCTCGAGCAAAATGGCCCATTCTTTGGCAGGCATAACATTTAATCTTCTTGAGATCAAAGTTTCTCGTGCCACGCCTTCCCTTCTTTTTCTTAAAGGTTTTCTTACCCTAAGAATTGGGCTCATTTTTTCTCTTCTGGAACTTTTTTCCTTTCTTAGTTTTAGGCTTGAGGGGACCCACTCCCTCAACCATATATACTTGCCTAGAGGATCTATAAATCCCTAAACATTCATCCTCAAGTTCCAGATGTCTTGCCACATCATCGAAAGTTACAATGCTTTCATTGTGAGTTATGTTGACCTTCATATGTTCCCAACTTATAGGAAGTAATCTAATCACTGCTTGCACTTGCTACTCATCAGAAAGTGTATGTCCTACTGCTTTTAACTCACGAATTATATTTGACATTTCTCATAAATTTTATTTCATCGATGTATTAGGTCAAAGTTTATATATGTCAAATTTGATTGTAAGTCTTCTCAGTTTGGTGGCAAAAGTACCACCAAATTTCTCTTTCAGGGCAATTTACATTCCCTGAGTGGTTGGGTAATTCTCATATTTACATATGAGGTCATTCGCCATTGCACTTAAAAGTTTAATGCAAGCAATGTTGTTCTTTTTCTTCCAAATAGCGTATGCCTCAACACCTTTTCTATACTAAGCTGTGTTCTAGTTTTAGGTTCTAACATGACATTATTCAGGACTTCTAGAGCATCTTGCTCTTCTAAGCTGTATGATATTTTCTGATGCCAAATTTCCCAGTTGTCCTTATTTAATTTGTCACCCTTGTTTAATTCAACAATTATGTTTTTGCGGGCCATTCTGTTAAAAGTATGAACATTTCTTATGTGTATACAATGTCATTTATTTGCATAATTCTCGTATAGAATAATAATGACACTACTTAGTTTATAGTCGGGAGTTTACGTTTATCATGCCCCTATCACATATTTGTCTGAATACTATCATTATTTTCTATCGAATTCGTTCTCATGCAAACATTATACCTTGTGTTGCTCTTAAGTAAAAAGCATAATACAAGAGCTCCCACTTAAATGCAGAATTCCATAAAGATAAATGTACATCAAATGCAGATGTCTAATCATTCATCAAACAATAAATAGAGTCAATAAACATTCAAAAATGTTCTTAAAGTAATCTTAACAAACTAAAAGAAATAAATACATTAAAGCAAATATAACTAGTATTTCTATTCTAGCTCCCTATTCTGGTTTTAGTGTCTTTATCTCTTCAAAATTGTTAAATAGTTTTGGCAGATTCTTAGAATGAGTTGGGCTAAAGTTGTGTTCATCCATAACTTTAAATGGATCCTTTAAGTGTAATCCCTTTTTTAGAGTGTTGTGTCCAAAACATCTTGTACTCTTCATGTTTTAGAATTGTGACATCAGGATTGTTTTTCTCCAATTATTTTTGAAATAGCGGATTTCCTGCTATCTCAACTCTTCCATACATTTTTCCAGGTCAAGGTATTTGATGGGTCCAAGTAAATAGTCTTTGCATTTCCATAAGCTCTTTTTAATTGGTGTCCAGAAGTCATCATCTAGAATTACATCCATTAAGATACAAAACCAAAGGTGATTGGAAAACACCTTTCCTCTATGGCTAAGATCTCTTTTTAAATTTTTGACTTCATGTAAGAAAGCTTTCATCGGGTAGTATGTTCATGCATTTCTTTTATATAATGATTGCATAATTTCTTTTAGATCTCTCGGAGTGTTAACCCAGTCTGATTTTCTAGGTTCTTCTCCTACTATACTCTCCACAAACTCATATGGATCATATTCTTCTCTGAACCACCATTCTATGTCTATTCCAAAAAATAGGCATAGAATATGATAAAAAATACTATATTATTGCCATTTTTTGAGTCAAAATAGTGTCATATAAGCTTTAAAAATACATAAATAATATACCAATATGTAGATCTTGATTTTAGAAAAATTTAGAGTCAAATTTTAGCTCCAAAGGAGCTTGTACGTGCTCTCACATACCCCTATAATATTTTTGTACAAAAAAATTTTAAAAAATGAAAAAAAATAGACTTTCCCATGTGCAACGACGGTGCGTGAGGCACATGTGCCACCCTGCGTGTGTTTTCCAGCCACCGGAACCAGCTAGAAGCACAGAAATTTTTTTTCTCTTTTTAACCATATATGACACGTGACAATCAAACATTGGGGTGGGCCCCACACGCCACCCCCAAGAGTAAGGAGAGAGTTTTTTTTTAAAAAAAATTAAAGCTGCTCGAAATGATGTATCATTTTTTACTAAGTCAAAATAACATGTCATTTTTTAGTTAGATCAAGCACTCTACACATCAATTTTTGATACTTAATTGAATCAATTTTTCATTAATTTGAGACTAATTGCATTAATTTGGGCTTAATTGAATTTCAGGCTTAATGCTAGATTTTTTATACTATTTTAGTATTTTGATCATAACTTGAGCTTCAGATGTCGGATTTGGATGATCTATACACCATTGGAAAGTTAAGAGAAAGAGTTACAATTTTCATGTAGACTAGAGAATGCATTTCTCCCATCTTAGAGATCAAAGATTAGCTTAAAGTCAAAGTATAGTTACTATCCAAGCCCAAACTCGACCCAGTTGCAATAATTAATTCATATCTTAAGCTCCAAGTGTCTAATTAATGCAAGGCCAAGTCCAAATACTCCCTATAATCCATATCTAATCATTCATGAAGCCTTTTTGAAGAAACTGAGTCATTTTAAAGGCTAAAGAAGACAGATTGATGGCTCATTACTTCAACTCGGACTGGATTGAATTATTTGTAGTATTTTGGCTATAACTTGAGCTAAGAATGTCTGATTGGGCTGAAATTTTATGGCTAGCTTCCTAAGATATTATGCTACAAGTTTGTAGTCAAGTCTAGTCCTAATTATGCTTCTAGTGTTGTAAATAAATAGAGGGCAAAATCAGAACATGAGGGAGAGAGAGACAGACAGATAGCTTGAGAGTTTTTTATTTTTCTTAGGATTTTTCTCTCTAATGGAAGGCTAATTCTCTGAGTTAATTCAAGAAAATTTAAGGCTCTTCTTCTCTGGGATTATGAGATCTTGATTTGTATAGTGGTAACTGTTGGTGTGTGTCCTAGAACCAATCATATAAGATGATTAGAGTTATACACAATGTATTATATTTTATTTTAGGCAATTTAATTATTATATTTTATTTTTATTATTATTATGCGCAATTTATAACTTAATATAATAATTATCCTTGGAATAGCTTTGCTATTCCTAAAATGCCCCTAGTCAAGTATTATTATGAAAAAGGATAGTAATAATACATCGAGACTAGCATGTATAGTGACTGATGATTACGAATCATGGATATGTGATATCAAGTCAATACATGAGTACATTGCTAGTGAACAATGTATTGGACTGACCCACTATGAGAATATTGCATGGATAAACGTGTCATAAGTTATTCTCATATGATCACAACTACACATAAACCTTTGACCTGAAGTCACTACGGTTCCCTACATGAGGAATTACTCACTTTAATATTGTCCTATGTCACCTTTAATCAGGTGACAAGTAGGGCATTGATTGGGTGTGTCATAAATCATGCAGAGGGAAGTGAGTGATGTAAATGGGATTTTGTTACTCTTGTATAAAAGAGAAATATCCTTGGGCCCCTTGATTGAGTGAGACTTAGAAATGCATGGCCATGCTCAGTTGAATTAATATGTGATATTAATTATTTATTTTAAGTCTACTCAGTATCAAGAAATATAAATTGAACATTGACGAGGATGACACATTCCATGCCTCCAGTTCAATTTGGATATTATTACAAAAGGGTTATGATGTAAAACGTTGATCATGTATTAGGTGGATGTCGAATCACAGACATTCTTACTACTTGAGTGGCAGTGATGTATTGCTAGATACCGCTCGCTGTCTATGGCTCAATAATAAGTCATTGTCAACGTAGTAAGAACCTATAGGTCACACAAAAGGAGTAGGAATAAGACAATAATTAATTGGACTTTAATTATATTAATATCCAATTAATTGGACTTATTTTCGTGCATATATATTATTAAGAATAATAAATTCACGTTTTATATATATATATATATATTATGTGATATTATTTGATATTAAAGTAATATCAAGTAATTATCTTATCAGATATTAGATAAATATATTATGAGATAATATTATTTTGATATTTGATAACTATATGCAATTATCTAATATTAAGATATTTATATTATGAGATAATATCATTATCTAATATTAGATAATTAATAGATAAGTCTTATCTCTTCCCATTATCTCTAGGATAAGGATAAGATGAGTTGTTAAGTGTGATTAGGATTTTGGAAGCTTTATCCTAGTAGGACTAGGATTATGGCTTGCCTAAGTTCTATAAAAAGGGACTTGAGGGCAGCACTTAATAATCACGTTTTAAGCTTCCATATAAACCCTAAATCACTCAGAAAACATCCAATCCTAATTCTTAGAGAGAAAAATGCATCCTAGCAGACGCGTGGAGGGTGAGAGGTTGTTGTTCACTCCGTGTGGATACCGTAGAGACGTTGTACCTTTCGGCCCGGCGTTTGATTCATCTGCTCTCAAGTTTTGATCAGTAGAAACACGAGTGCCTAATAGGTAAAACCCTAATCATTGACTTATGCTTTTTGCATGGATCCTAGGTAGAATTCGGATCAAAATTTAAAATTTCGCTGCATGTGATAATCTGAATTCCCAACAGTAACTGCAACTAATTTTTCTTTTGCCTCATCTATCTCCTTTGATTTGCATGATTTACTTGATTTGAATGTTAATTTGATATAATCTTTGTTTAATTCTATAAATTATATTTTAAATTTGAATTGGTAGTAAATTTTGGTTGATTAATCAAAATTTTTTATGAGAGAAAAGGGGATAAATGGATGATCTAGGATTCTGAATTAATTTATTTAATTTGGCTGAATTCTAATTTCAAATTGGTTTTGATCTAATTTAAGAGTTATGGCGATTGTCTAACTTAGCTAATCTTAATCAATCAAATCCTATATGATTATCTAACTTAGAATTCATGAATTATTGTAGAGAGTCCGAATAATTCAAGGCTAAATAATTAATTACAAAATCCAATTTATAGTGATCTATGATTAATCCTCCGAAGAAACTTTGAATTCCTTGGATCGACTATTTTTGTTCATTGATATCCTCAATTTCTTTGCTATTGATAGGGAAGCTTGGCAAGAATTTGATAGGAAGCATTTTAATTTTTTTGCTGACTTGGAAAATGTTAGGCTGGGCTTAAGTGTAGATGGATTTAATCATTTTTATGATAGGAACTTGTCATATGGCATGTGGCTAGTGGTTATAAGTAACTATAACTTACCACCATGGATTTGCATGCATTAATCCTTTTTTATATTAATTGTATTAATACTAGGGCCTCAATCACTAGGTAAGGATATAGATATCTTCATAAGATTAGTTGTAGTGGAGTTAAGATATCTTTAGGAAAGAGGTTGAGACTCGAGATGCTAATATAAATACTATATTTAATATGTGAGCTATTTTATTGTGGACTGTTAATGATTTTCTCATTCAAAACAATCACTCTGGGTGGAGTAAAAAAGATTACAAAGTATGTCCTACGTGTAATAATGATACTCCATCAATTTGAGTTAGGGAGAAAATTATTTATGTTGGTCATCATCGTTGGCTTCTAAAGAGTCACATATGCAGAAAATAGAAAGAATTCAATGGGAAGTCAGAAAGGAGAGCCTTTCCTTGTCATTTTACTAATGAAATTATCATGGACCAATTAGGGAAGGTGGCATAGAAACTTCTTAGTAAACATGTTTAGTTTGGCAGTTTAAAGTGGAAGAGAGGTGTTGATGAACTTAATTGGAGTAAAATAAGCATATTTTTTGACCTCCCATATTAGTCGACAATGAATTTGAGGTATAATATTGATGTGATGTATGTTAAGAAGAATGTATGTGATAGTATTCTAGGTATATTATTAGATATGAGCACAAGACAAAGGATACAAATAATAAGAGGTGAGATTTAACAAATATGAAGATAGGCCAGACTCGTATTTGTATGAAAAGAAGGGCCAATTCTTTAAACCATATATTACATACACCCACAACTAGGAAAAACGAAGATAGTTTTGCCAATTTATAAAAAATGTGAAATTTTCTTATGGGTTTACTAGAAGTCTTAAGAAGAATGTAACTAATTGTGATATGAGATTAGAAGGGTTGAAATTGTATGACTATCATGTTATTATACAGAGGTTATTAGGACCTTTGGTCTGAGCATTTTTATCGAAGGAATTATCATATCCAATTATTAAGTTGTGTAATTTTTTTAACGAAGTATGCACTAGAACTCTCAATAGGAGGAATGTTTTGCAAGCTAAGGAAAATATTGTCTTGTTCATTTTCGATAGATGTACCCATACGAGAGATATATAAAAAAGTTAAAGGATTATGTCAGAAATCATGCTCGACCTGAGGGTTCAATTACAGAAGGATATGTTGTTAATAAGGTGTTGACATTTTATTCCATGTATCTATAAAGGGTGGAAACTATATTCAATAGGCTTGATCGAAGTTAGGACGTAGCATCCAAACATATAAAAAGGGCATTACTATTGTTTTAATTTCAATGTAAACCCTCGAGAAAAAAGATCATATCTTACTTTAATAGGAGGGATCAAGATATTGTCATATGGTACATCTTGAATAACTGTGTGGAGATCAAAAAGTATCTTTGGTGAGTTTCTATATTTATTCATAGATTTCTCCTAAATAATTACAATAGATTAAAATACATATGTTCTATAGTAAGCATCGATAAGAGCTCAAATGAAATGGTGTCAATGACATAGATAAGTTACAAAGAATAAAATTTCATGCATGATTTTACTCTAAGGTAAAAGTTTATTTTTTCCAGATATGTTATATCAATCATATAAATGTTATTCCTTACTTGTAATTTTTTTTTCCAATTTAACTCTTCATAGAAATGCTATTTTCATAAATGCACCATTTACATAAAAATAGTTCCCCCTGAAGCCATTAAAGAGCTATTTTCATTAGCTTATGGCCCTAATTTTACTATTATGATATACTCAGTATGTATTGTTAATGGAGTTTGTACTTGAAACTTGGGATGTGAAGCATAAAACATAGAACTGTGGCATTTTCATTCTGGGAGCTGATGGTAACATGTTTTATGGTGTACTAGAGGACATTATAGAGCTAACTTATCTAAACAATTACACTGTAAGTTTATTCAAATACAAATAATATGATATTGATCCTAGGAAGAAGAAACTTTACATTGATAAGAATATTATAAGTATCTCTATCAGCAAGCAATGGTACAGAGATGACCCCTACATTATTACAACTCAAGCACAACAAATTTTTAATATCAAGGATCTTCTTAATGGGCTAAATTAGAGGGTTGTCCATACTATTGTGCATCACAACATATGGGATCTAATTGACGATAATGTCAATGTACAAGACTCGTCATTCCTCTAAGAAAGCAACTCCTCTAATTTCAACCTCACAGCTAATCTTGGAGATTTTCATTTAGTCAACTTAAGGGATTAGAGAAATAGTTCTTCAATTGTTTCACCTTCTACAAATACTTAGTCTATGATAGAAGGAATGGATGTCTTCATCGACAATGATAATAACTTTGAAGTCGAAACAATTGAAGATTATATGGAGGATATGCTTTTACAATCTGATGATGGTAAAGAAATGGATGACCGTAGGGATGAGTTTGATAGGTTTATCGACACTTAATCAAATTGGAAAATAGAACTATTTTTTTGCATGATAACTTACAATTATGTAAAAGTTATTGTGTAATTTCATTAAATGAATACAGTAATTTGTATCTTGTCATGTGATTCAATTGTAAGCTTTTATCTTAAATGTTTACACAATGTGTATTATTCTAATCATAATGGACTCGAGACACGATACCATGCAGGTGACACTGGATAAGACCCTTCACGACAACCCACTCACATTTTCTCATAATATGAGGGATTAGGTATCATTTCTAACTGTATACACTTATGTTAATTATCTATTAAACATGAATTTATAGTATTGATACTTTTTGTTATCCATCAAAGCTACAACTCCAAGAAAGAAGGGTCCAAATAGGTCTCTCAGGCTACACGAAAAGATGGAAATGAGCGGTAGGAGATTAATGCCTATATAGTTCGATATAACTAGTATATGACATTTGATTGGTGGAATGCTAGCCATCTCTCCTATGATATAGGCAGCATCATTTAAACACATGTGTTGCCTTATTATAAATCATGGCAGTTAGTGCCCCAGCAGCTGCAGGACAAGGTTATGCAGAAAGTTTGGGTAAGTATCTATCTCCTTCTTATTTTAACTTAGTTATATTTGGTATTAAAATTTTTGGACATAGTTCTCACTAATTTGTTAAATATTTTTCACTATAGTTCTACTTTGAGTTCCAGGGCATCATTAAGGCCAAGTGGGATAGAGCACTTAGTAGCTTGAAGTGAAGTGCTGCCAATTTGTAAAAGGACTAGAAGTACAGGTTGAACAAGCACTTTCTAAAGCATAGAGTCGATTGGGATCAGGATTTTGATCTAGACCGTACTAGGTGCTTTGTGCCATGATTTGTCTCGTCCCAAACATGGCAGAAGTATATGGATTTCTTTAATAACAATAATTATAGGGTAAGCATGATGTTTAATAAAATTATGTTAGTATTTTATATATTTAAATTGTAAATATAACTATATTATATAATTATTTCTTAATTTGCAGGAACTGTTTATGAGAAATGTAGATAACTAAGTAAAGAAGGTGGTGAATAATTGGTATGAATCGAAATCCATTACTATAAATCATTATGATAAGGTAATTTAACTTATTATTCATTATTTAAATGTGTAATCTATTACTAATTCAACAATTATATTTATCCTTTCTTTTTCTTGTAAAATATGAATAAAGAAATAAGGAGACGAGTGAGTTGCAGTCAGTGCTAGAGAATTTCAAGAATTGACACATGTATAAGACGAGGGAATGGGTGCATCCGACCCCTGCAAAGCAGTATGTAAGTATCCTAAACTTTATATTTTAATGATATAAATTTTCTTGTAATTTGTATAATTAATTCTTGTTTTAAAAATTCAAGATAAGGATGATTAAGTTAATGACCTAGTACATGCAGTCAAGTGTATTATCCACTATCTCGCTTGGCACTCTTAAGCAAATCGACAAAGTTACCATTACCAATAAGGTACTTAGCACTTGTCGAGGATATAAGAAGGAGGTTAGTTGTATGCTGGCCGGCTAGATATACCATTCACTAGGCACCTCTAGCTCTAGGGAAAGCTCTCACTATGTGTCCCAGGTGGTGAGTTATAGGAGCAGCTACAGAAGATTTGATAGCAATTGGAGCAAAGTTGAAAATAGCTTTTGTAGAGTCAGTTGTTGATTCAGGAGTAACAGTAGTAGTTTGGGACATACCTAATGGAGTTGGCTTCCATATTCAAATAGCAGGGTCTCATGCTACTTATGGCACCATTCGTTGCTGCACTACTTGGGCCGAGTAGATTTATGATTGCACCCCTTGCCTAGCCTGCTAGTTCTTTCCAGCCACCACCCTCTATGTATCGTCCACGTCGCTAGGATGATGATGATGATAGTCCTAGCACAAATGATGATACATCAGGTTATCTGCATCTTCCTTCTCCTTAAATTTTGTATTTAAGATTTTTTTCATGTAAAGATATTTATATGAATTATGTACATAAAATTTTTTATATGTGTATAAATAATTTTACAATTATTTTATAAGTATTCAACTTTTTTATATGGAGTATGTGATCTTGTTACACATTACTATTAATTTCGTTAGCATATTTGAAATAAAAAGTATTATTATATAAAATTATAGAATTTGAATTATATAGAATTTAAGTTATAAAATTTATTTGAAATATAGAATTTAAATTATATAAAATTTAATTAAAATTTATCAAATTAATTCAATTTATTTAAAATAAAAAGTATTATTATCTATATTATTAAATATAATTTATTAATTTAATTACATTTTAAAATAATATATTATAAACCTTTAATGATGACATTCATTTAAATGAAAAATGAAAAAAATATAAAATTACCTTTAACGACATTGTATCCTTTTGTATCATTGCTAAAAGCCTTAAAATTTAAAATTTAAAATGGCTTTTTGTGATGACTATGTCGTCAATAACAATGTTATCGTTAAAAGCCTCATTTTTATCGACAATATTTTCAGTGATGACTTTTTTTTTATGATGATCGAATTATTTTCAGTGAAGATAAATGTCATTGCTAATAGTTTCTTTTCATGTAGTGATATCCCTCATTCTCTCTACATTTTCTCCATAGACTATGCATGTGATTTTCTAAATCATTGTTTGATATTGATAGTTTCTTGGAGTCATTCTAGATGTTTTTTCTTGAAAAAAGTGCTTTTTCACTAGTATATCAATGTGTTTTCAAAATTCATGATCTTAAGAAGTAATGTGTTTTAGATTTTGATTTATTTTTCCATCTTCCTCTTTTTCTTTATATTGAAAATTTTCATATTGATGATGTTAAAAAGGCAAAAACTTTATAGTTCATATCATTTTCTTATTGAAATTTTCTATCATTTCATTTGAGCAATTGAATTTCTATTTTTCATTCATCATGAGATAAGTTAGTTTTATAAATAATTTAAATATAATTTATAATTTAATAAATTATATGTATATTTTTTATACAATAACATTTAAATGACAAACTGTGATTAATGATATTTTTATAAATTTTTGTCATTTATATACTTTTTTATGATAGTATCATTAATACAATAAAAATTCTATTTTTCATTAATTTTGACATAAATTAGTTAAATAAAATGTTTAAATATAATTCAAAAATCAATAAATTATATATAATTTTTTTACAATAGCAATTATTAAGCTAAATTGTCATTAATTGGGAATAAATTAATCATAACCCATGATTAATGACATTTTTATAAATTTATATCATTTGTGCACTTTTTTGTTCATATCATTAATATAATAATACAAATTATACACACACACACACGTACATGCATACTAATCTATACTAAAATATAAAAGATGAATAGGGAGTTTTGGTCTTACTTTTATATTTTCAATATAGTAAAATTTTATATATTTAAAATAAATAAAAATAGTTATGCATTACAAGTTAATTTTGAATTGCTCATAAATAATATATCTTAATTTGTTTGTATCCTTAGTAGTGAGTTAAATACGAAAATTTCAAATTTTAACTTAGCTTGAATGTTTAGAAGGGACCACATTGAAGGAAATACAATTAGCATCACTGGTACATAGTAAGTATCTTTTTGAATTTTGCAACTAATGTATTTCTATTTCCAATGCATCTTTAGGGTTGACACTATCTCATTCACAAGTTTTTAGTAGTTATATGACATTAGAATATGCTTAATGTGTTATTTTTCCATCAAGTTAGATGTATTTAACTTTGGTATACTATTGTTAGAGATGGACAGGGAAAAGAAAAACCGAGGGCTTTCCTATCCAAACCGCAATCTTAATCTTATTGGTCATATAAGTTAGAGAATTGAATTTCCATCTCTTGCACATAATAGATCAACGAAACAAACATTACTTAAATTTTTTAACATTATTTTAGGCATGGAAGCTGTGGAGGGAGGGCATCCCAATTGAACTGATAGATGCCCGTTCGGGGGACTCAAGTATTGCATCAAAAGTTTAACGGTGCATCCATATCAGTCAAGTGTTCAACATCATCCGGATGATAGGCCAAACATGGGATCTCTGGTCGTTGAATCATGCTGCTGTAGCAGAGGATGCAAGAAAGTTTTGTTGTAGGGGGTTGTTTTGCTGTCTCATTTGAGCTGTGGTACGTGTTATCGAGGAATTAAGCCTTTGATTGCATTGTGCCTTCTGGACAGGCTTCTTTGTATTCTTCAACGGAACTTATATGTATGTTTTTGAGAAAATAAATCCACACATGCATGTCATTATGTGAAAAAGGAAGTCCTTTGATATTTCAATGCGAAAATGGAGCTTTTAATACTTATAGTTCCACTAAATTTATAATTTCATACTTATGGTTTCAATTTATGTAATTAAATCTTAAAGTTTTAAATAATTTATAATTAATTCTTCCTTTTTAATTGGTATTAAATTTAATTATTGAAATCTCATATGTCATCTCATGTGGCAATTAAACTTTATATATTAACATCTCATCTTTACATAATCATCAAATTCAATTATTTTCACCAATATCACCTTTTGTCAAAATTAAAACACATTTGCTAATGGGGTAGTGCTTTGTTAGTATACTTATCAATTGGTAAGTATGAAAGAGGGGGTTTGAATCCTTTCCATATTATTTTCTTGATTAGGTACTCGTTCACTAATGATAGTAATTGCCTCAAGAAAGAAATCCTTAGAACAGAAATGATCCTCCTTAGATGTTTGAGTAAACGAAAATAAAAAATAAAAACACATTTGTTTCTAATTTATTGATTTCATGATTTTTTCTAAACTTTCATTTTACAAGATTGGTTGGATTGATCACAAGGTTTTAACTTCTAATTATTTCATTTTAATGCTTATTACATCATTTTAATTTTGATAGGAGATGATATTAGTAGAAATAGATGGATTTTGATGACTACACAAAGACAAAATAACACCATATAAAATTTAATTGACACATAAGGTTCCATTGGTGAGAATTAACATTAATTAAGAGGGATTAAAATTAATTATAAATTATTTAAAGGATTTAATTACAAAAATTAAAATTATAATGATGAAATTATAAGTTTAATAAGATTATGGTAAGACCTTTATTTTTCCTATTTCAATTGATACTATTTACAAACTCAATTTTTATTTTGATATTTTAGCGGAAGCAATTAAGATAAATTATTTTTATTATATATCATTAAATTTAAAGATTCAACTTTATCGATCTATATAGTATTATATCGATCAATGTAATAGGATGATATATCTTAATTTACAAACTAAAATCATTTCCAATTCTCTCGCCATGAGAAGTAGTTGATTTTATAGACTCTAGAATGATATGTCTTTGTAACGGGTCTAACCTGAGTGGAAATAAGTGAAGAACATGCTTCGGGCTTGCTCACTTTCTAGGAGTGTAGTGTAGAATAGAAATTTTAATAATATTTTTATATCATAATTAAATAGTTATCAAAATTTAGAAATTTATTTATTTATTAATTAAAAATTTATCTTAGTTCTTATGAAATTAAATTTTTATCATTATCTATAATTAAAATTTTATATTAAATTAATTTTTATAAAATTAAAAAATTTTAATTTTTAATTTTTATATAATAATTTAGCATTCCATTTCATATCCTAAATCCTAAATCCTAAAATTTAATTTTATAAAAATTTAAATAATTTTTTATTCTTATTATTTATCAATCAAATTATAAATAACAATAATATTAAAAAAATTAGTGCGAACTAAAAATATTTTCTACGTTCAACATTGCAGCTACGCAACAATTATGCATGTACATTCATCTCTTGCATCTGCAGTCAGGGTTCTCGGAAAGTTCCATTCTGACCTTGGTTGCTAGCATAATTTCTTCAACCGGTGTTATTCGCACACAAGCGCGCCATATTCTCGTGGATATTTGCACACGCGCATGTGCACACCTGTACGCATAATAACGAGAAAATTGTGACATTATGAAGTGAGTTTATAGATAGTTAAAGGGATCGTTTGATTGGTAAAATATTTTAACAATGTTTAAAGAGAATATTACAATCTTATATTTGATTCAAAGTTAAAAAAAATTAAGAATGTCATATTTCAAAAATATTTTTGATAATGTTCTTACGGGAGAGCTAAATATTTCAAATTTTATGAGATAGGGATATTGATAATAAAATAAAAAAATAAAATTATTTTTATATTTAGTTCTTTCTCTTGCTTATTATTTTATTAAATAATTTTTAATTTAAATTAAAAATAATTATCATTTCATTTTTAAAGTATTTTTAATATTAAAAATAAGATGATATTAATTTTTAACTGTAATTCATTTTTTATTATTATTCTTAACATTTGAAAATTTATTTTAATATATTTATAAATATATGATTTCTTTCTTTAGAGAATAATACAATAGAATAGGTTTGAAATTTCTTTAAAAAAGCATATTTATATATAAAAAGAAAAAAATAATATTTTTATATAAGAGAAGAAACTATATTGTAAAATATAATATTAGTATGAAATATAATTATAAAAATAATTTAGTAGTAAAAATTTATAATTTTATAAAAGAAAAAATATCAGATATATTTAATACTATAATAATAATAATTTAAATAAATTATACTCACTTTATTTTAAAAATTGATCTAATAATAATAATAATAATGTGACTAATAATAAATATATTTTATAAAGGTAAATAGTGCAGAATAACAAACAAATAATTAGCTTATATGTAACTTATTTTTAGGTAGGATTATAGTGTTTAATTCTTACCAAGGATAGTAACTAAATTCTATTCTAAATAAAGAATATATTAATTTTAAAATATAATAAATTAAATATTAAAACATATTAAAGTATAAAATATTTTTATATATATTTTAAATAATTTTTAGATGTTAAATATTAAGATTTAATTTATTACATGTTAATTTTTTTTAATTATTTATGTAATTTTAAATAAAAATAAGATTTATTATATTATATTTTATAATAAAAAACTTAAGAGGGAAATAATCTCAAAATTCTTAAAAATATTAAATATGAACTAAATATAGTAATATAACATATATAGGAATCTGATAAAATATTCTTATAAAAATTTATAATAAATCAAACATAAGAAATATAGGAATGTTACATTCTTATTAATTGAATTTTCATGAATCACACTTTTGAAAATATATACTTTTTTGAAAATATAAAATTTTATGAATTAAACACCACCTAATATTATGGTTGGATAAACCATACATTAAATAGAGGAATTTTTGCATTTTTTGTAATTCAATTTTAACTATTGAATCGAAAAGAAATAACTTGACTCAATTCTTGTGGATGAGAAGTGATAGTGAATATGATACTTGAAAAATAAAGATGAAATTTACAAAATAATATTTACTTATTATGAAACATAATATTTTAACCTACAAAACTTAAATTTCATAATAATTAAATTATTAACTTTAAATTCCAAATCCAAATATAAGGTAAAAGCAATTTGTTTTAACAAAATATAATTTCTATAAAAATATAGCTATAAATAGTGATGGGTCCGGGAGTAACTTTAGTAATAAGTTTTAATCACTTATTACTAAACATAATATTTTAACCGACAAAATTTAAATTCTATAATAATAAAATTGCCAAGTTTAACTTCTAAATCCAAATATAGGGTAAGAGCAGTTTGTTTTAACAATATATAATTTTTATAAAAATATTGTTATAAATAGTGATGACACCGGGAGTAAGTTTGGTAATATGTTTTATTCACTTATTACTAAACATAATATTTTAACCTACAAAGTTTAAATTCTATAATAATTGAATTATCAACTTTAACTTCTAAATTCAAATATAGGGTAAAAGCAATTTGTTTTAACAAAATATAATTTCTATAAAAATGTAGTTATAAATAGTGATGAGACCAAGAATTTCAGATTAGGATCAACTATAATAAAATAAAATTTTATTTTGATATATATTAAAAAATTTATAACTATGTAAAAATATTATGATCTCTTTGATAATTTTGATTTCGTATACTGTAATTTTTTTACAAATTAAATATAAAGATTATGAAACAATAAATAAAATTATAGGAATTTATTTATAAAATTTGTAATGCATAAATTATTTGAACTTCTATAAAAGGGTCGCAATAAAAATCTATATAATTTTCAAATATGTAATTAATTTAATATATTTCATATCAATACATTTTTTTTAGACATGTATACATATTTTATTGTAAGAATTTTGGATAATAAAATCCAAACAGATAACAAGTTAGTGGCAATTTTAGTGCGAGTATATTATACGTGGTATGTATATAAAACTACAAAATTATACTTATAGAGGTTTTAACACAAATTATTTTGAATTTTATCAAAAAAATTACAATAAAAATATATAATTATTTAATAAAATTTACTTATAAATATACTTTTTTTGGATATGTATAAAGATCTACAAAAATTTAAGATGATAAAATTAAAATAGATAATAAATAAGTAATTATTTTAGTAATTATATTATATGTATAATATAAATAGGTGCATATTTAGTACATATAATATTTTTCTAAAAAATAAAATTATGATTAGACATAAGTTAGGAAAATATTTTGTAAGTCATGTTGTTTTGTTTGAACTAAACATATGCTTAAATAAAATATTTTTAAGGTATAATGCAATAAAAAAGGTTCATATTTGGTAAGAAGAGAGAAGGACAAAAAATTAAAGTATAAATTATTTATAATTAATTCATTATAAATAAATTATAATCTTACACTGTATTTGTATTTTTATGTTTTTTATATAGTCTATTTTTATTACATAAGTACATATTTTCTTATTCTGGCTGTATGTATTTTAATATTTTTGGGAGGGTGAATGCATGTAATTCTTTGGGAGGCATCCCTATCCCTTCTGACTCCGCCTTTGGTTATATAAAAAGATTCAGATATCTAAAAATATTTTATTCATTGTATGTTAAATGTGGAGACTATAATAAGAAACAATATTTTCTATTTCAAAGTTATTTTTTATCATTTGATATCATAAATCTTTTAATTAAGCTATAGAAGTGATGGAAAAAATATCTTATTTCCAAACATACAAACATTAAACAATTAAATTAATTAAAATATAACAATAAACCATACCAATAACTTAACGCGGAAAATTCCAAATTCTAATGGTTTGTTTGGATGAAGGAAATGTAGGAGAAGGAGAGGAAAGGAAAGGAAAAGTTATGTGCAATCCTTTCCTTTATTTGGGAGTTCTACTTAATGATGGGGGAGGAAATGAGAGCTTATGGCTATTTCTTTAAAGCCTTCGACTCTTTAATATTTTGTTTCCTTCTATATCTAGGAAATTCGGAAGGTCACCTCCTTACTTTATTATTTTGATTCTATTTTATTCTTAAACTTATATTTATATTTAAATTTTTAGTATTTTATCATTATTATTTTCATTCAAATGAGAAAACATTGTATGTATTTTTTGACAAGTATCTAGTGTATAAAAATATATATTATAATTATGAAATTTTTTTAATAAAAATATATTTTTATAATATTGATAATAATTAAATTAATAATTGTGACACATATTTATTTATTAATATATATTTATCCCTATTTTGACCCATACATATTCACTTTAGGATAAATGTGATTTGGATTATCTTTAACATTATTAAACAAGAATCATATTATGTAAACTCATAATAAATTTTTCATAAACCTTTTAGTAATAATTATAACATTATTGTATGTTGATTTATCATATCATTTTTCTTAGAGAATTTTTTTCAAAGAGAAAAAACATTTCATAAAAGAATTTGGATAAACATATTTTTTTGAAAATATTTTTTTAATCATAAACAATTCATTATTAACTTAACTTTTACTAGTACATAATTGAGATTCATATCAATTAATAGATATTAGTATACAATAAAATTGATGTTTATTTTGATATAATAACATTTTTAAAATTATATAAAAAAACTTAAGATGATAGATAATAATAAAACTAACATTTAAACCTTATGCAAAAACTTAGAATATTGATTTTATACTCAATCATCATCTAAAATGCTTTTCAAAAGCCTTAGTGAAAACTATAAAATCATAGGACATTAGTTTTAATCAATAGCTATCATTTAAAAGGTATTTGAAAAGTTTCATTAGAAACTGTAGAAGCATAGAACACCAATGCTAGTTACTAGCCATTATTTAAAAGCCATTTAAGAAGTCTCATTGGAAATTATAGAATCATATGATGTTAGTTTTATTTAATAACTAATATCTATTTTTCTTCTTACAAATTTTTTTCTAACTCCATTTTTCCATATGAAGTCTTCTAACATCTCTCCAATATGCTCTCGAGTATGATGATTTTGATACATAATATTACTATTGATCTCTCACTCCACTTTCATCAAAAGAATGTACAATGGAAGAACCTTAGCTTTCTTTTCTCTCCCATTGTATATCCTTTCATTTCCCATGAAGTAAAAGTGGAATAAAAGAGTTAGTAAATGGAAGAGTTGCTAAACTCTCACTCTTCTTTCATTGAGAGAATGTATAATAAGATAACCTTAACCTTCAAGTTCTCTCTTATTTTCTAATGATATATACAAATTGAAGATTTGAGCAATAATATTAGAATTTGCATCGAGGATGAGGATTTTGATGCATAGTAATTTTTTCGTTGGTTTTTTTATTCATATGTAATTTTTGCCTACTGATGATTTAGTAAAATTGTTTTGTATAAATTTGCAAGGATATTGTTTCTCTTTGTTAATTTATTTGTGCTTTCATTATGAATAAAGAAATAACAATTAAAATTCTTTAAATTTATAAAATTATTTCTCTTTACTTATCTGTATATTATTTTTACTTAAAATTCTACAGTAGGCATTTGGATTACATAAAATAATATAGGGAAGATACATTAAAAAAAATATAATGTTCTATATTAAATTAATTCAAAAATAGCTTTCTTTTTATATTTGGTTGTTTACATGACAAAAATTTGTAATAATTGAAAGGCCTTTATGAAGGATATGACAATAATAAAAATTTTGGATTTCAAGATTAACTGACATCTAATATAATGATATTTTCTTATAATCTAATGACATCTAAGTGAATGTTGCTTATGAAGAAATTTAAATAAATGAAATTGAAGATATTTAAATAAATAAATTTATGAAGAAATTTAAATGAATGGAACTAGAGAAACTTAAATAAATTTACTTCACTAATAGAATTAATAAAGGAATTTGCAACATCCATTATTTTTTATCACTATCTTTCAAGCCTATTCATGATAGTTCGTGAAGTAGAAATTAAAATGTTGGCTTGTTTTTAATGATCATCATGTAAGTCCTTTTCATTTGTCATGGCAATTCATTAAAAGTTTACACATCATTTTAATACTTAACTAATATCTTAAGTCATTATAACTGTAGAATTGACCAAAATTATGAGTTTGTTTTAAATCAATAATTGATATCTAATTATTTTGCTCTTTGCCTATAAGTAAGGATGGTAATTTTTTATATGACATAATAACGTGACATGAATACAATATGTTTATTCGGATTTGAATTGACATGTCAATCCATTTAAGAATTTATATTAAATTTTTAATAATTTTATTTAAGAAATAATTAATATTTTAATCATAAATATATATATAATAAAGATATAAAATTATTAATTTAATAAAATAATAAAAATTAAAATAATATTTTATTAATAATTAAAAATATTTTTTTATGAAAAATAGTAAGTAATTAAATTTAATCAATAATTTTATAATATATATTTTATTAGTTAAAATTATTAAATAAATTAAATGGATGACCCTGGGTGACTCATTTTAATATATTTAATAAATGAGTTAATCTGAATGACATGAATTAACACCGCTACCTTTAAGTAAGGCTTTCTCCTTATGTATTTGAGACAAATCAATAATCTATAAAGACAATTCTCCTTCCATAAAAAAGAAGGCTCCTAAGGTGCTTTATTCTATTAATTTTGTCAATAAGGAGGTGTTTCTTTGTTTAATATGCACCTTTGACTATTATCATGATTCAATGCAAGAATGGATACATGTTGCTTTCTTTAATTCCTATCTTAAAATTGATGAAATAAATCCTATTTGTGCTCTTCCAATTGGCACTGTCCAATATAGGGTTATTATTATGGAATCTTCTTTATGTATAAATGCAAAATATGGTAACATGGCGGCACAAAAATTATAAGTTATAGTAAGATTATAAATCATCACAACTCATGCCTTTATGAATTATGTCTCTACCTATTGTAACAGAGTAAGAGACATTGCTTATAGAGACAAGAGTTTTAATCTTTATAATCTTATTATAATTGACAATTTCTCCACCACCATATTTTGCAATTATGTATAAAACTTTAAGAGATTCTAGAATAATAGCTTGACAATGGATAGTACCAATTGGCATAACATAACTAGGATATTTATTATTAAATTTGAAACAACACATAGAGCAAGTAGCTAACATGTCATTGCATTAAAAAATAGGGACAAACAATGGCTTATAGCAAATGAAACAATCAATACAAAGGAATTATGAGCAAAAGATAACCATTTTTTCTTTTAATTTATGAAAGGTTGACATATAATATTATTGCCTATATGTGTATGTGTATGATATATAAGTTATATTTTTGTATTCTTGTTTAATATATGTGTGTGTAATATAAACTAGAAATTATAAATTTTAATGCATATGATGTGTACAATTGAATCAATTTTAGTCTAATATATGCATGTTTATTGTATCTCACCATTTTTGAATAATTCTAGAAAGGTTTTGGGATTATTTTAGAATGGTTATAGAAAAAGTTGCCTAAAAGAAAAGAAAAGTCTTGTTTATTAAAAGATATTTATATATTATGATATCAGTTTTTGTATAGTAACTAACATTGAGCATTATTTAATAAGATGATGGTGTTGTATTTAAAAGCAATGCTTAATATTAAATTTATATGTTAGTTCATTATATAAATTGATATGGAAACTAAGGTCATAGGCACAAATTTAAAATAAAAAGATAAAATCATGGTGTAAGTTAAAAATAAAAAAATTGAAGCATGATATAATTTGCAAATTTCATCCTGAAACTCTTCTAAGTTTAAAATAAATCTTACCTTATGAGTTATGCTCTTCTTCCACACTCAAGATAATTCTTTTCGATTTTGTATTTTTACTCACTAATTATTTTATAGGATTGAAACTTAATTAACCTATAGCTAAATATGTAAAATTTAGCATTTAGTAGAAAAGCGTAGAATATAATTGTGATGTTTTTTTTCTTTTGCATTTATTTTTGCAATTTAGTTTCTATTTTTAAATTCAATATTTTTTCATTACCTATTATTTTGATATAGCTTTTTCAAGTTTGCACAAGTAAGAAATTTGATCTCATTTATTTTCTTTGGTATTCTATCATATTATTTACTATGTTTGATATGAAAATATATAATACACCAATTTTTCATAAATGCTCATTACATCTACAGGTGTTATCTTCAAAAGGCTTTTTTGGGGATTATAAACCTCACATTTTGAGCTATAGGTATCAAGATAGATATAGCAAAGTACCTACTCTAATTATGGTTTTTTATATAACTTTTTATCATTTTTAATATTTTGTTATTTAATTTATTCTTTAAAGTTGTTTAAATTTGAATTTTCTAGTGTAATAGGAGATATTAACTTTTTATATCTTGTTAAGAATATAAAAGAAATAGGAAGGACAAAGATGTGAGGAATATAGGAATGAGATCAAAGTTTGGGATGAGAGAGTAAGGAACTAAGGGGATGAATGGAGTGATGAACATGGATATAGGATTAGCATTTAGAATGAAGGAGTGAAGAATTAGGGGTTAAGGTTTAGGCAAGTGGGTAAGATGGACATACAACATTAGGTATTTAAATGAATTGATGTGGAATTCTAGTTATTGGATATTGATTTTTAGAAAATAAATAATATTTACTATTATTTTTCAAGATTATAGAAACATAAATGACATCAATTTTCACAAAATAAAAATCAATGTTATTATTCTATTTTATGGCAATTTGCAAATCAACATTAAAATGACATATACAATGATACTCGATTATGCATCAATTGTTTTTTGACATTTAATCCCCTAAATATCTAATATTAATCAACTATCTTATAGTAGTATTTTTAAAATGGGTAAAATTGTAAATTTTCATGCTAGTTTGTTACATATTTTGATTTTGTTCTTCATTATCTCTTCTTATATAATTTTAGACATTTAAATTAAAGAAAGGAAATTTATAACTTAATCATCCATACTCATGTCTTTCTTTCCTCTCATCTCTATATTTTTAGAAAATAAACAATATTTACTATTATTTGCCAAGATTATAGAAACATAAATGACATCAATTTTCATAGAATAAAAATTGATGTTACTATTCTAGTTTATGACAATTTACAAATTGACATTAAAATGACATATACTATGATACTCGATTGTACATCAGTCATTTTTTTGACATTTAATCCCCTACACACCGAATGTTAATCAATTATTCTGTGGTAGTATTTTTAAAATGGGTAAAACTGTAAAATTACATGCTAGTTTGTTATATATTTTAATTTAATTCTTCATTATCCCTTCTTATATAATTTTGGACATTTAAATAAGAGAAAGAAAAATTATAACTTAATCATCCATTCTCATGTCTTCGTTTCCTTTCCATTCTCCCCCATTGTATTCCCTTTCCTTTCCTCTACTAACTCCCAAACATACTATAAAGGAAAACTATGGATAAGATAAGATCCATCATATTGTTAAAAATTATAGGATAATGCATGTGAAAGTTTTTAATTATAACCCTATAACTTTTTAGTCATCATCCTTACATCTTTCACAAACCTCTATAAGGGTTCCACATAACCTCTATAGGTACTTATTTTACATCTTTCGCACATCTCAAATCCTTTACCAGTATAAATATTTATACTAAAAAATACTTGTTTGGAAAGGAATCTTAATCCAGTTCTAATATAAAAACTCAACTTGGGTAGGAAGAAACTCATAATAGAAAATAATCAATAATTAATAATAATTTGAATAAGGGTCAAACTTAATAATAATTGACATACCACTCATTTATTTTATAGAAATAAATGAAATTTTTCAATAGAAATTATCTTTTAGTAAAATGAGCACGGCCTATATTTATGTAAAGATCAAAGTTATTTTTTGTGGTTTAACATGTCATTGATTGCATAACCATTTAAGAAGCACACTTGATATGTTTGGTATTTTGTTAATTAGAGGGTTAGTAATATCTTGTTTGGTAAGTCATTCATAAATTCTTCAAAATCAATTCTTTGCCCAAAATTAATTCCAAAATAAAAGTCAATAGTGGAAATAACATCACTTAATAAATGTTAGTTGAAACAAACATCAACATATATAGTATAGAGGTGATATTGTTAAAAACATAAGGAAACTTAAAATATTGATTTTAAAAAAAGGTTATCTTTTTTTAGCAAGACTTTAGACACTGACTCCAAAAGTAATCAACATATAAAGTAATGAGTTGTGGTATTTTTAAAAATATGTGAAAATTTTTAGCATTATTTTTTTAAAAAAATCTATCATCTTTCCTCTTGTAAGATTTTTCACATCAATTTTTAAAATAATTTGCATTCAAAATTATAGTAATGTTGACATTTCTGAAAATATGAAAAAAAAAATAGATGTTAATTTTTTAAAAAATTCATCATCATTTCTTGCTACAAGATTTTGACATCAATTTTAAAATAATTCATATTTAAAGTCACGAGAATAATAACATTTTTAAAAATTTGAAAAAACTTTGAACATTATTTTTATTAAAAAAAACCATCCTCTTTTCTTCTTGTAAAACTTTTGATATTGGATTCTAAAATAACTAACAACTAAGGTTATAAGAGTAGGGACATTTTTACTCCATAAATAAAGAAAATCTTATTTTTTTTTCCTTATTATCACTTTTACTCTTCTTCTTATTTGTTTATGAACTCAATCTTTGTTTCTGTGTAACTCCCACTGTAGATTCCTAAATCTCACTTTATCATCTAGCACATATCAATGAACTATTAATATTCTTTTAACTACTATTAAGCATGTAACAAATGTTTTGTTCCAAGCCATTTGTTCAAAACATAAGAGTCAACTTTCTTATTTTTATTTGTTTGATATGCTCCTCCTCCATTTCTTCGATATTTTACATAAATTTTTTAAAATATTTTTGTTTATGTTTCATTTTGTCTAACCCTTAAGATTCTATTTGAATTTTAGATGCCTATTAAGTTTTTGAAAAAATGTTGTAGTGGAATCTAAAGTCAGTCAAACAATGATAAGAAATGAAAAAAAGGTCAATAAAAATTGGCATTTTTTAGAATTCCAAGAAGGCATTGTAAATTAATAATTAATCTTGATAAGTTACATAAAATAAAATGATCATCCAAAACAAGAAACTAAGTGCAAAATTATAGCTTTTCAAAGTACATATTTTTTGTGAGATGTTAAAAATTTATTCAATTTTTATTATAAATGCTTTGGTGGAAAAGCCAAAATTTAACATTAAAAAAATATTATGCAAACATTTTGCGTCAAATTTTCTAACTAAAAATTTATGTAAAATGTCAAATAATAAAATATTTTAAAATAAAAAGGTCAGTTTTTAGCTAGAAAAATGTGATTTGTAAAAAAATCAACATGAAATGTAAAAGAAAGATGTCAATTTTTTAGTAAAAAACTAACATGATAACTTTTTTCCTTGCTAATTATATAATTGATGTCAAAATAAATATATAACAATACTCAATTAGATGTTGGTTAAAAACTAATATGTAATCCATTAAATACCTTATATCTATTTGCAATCCTACAGTAATATTAATTTCAAATTAATTTTTGGATGTGTATCAATCACTAAATAGATATAGTCATAATTGATTTTTTCAATATCAATTCTTTCAATGCTATATCAAACACAACCTTATTCTTTCACGAGGAAAAGAAGTTACCTCAGAGAAAGGAAAACTTGAAATTTATTGTTAAGAATTTTACTTAATCATCTTTTCTCATCATTTTATTGAAGAAAAATTTAAACTTAAATTTAAGTGTAATATTATTTTATGTTTCAAGAAAGATTTGCATATATTTTAAAATTAAAGAAAAACTCAGTGCAATGGTTGATGATGAAGTATCCTTAGGGGTTTAAATATGATTTTGAGTTTAAGTTCATTAAGCTTACAAATTTTCAAGTTCAAGTTTGACTATTACATGACTATATTATATTTAAAGATCATTTTTAGCCAATAATAATAAAAATATGAAAATGACTCTACTTCTTTTTTCATTTTTTTAGTAATTTTTTCTTTTTTCCCATAAAAAAAAGAAAATATAGTGATACTTAAGATGTGTTTAGTAATACTAAAGTATTTAGAATGAAATTTTAAATGCTTAATCCATTAAGTATTAAATTTATAATGTTTGAATAGTTTCTCAATTTGAATACTGAATTTAGCTAATAGTTTAAAATTTTGATTATAATTTTGAGAATTCTATACATCAAGTCCTTAAATGATATGTTATATATCATGTATTCAATTATTATCCTAAAAATAAAAATAATGCTGGATATATTTGTCTAAAAAGCCTGATCAAAATAAGAATAGCTATGAGGTTCAATGAATTTTTTTTTACTTAATATAATATTCAATCTTAACAAATTAAACAAATAGAATTTAATTTATTTCAAATTTGAATCTCTTCAACAAAGCATTGAAGTGATGTTTTTAAATATATCCTTACTCATTATACTATCTCTCATATTTATTTATATTCAGATAAGGTCATTATAATACTATTCTCTCATAAAAAATTTAGATATACAATTTTAAAAAATTCAAAATTTAACCCCCTTAAATAACATAACCTTTTGCCCTCTAAACAATATGACCTTTTACTCATAAGTTTATGTAATTTCATTAAAGCTCAAGGAAAGAAAGGTTAGCATATATTTCTCTTTTTATGTCATGATCTATCTCAAAATACACAATTGGTATAGGAAGTTGTGCCAATCACCTACCAACCTTATTTCAACAAATAAAACAATTTTGAAATAAATGCATAGTAATGCTTTACTTCTCAATGGATATGAACAATCCTATGAATGAATATGGATGATCATGAAATTTCTATATATCAAATGTGTATGCACTACTATTTACTCCAGACATCCTATGACTCATCTCAACGTCAAGACTTACAAATAGGCCCACTTTCATCCTAATGGAGAGTAACTATGCGCCTAAGGGGAAAATTCTCTAAAGAAAAGAAGAGAAAAAGAGGAAATAAGTTCCCTTAAAAACTTAGTAGGCATGTAAGAGTATTGGATCTAATAAAAAAATGTAATTAGGACATATTATAAGTTTTTATATCTATTCCTTTATAGGACATATCTAAGAAGATTTAAAGAATTCTCATGCCTTTGCTAGGAAAAAAGATCATTATAAGAAATGACCTACCTTACAAGAGGGCAACCATAAACACACACAATATAGAACTCAATTACTATTACTTCACTCCTTATTTATCATCACACTTATTAGGAGAATTAAATCATTGGACTACCATATTCATATATGCAATTTTGTTATTCAAATATAACAATTCAATAATCTTTTTTATAGTAAATAATTCAATAACATTCTTATATGTAACATAATGACAACAATTCTCAATTCATTTAGTTTAATGGAATTAACTCAATAATAATTCAAGAACATATATAAAAAAATGAAAAGTAAGTAAATCTCTTTATAACTCCCATCTATTCTTTTCCCTCACAACCTTATCTTTATCCCTTAAATCATCCTTATTTCTGACAAGATATTTCTAGACCTGATGTTTGAAATAATGTCAATATGTCCCCACCTCATTATCATAAATATCAATACATAATAAACTTAGTTAACATAAACATTGTCAATGCATATCATAAAAGCAATTGATAACACTATTGTGCTTTCATTGCATGGCCTCAAATTTCTCATTCAATATCATTAGATATGTAATAATTCTTTTTATATCAATCATAGAATGAATATTAAATGCTGTGGATTTATAGAGGTAAGCATTGAATGAATAAAAAAAATACCTAGGTCATGTGTCAACAACTCCATGACTTGCTACATGGACTCATTAAGATCAATCCACATTAATTTAAAAAGGTAAGAGGATCACCTTGTTATAAAACACATTATTGTTATCACAATTGATACATATCGTAGGGTTCAAAATCCTCATTTATAACATCCCTAATTCATTTAATACATAAATGTTATTCAAATAAAACATTAAATTATGATTAAGGAAGTAAAAACACAAAATTTAGGTATAAGAAGTTCTTCTAGAAGCACTTTTAACAAATTTAGAATTATTCTAGACAAGAAGAAACTCTTCTAGAACCCCTTCTTGTCATTCTAGACAAGAGGAAGCGCTTCTTATCCGTCATAATCATGTTGGACAAGAGGTAGCTCTTTCAGAAAACCTTTTTGTCAATTAGAAACATTTTAGACTAGAGGAAGCTCTTCCAAAAGCACTTCTTTTATGAATTTTTTGTAAAGTTACCCAAAATTCAGTATTCACCCACTCCAATTCCATCCCCATCACTCTTATCACCTTGTAATTCTCATCCAAACCATCAAAATTCATGAAAAATTCATAATAACAATAAGATCTCCCATAAAAAAATATAATTTAACAACCTAAATCACAAGGATCAATTCTAACTTATTTATTTCCTTTCAATAATCCATTTTCAAGATAATAACCAAACCTAGCTATAGATTAGAAAGAGTGACACTCACCGTGTATGGAGGAGATATTATGCAAGGAGATTTGTGATTTGCTTGATCCTAAACACCTAAAATTGTTAAATTTAAAGTTAGGGTTTTCAAATCCCCTTTTCTTAAATCTAAATCTAAAGAAGAATGAAGAAGGGATCTTATAAAAGATTGAAGTGTTAGTTAGATTTTACCTTATTTGGAAGAAATACTACAAGAATTAACTTGGATTGATTCTCCTTGCTACCCAAGAGAAGAGGAAAAGGTTAAAAAGAAAAAGGTGAAGATTTTTGAAAATTTTGATTAGGGGGAAAAGGGGTGATGGCTAAAATATGGAGATAAAAAAGGTAATGGATCAAGCACAATATTGAAAAAGTTTTTTAAATCTCTTTCACACTAAAATAGTCAACTTTAATTATTCTTAGATTTTAAATATCTCATTTCTTTCTTTTCTTAATTATTCTCCACCAACTTCTATTTTGATATTCTATCACAATAATTTATTTTTCACTTTTCTCATATAAATTTTTTATGTTATTTTTATTCAAATAATTAATTATTTTCTACATTCAATTTTATTTCATAATTTTTTTTGTAAAATTTCATTTTCCTTATACAGAAATATTTGAAAGATGTTAGAGGGGCACAACATTTTATAATTGACTATTAAATCTAATGAATGTCTATTACACCTAATATTGTTTATACTCTATTATTGCTCTTGCCAGTGTGGAAATTTATGCTCCGTTTGGAATGGATGAAAATATAGGTGAGTGCAAAAGGGCGGGTGAAATGGTAGGTGAAAATGGGAATTTCCCCCATTTGGCTACCAAGCGTAAATAGCGGAAGGCGTAATTTGAAATGAAAAATATCAATGGGGCCCACACTTACAATTTCACCCCAATTTTGGGGGGTAATCCGGGTGAAATGGTTTTCATTTTTTCCCTTTCCGCAAACTGCCCTCAGCCTCTAGCCAGATTCTCTCTTTTTCTCGCCACACAACAAGAAATCCCTATTAGAGCTCTGTCGTCATCTCGCCTCACAACAAGAAATTGCCATCAGAACTTTGTCATCGTCTCTGTCCACAACATTCTTTACTCCACGATTTTTCACTGTTCGTTGCGAAGGAAGAAGAAGCCGCATCAAAGCTCTCACCTAAGGAAGGTGTTTAGAGGAGCAGCACCATCGCCTGTTTGTGTCGCTGTCAATCTTTGGTTTTTCTATGAATCTAGGACTGTTGAAGTCTATTGAAGCCACAAAGGTATGAATACTATCAGATCTGCTGCATTGTTGCATCTGGCACTGGGAGAGTGTTTCTATTTTGGGTTCTTGTTGTTGGTTGCTTCGACAGGCGTTCCGGTTGGCATTAATGGTGGAACCTTAACTAATGCATGTAGATCGGGAAGTAAGGATGTCGACTGTTGCAAAAGATGCTTGCCAGTTGGTTGATGGAAACTGCAATGGTTTGACTGTTGGTGGTGGAGGATCCAGAAGCTCCTGGGTCAGGTCTGGAAGGACCGATCTAGATTGGGTCCGACCTGGATCTGTTTTTTTAATTTTTTTCTAAATTTACAATGAATTTCTTTTTTAAATTCTCAGTAATTCACCCCCTTCTTTCTTCTAAAATACATAATGATAGAGAATGTTGAATTGTTGCCACAGATATCCCAATGATGTGTAAATTTAGTGTTCTTCAATTTATCAATTTTCTCTTTTCATCACTGGATTAAACGAACTGCTATGAATGTATGCAAGTTCTGTTTGGAAATATTGGATGAAAATTAAGGTGAATTTTGCAGAAATACTAGAATGCTGGTCAATATTCTTGGATAATTTTGTGCAAATTTGTGCTTAAATTACTAATAATAAAAAGTATTTTTTTAAGAACAGTGTAAATTTGAATTGTTTAGATTTTATTTATATTCATTCTATTGTTTTCAAAGAATTAAATGCAAATGAAAGATTATTAAGATTTCTAGAGTTTAATGTTATTTGCATGAAAATAAAAATCTGGAAAAACAAGTGTAATGCTACATGCAGTAACAAAAAATAGGAATTAAATTTGAATGGAAAATAATAATTATTATTAAATGCATAATAATAAGTTATGTTAATAGAAATTAATCTAATCAATATATAATATTCAAAATTGAATTATAAACTTAAATTTTTTAAACTATATTTTCTCTTTAAAAGCTTATTGCATTTTTGTGATGTTTATTTGGTAGAAGGTAAAGTTTTTCTTATATAAAGTAATTCTATTTTTTAGACATAAGACAGTAGGATATGTTTGAATTTTTATAAGAATTACATTTGTAACTATTCGGAATAACCCCTTATTTATTTTATAAGCATTTGGAATATGAGAATTAATATTCCAACAACTCCAAATATAAAAAGGGCCAAGTTACTTTTTCAATTGTTTAATTTTTTTCATGTGTCCATTTAGTTGAAAAACATCTAGTATCAATAGTTAACTCATCTAAACAAATAAAAACCACCGGAAAAAAATACTTTAATTTTGTTGGAGGTTTATATGAAATAAATCAAATAATATGTACCTATATTCTATTATTAATAGCATGAATATAAGATTTTTTTAATTTTTAAAATTATAAATATAAACCTGCAAGTAATAAGAAAAAAATTTAGCATAAATTATTTTATTAGTATTTTATTTTTTATTTAATTTTATTAAATAGTATTATAATTATCTCACCTTCTGATTTTTTTTAATTTTAGTGCAAATTTTTTAAGATTTGTTAATTATATGAAATTTAAAATTATAAATATAAATATATAAGTAATAAGAAAAAATTTAACATACTTTTCTTTATCTGTATATTATTTTTTTATTTAATTTTATTAAATAATATTATAATTATCTCATCATAATATAATAAAAGTATATTTTAGTTATTTTACTCATTTACATTTCCTTCCTCCTTTATTTTCACCTATTCCAAACAAAAAAAATTCATTTCACTCCTATTTACTCCTCCTCCCATTTTCACCAATTCCAAACACCAGAAGGTAAATTTTTTCACCTCCAATTTCTTTCTCCTCCATTTCTTTTCACCCCCATTTACTCTTCCTCTATTTTCACCTCCATCCAAATATACCATTAGAATTTTCACATTAGAAATGGAGTCATATAGAAATAAATTATTTAGGAATTAATTTAATTAACAGACTCCAAATCTCTTCCTCTTCCATTCGGTTCGTAAAAACTCCACACAGAAAACTCTGCAGACCAGAAGGACGATGCGGACACAACCACGCACTTGTTTTCCTATTATTTTTTTCCACCTGAGGTCCCACGTGACGAATAATTTTTCTATTTTAAAGTTGCAGTCTTGTACAACTAATTTTCCAGCCGAGGTACGGCCACTTTACATTGGGACATTTCCTTACACACTCAGTATTCAAATTGTTGACTTGTCGTCAAAGTGCTCTTTGAAAATTTAACTAGCCTTGTCTCTGATGGGCAACAGAGAAATAGGAAAGATCATTATCATTCCATATTCTTTAAGCCCCCGTTTGGAACAAGAGAAGTAACAGGCGACAGAAATGGGAAGAAAGAAGTTGGGGTGTCCATACGAAACATCTCCCATTTAGAACGGGTGACAAAAGTGAGAAAAGAAAGAAATTTGAGGTAAAAAGGTAAAATGGGTCCCACGTCTGCAGAGGGGTTCAGACTTCTCTCCAAAAATGGAGAGAAGTGGGGAAAAGTTCAGCGGAGTGCAAATTTTTTCCACAACTGCCCTCGGAACCAGAGAGCAACCAGAGAGAGCCGACCACCGCAAAGGACTTCGACGCAGACACTATTCCATATCCTCTACTCGAAACACAAACCTCTGTTCTCCTCTGAAAACTCAAATCCATCGCGAACTCAAATCGAAGATAAAACCAAAAGACGACTAACCAGAAATATAGAATGAGAGGAAACCTGATTGAGAAACAGGTGAGAAATGCGAGGAGTGGAGCGCAGGCACCCGATCGAGGAATTGGAACCAAAAGCAGAAGGGAACGAGAAGAAAGAGCAGGACGAGGAAGAGGAAGAGAATAAGAGTGAGATAGAGGAGGCTCTGGTAGCAGAGGGGATCACGTGAACAGTAGCAGCGGCGGCGCGTCTCTGATGGAAGGAAATGAAAGGAGGAAGATGGGGGATTCAGTGTCGAGGAGATGGAGAGAATAGGAAGAGAAAGAAGGGCTCTGCGATGATGGATTTAGAAGGATAGAAAGAAGGAGAAAGTAAGGATCGAAAATTTTTACGTGCTAGTTTCAGGAGCCCAATTTTTGGGAAAGTTGACAATCCCTAAAGATAATGACGATTTCAAATTAAACCATGGGAAATTACCGAGGGTTCCAATAACCCCAGGTAATTTTTGCTTTTTAATATTAATATAACATTGAAAAATTTTCCATTTTTACCATTTATTTAGTTGTTGGACGAAATGAAAGAAAATAATATGGAAGGAAGGGAAAATATAAAATCATATATTTTTTAAAAGAATTATAGAATTTAGTATTAAAAGAATAAAGGTAAAATATAAAATCATATAATTTTTAAAATAATTATATTATTTGTATATAAATATATGTATTTTTTAATGATAGGATTTATTTTTAATTATTAAATCAAAAAATTTAATTAATGGATTTATTTTTAATTTAGTCTTTATTTTAAAAATTAAAATTGTTGTTTTCAAGAACAAAAATTTTTAAAATACACATTTGCATTCATATTTTATACATAAGGGTACAATAGTCATTTTATAAAAATACAATTTTTTTCTCTCATAACTTCTCCCTTTTCAAACAAAAGAAATCATTTCTCTCCTAATTTCTTTCTCTCTTAACTTCTCCTTTTCCAAACAACATAAAAGAAATTCTTCTTTCCTCTCACTTCTCTCTCCCCCAACTTCTTTCTCTTTTAATTTCTTTCTCCTCCCACTTCTCTCCTATCCAAACAAAGACAAATAACATTAGCCATATGTAGGCCACTCGCCACCTAAAGTACATGGTCAAGTACTTGAGTTTTCATGTTAGTGCATAGGTATGCAATAATTACAAGGTGGCCCTTGTCCAAGGAAGGCACACAATTTTTTTCTTGGTTCGTGCATGAAGTAATTGATAGATTACATTAATAATAGTTTAATGAATTAATTGAGATGACTCACTCTATTATTTTAATTGCCCAAAGCTCTTGATAATTTAAATAATTAATACTTGTAATTGTTCGGTCATAAACAAAAATTACATTCTACATAATTTAATTGAATGATGAATGATATCATTAATTCAAGGGGAAAATATAAAATATCTCTTTCAATTTTGAGGTAAATTATAGTAAAATATTAAGAATGTAAATATAAATATAAGTATAAATTAAAAAATAAAATAGGCTAAAATTATAAATTAGGTAAATAAGCTTCTAAAATTTTCTAATTTAAAAAATATAAAATATTAAAAAGTAAAAAGATTCGAAAGATCAATTATAAGTTCTTATTTCCTTTCCCTTCTTATTCAAAAATTCAAAATAAAGGAAAAGGGTATTCTATAACCTTTATTTTCCTCTCCCTCTCCTCAATTTTTCCCATGCAAATAAATCATAAGGAATTGATACTTTATTGTGAATATTCTCGAAAGCACTATTAATCAATTTTAATTAAAAGAATATAAAAGATTCCTTTATTCCATCATAAGCAAGAATTGCAATGCTATGAATATGTTTCAAGTAGCTCCTAATATTTCTCGAAGAATTATGTCTTTCCTTTATATCTTGAACTCGATTTTAAATCTTTGTGATTAGTCACATCTATTATTAGAAAAAAAATTACAACAATATAAATCGAACTTTTTTTATTAAAGACTTGTTACTCATGTCTAGTTCAACTTTTGACTATTGTTCAAACCATGCACAATTTTTTGTTTACTCAAGACGACTTATATTATTATTATTATTATTATTATTATTATTATTATTTCTACTACTACTACTACTACTACTACTACTACTACTACTACTACTACTACTACTACTACTACTACTACTACTGTTGCTATTGCACTACTATACTACTACTGTTGCTGCTGATAAGGGTGGCAATTTGGGTTAACGGATTAGGTTCAAGTACTACTAGTACTACTACTACTACTACTACTACTACTATTATTGTTGCTAAAGGTGGCAATTCGAATTAATATGTTAGGTTCAGTTCAGGTTGAGTACGGTCTCAACTCGTTTATGCTCAATTCGAACATGACCCATTTAATAAATAGGTCAATCCGACCTGACTCGTATAACCTGAAATACTTATAATATGCTTTTATAGTAGTAACTCAACCCATTTAACCTAATTTTAACCCGCTTATCAATTCATTTATATTAATTTTTATTTTTTATAAATTAATAATTAAAAATTTTATATATTATATAATTTTTTATTCAGGTTATACAGGTCGGGTTGACCTGATTAATAATTCATATAACTTAAATAGGTTAAAAACGAGTTAAGTGAATTGATCTGAACCCGATATAAAATTTATTTTGGGTCAAATAAGTCGACCTGTTTATGACCCGAACCAGATTAACCATGACCCGAACTTGTGTCGTGTTATCGTGTCATGTTATGTCGTATCAAAAATTGCCACCCCTAGTTATTGCTGCTCCTACTACTCCTCCTACTACTATTACTACCACTACCACTACTACTACTACTTTATATATAATACTTTCATATATTGTATAAAAAAATTTGAGGATTTAATATCTTTATTTGTACACACAATTATACAAGGCTATGTCATTGTTGCAAAGTGATCTTTATTGTAGTTTTTATTCTTAATATTATTATTATTTTTATTCAAATACATCATTCAACTTTTAAATACTTAATCTAATTACACATAATTTATATAAAAATTTTGTGAACATATAAAATAATAAATAAATTTAAAGATAATATTTGAAAATGTAAGTAATTTATTTAGAGATGTGTAAAAATGTTATAATCTTTCGGAAAGTGATCAAAGTCCGACCTTAACCCAATTCGAGATATGGTGGGAAAATGATTAAAGTCTCCTTAAATTACTTACTTTTAACCATTGCTGGATTTAGAATTATATAACAAAAATCACAAATATGAAGGTCACATCCTCATCTTTATACCAATTACATGGCAAATTCCCTAACTAGCATGGATTTTTTTATCAGTTAAATCTAATATTTTCTGTGTTATCACGGGATCAACATATCAATATCCAAACCTTCTCTTTGGGTACGTTAGGATTCTTAAATAGAATACCCCCAACAAAAAAAAAAAGAAAAAAATCCAATCTTTGGATCGTTAACGTTTAAGGTTCTGTCCAGATGGCCAGTACGAATTCATTGTCTTCCAACATGTTGATTATTGAAAGATTTAAATATATGTTGTAATTTTATATTTCATACAATTATTAATAATAATAATTTTTTAAAAAATTGGTTTTAAATATTTTTAATTGAAAAAATTTATAATTAAATAATAAACTGTTTTTATAACTTATTCTTAAATTGTAATTTTTCACTTATTAAAAATCTTATACATATTATCTCTGAAAAATTAATTATCACTAAAAATTATGTCAAAGATAATCAATTTAAAAATTATAATTAATTAATAATTATTTATTTTCATCACTATAATAAACAAAAATGAATTGAAGGTTGAAAAAAGCAGGTCTAGTTAATTTATAACAATTTTAAACTAGACTCTTTTAATAAACTAATCAAGACTAGAGATTGCTTGATTTTATCCAAGAAGTAACTTTTTGCAAGAATTTAAATCTCTTGTGAAATGACTTTCTATATGAATTTTGTGAAAAGTATTTGAAATTATTTAGTTAACATATAGAAAGCGATAATTCTTAAAAAGTAATTTCCTACATTTTATTTAGTTCAACTTTGAACATCTTATAAAGTATTAATAAAATAAATATTATATCTTCAATATTATTATAATATAAATTAATAAATTTTAATTATAATTAATTAAATTTAATTATGATAATTTTATCATTATATCCATGAATAAAAGAGGAAGGGTAACTTGCATTGGGAGGAAATGAGTAAGCAACTTCCATATTTTGTGGGAAGTAAGGTTTTCAAGAAATCTCATTTTTCCTAATTTATTAAATAATGACCAACTAAACATCTTATCTCTTTCCTATTTCTTGAAAAAAAAGAATTTATCTTACTATTAAGGTGAACTAAATAATCTCAAAACTCAACTTTCAACTTGTTTAACTCTTTTTTTAAATAAAAATTAAATTCAATCAAAACAAAAATAATTTTTATTTATAACTATTAATATTTTGAATTTTTTAGTTTGGACAAAACTTTAATACAAAGTTAATTTTCTTGGATATCCACACCCTAAATATTTAAATAAATATAAACTATTAAATTAATCACTTTTTAAATGAATAGTTTGATTTAATTTTTTTATTAAATGATAGATATGTTTCAATTCCTGAAGGGTTTAACGCTAAATCTATCATAAATTTTATTTGAATTTAAAAGAAGCTTTATTCATATGCATTATTAAAATCATGCCACATGAATTAATTATTTATTACATATCATATTTAATCTAACTATTTAATTCAATGCTAAATTGATCAATCCTTTTTAATTTTTTTAATTGAATACTAATAATAATTTTTTTATTTGTATAATTAAAAGTAACTTAATTAACTCATTTCCAAAGAAGAAAGAAAGAAAGAAAGAAAGAAAGGTGAAGACCCTATGCAACAGTAATTAAGTTACCTTTTTTGTTAAATATTTAATAATATTTTTAATTTTTAACCCCTTTGTTTGGTAACTAATGCAAAAATATTCAAGAAAATAAATACCCTTAATTTAAGCTTAATTAATTCGTTAAAAAAGTGAGATTATGCTAATAAAATAAAGCCATCTAATACCATTTTTGAAAACAACACAACAAAACATTTGAAAAGAAAATAAATAGTACTGTAAATAAAAAAACAAGAGCTTTTAATGGGAATTTCAAAAAAAATCTTATTCATTAACTAAGATTTAATTGAAAAAGTAAGAAAATAAATTTTATAACATTCATCTTAAGGTAAATGGATTTCTTTTTGCAAAATCAATTAAAATTGATTGAATAAGTAAAACAATAGATTTAATATGATGGACAAGTCAAAATATAATTCAATTAATTTGGGTAAAAAAATTAAATGAATAAAATATTAGGAGGTTGTTAGAATAATTAATTTCAATGGGATGAAATTATGAATAGGTAAACAAAATTTAGCAAATTGAGAAATTAATTTTAATGATACATGGCATAACTTAGTTAAATTATTAAGACTTTATTTCGTACAAATAATTGATAAGTTAGTTGATAGTTAATAAATTAATTAGTAGCTAATAAACTAACTAATAATTAATAGTTTATAACTGATAAATGATAGCTGATAAGTTAGTTGATTGTTTAAGAAGTGTTTCATAAAATTAACTGTTAAATTATCTAAAATTATAGAATAACGTAAAAAGATATATTAATAGAAATAGATATATAATTAAAATAATTTATATTTATCTAAAAATTAAATTATATTACCATAATTAAGAAGTTTAAAATAAAATATAATATTTGGTAGTTAATTAATTACATTTTATAAATTTATATATTTATTTACTTATATAATTTTTATTTTATTATTATTTATAATAAAATTATAATTACTTAGAATATAATTAGTTATATTTTATGTTATTATTTATTTATTTATGTACATACATATTTCTATATATTTATAATTTAAAATTAGGATATAATTATATTAAAATTAAGCTAATTGTATTTTTGTGAAAAAATATTTAGATTTATAGTATAAAGGATATGGATTGTAAATTAATAAAAATGATAAGGATAGATTTGAAAAGAATTTGAAGAAATAGTGACTTATAAATTATAAGTACTTTAGGTTTATTATTAAATCAGAACTTATTTTTTTAACAAATTAGTATGAGAAATACCTTTAAAGATTAATTTATAACTTATTTATTAGGTCAATGAAATGTAAGTTAGTTTATTTATTATGCAAAACGAAGTCTAAATAGGTATCCATACCCTATAAAACATCTAAAATGCAGAAGCTTTGCCCTTCTACTTTACAAAATTTCAGTTAAAATGAAATTATAAGCTACCGTTTTATCTTTAGCTATTTTTCATTATTAAATTTGTGTATACTGCAATGCCATTTAATAAGTCAATCTATTTAAAATAAATTGAACATTAAAGTATTTAAGAGAAATTGTGTAAAATAAATAAAGTTGATAATTATAATAATCATGCAATAATATTTAAAATAATTATATGATACATTTTTTAAACTAATATGATAATATAGAATATATAATAATATTTCAAATATTATTTTGAGTTTAAATTTATTTATTAATTAAATAAAGCACATAACATAAGCCAAACTTAAATAACTCACAAATAATGTGATTGGTTTGTTATACCCCGCTACAAATTAATAGAGAAAATATGCCTTCTCTTTTCTTAGTACAGGCTATGGCACCTTTTTAATAATTAACTTATTGCAATTGTTGATAGTTATTTTGATTAATTATTAATTAATAATTAATTATTATATTAATTTAATTAAATAATAATATTAATTATTTAAATAAAAATATTTAATAAAATTAATTATTTATTATTAACTGAAGTTCTTTTAAAATTTCAAACCCTCAAGCAAAGTTGTTTGGTTGTTGTCAAGGGTAATATAACTTGCTTGATTCGTCCCCTAACCACTTTTCGTTGGGCATGAAAAAAACGGTAACATTGAGGCTGCTGCTTCCTTTTCCACCAAAAAGTCGTTGGTCCGCTCCCAAAATGACATTGATTGTCCTTTATTGTTTGAATGATCATAAAGATCCACCTGAAATACTCACTTTCACAGCCTTTGTTGAAAAACTGAGTGGAACTTGAATGATTTCGCTTCAGCTTTTCTGTCTTAGAACTTCAGCAAAAGTCACTTGTGCGTATTCATACATGCAAAACTCATACTCTAGACTTTTTTGTTTTACCCAAATAAAAAACCGGAATTTTAATGTCAGACTTATATGTAACATCACATCTAAAGGTATAAGTATTTTATTTATTTATTTAAATATTATTTTACTTTAATGATATTTTAAATTTTATATATGATTTATTAAATTAAAGTTTCTTCAAAAGATATATATTATTATAATTTATTATTTATTTATTTTTTAAAAATAAATTATTATGTATATTTAATTCTCTTAAAAATAACTATCTATAATTTATTACATTTATTAATTTTTCCTTTAAAAACTAAGTAAAATAAGTACAAAATTCAATTGATTATAATTAAGGTAATTATTTTAATAGAATTTTAATTGATTATGATTCAAATTTTAAATATTTAAAGTTGAGAATAATTACCTTATTAAAAAAAGCCCAAAATATTTGTAACCATCAACGACATTTTCTCCTTTCTCTCTCCATAAATCTAGACAGATCTCATCACCCTTGGGAAATCTTAAAATATATGTAATATTTGGTAGAAATTCAATATATTAAAATTACTAGAAGCTAATTAAAGTGTTATTATTAGAGGGTAATTAGAAAAAGATTCATCAATTTTAATGAATGCAAATGCATTAGTTATTATTTCGGACATTAAAAATTTTCAAGAAGTATTCAAAATTAAGGATTAGTAAAATTTTAGTGTAATAATAGGTTTTTACCTAACAAACCTCAATAGAAACTCAAAGGCCGACACTAGAATCTTTGAAACCCAAAAGAACATATGCACGGTTTTGATAAAGGAAAAACGTGTTGGGTGGATTAAAGGATGGCAAATAATGGTAATTCTATGAAATGACAAGGGTAGTTCTTAAGCCCAATTACCCTACTTGATATTCTGCTTGAATTTGCAGCAAAAATTGGAGCACATTACCCGGTTTTGCGGGAACTAAACTGTGCAACGTGAATGAGTGGCATAAAGAAGTAATATTTTGAAAAAGTGTGGTTGGTAAGGAAGAAAGTGAAACATTCACAAATACTACTTAAATGAATTTAATTCTTGACAGTACTATAGATTTAAGTAAATGATAATTTTATTATATAAATTAAAGAGAGCATTTTTAATATTTAATTTATAAATTTGAATTTTATTTATCAAATATTAATTATCTAAGAAAATTATTTGGCTTCAAATATTGCTTTAGTCACTATTATAGAGTTGCAATTCTACGATGATTGATAAATATCGATCATAATAAAAATTTATATCTATATAAATATGATGATATTTTTGAAATTATTACAAAAAATAAGATAATAATTTTTAAAATAATTGGCATCTATAATTTCACAATGACTTTTTTAAAATTTGTAGAAAAACACAATATGATAGTTGAATTAAACAACGATGTGTAAAGTTAATGTTAATAGAACTTTAAATTTCATTAGAATTTATGACATCAATTATTTATATAATCATCATCGAAATGTATTTCAAAGATCACTTCGAAAGACTTTGAAAGATATTTAACATTTATACTTTAATTTTTATAAATCGATGTGTAAAAGTATTCATAAGTTTCTTTAAGCAATACAATTATCACTTATTTGAAATCCGTGCATATCTTAAACATTGATATTGAATTAATAACCCATGTCTTTAATTCTTTTCAAAAGCCTATATATTTTATGTTACATTTCCATTTGAAAGTATTTCGATGATGTAGCCTCTATTATCTAATTTTAGATTTTGTTTGAAGAGGAAGAAAACAAGTCCTTCAACATTCATCGATACATTTCCTTTCATTATAGAATTTTATTATTACTACTTTACTTATTATTATTTATATATATGTCAAATAAGATGGAGAGGGGACTATTTTCCTCCTCCTTAAACACACTTTGGCATTAGTAATAGAGCCAAATATATTAACTAGATTCATGATTTACTAATATCTAACTTGAAGAAATATTAAATGATGGCTATAAGAAGTAACATTGAATTTGGTATTAAGATTGGAAGACTAAAGTCCTTTTTTTTCCTCTTTATGTAATATTATTATAAATTTGTATTTATTAATGTAATGATATATTTAATGAATAAAATTATGAAATAAAATTTTTATATTGATATCTTTTTTCTTATGTATTTTCAATTTAGGTTCAATGTGTTGATATTTATATCCTTGTGGGAAAAAATATGCAAAAAGAATATATAATCACTAATTGATGATATTTAATGAAATTATAGAAACATTTTCTTATTAATTTTGAAACTAACTTTTTTTGAACTTAAGAAAATTAATGTCTTAAAACATAGTAAAAATCTCCTACAAAATGACATTAGTTATTTAAAAATAACCAACGTATAAAAATAAAATGGCAGTTTCTATGTTACAATTGATGTAATATGTTTTAATTAAAATGACATGCTTCAATATATAAAAGATGGTTATTGTAACAAAACCTATGTTTAATAACCACCTTACTTTAATATTTATCTATTTGCATCTTGTCTATTATTATAAACTGATGCAAAAAGTGATAAAAAAAATTATAAAAGCATTGGTAGGAATGCGAAATATAAGACTAATTCACTCTAGCACTATTTGCAGACTTAATATTTCTTTAATATGGAGCTTTATTTTATGAACTCAAGCAAAATTACAAAGTAAGGCTAGAAGTTTTGGGTCCAACTGCTACAAATCAGTTGCCCAAATCTAAAATTATGCAGTTTAGGTTGGATTAAATATCGTAATAGGTAGAAGTAGATGAAATTTAAAAGAAAATTGTAGTTATGTGAGCAGATATAGGTTAAAATTTACTATTTAATACTAATTGTAACCCACCCACAAATATTCAAAGGATAATGTTATTTTAGGCTTTGGTTGCTAAGAAAAATTGTTAGCTTCTTTCTCATCATCACTCATTACACAGAGATGTCAAACATTGAAATTATAACTTTTATCTTCCACCCTATTCATAGAAAGCAACCTAATCTTAGTAATCTACGTATAATCAATTCATTTATTTAAGGATTCTATATATTTAGGGAACACACTAGATTCATTTATTCATTTCATCTAAACAAACCAAAATAAAAACTAACAATGTTAGTCTCTAAAATAGATTACATTTCTATTTACATCTTATTATATTTCAATTTTAATTTCATTAATTTCTTTAATAAAGTGCAATAATAATTTATGTATAACTAATTTCATCTAATGGAAGAATGCTTACAAGTTCTTTTATATTAATTTTACAAGTGAAAATAGTAATATTTCATGTAGATCTAAATTACTTTATGATAATATTATATATGAGAAAGTAAGTGGTGAACTAGTTTGCAAAATGTTTAGTATGTAGGATATTTTTATTTAAAATACACTAGACCCACCTACACCCAATGATAACCATTGGTAACTGTGAAACCGGGTCTAAGCGAGTAACATAGTATTTGCCGACGGTTATAGGTCCAATTTTATAACGTGCAATTTTGAGCAAGTAATTAGTTTAGGGGTCTTTAACCGCTTGTACCCACCCAATTTCCAACCCTATTATGAAGTATAAATTGATCTTCAACTCTTTTGTGCAAATAAGATACACCCATCAAATATTCCTAGATTTTTGTTCTTTGAATGTCTTTACTTGATTTTTTGGTGCAGATGTGCATGTTTGCTTTTTTCAGGTCTATCTGTATATATTCAAGTTAAGATGTCAAGTGTTGAGGCTATGACATCTCACTGAAATGATTCTAATTTTTTTATTAGCTTATGAACATACTTCATAACCTTAGGCACAAAATATATTATATATGGAATATTCCATGTATTTGTATGTGAAAATATTTTGGCTTTGGGAATGTATAACTCTAAAAGATATTCTTTTATGAATGATTGAGGTTGCATTATGTAAATGTATGAATGTCTAGGTTTTTTATAATTTAGTTAATAATATGTGCAAATTCATTTGATAAAAGGTTTGGTTAATATTCTTGTATATATGATTCTCACTAGATTAACTAGTTATGAATCAAAGATGGATGTTTCCACTACTAAAACAAAAAACCCTATCTATATTATGATGTTATATTATAGGATCATTGAGAATATATGGGAGCTAGATTACATCCAATTTAAGGAGTTTGTCTTTTGATGTAAGTGGGTGGATAATAACAATGACATTCAAGTCGATAAGATCGAATTTACATTGGTGGTTTAGTATGTAAGATCATAAAAGGAAGCCATTTATAATGGCATCTCAAATAAAATAAGTTTTTTATACATTAGACCCTATTGATAGTAAGTAGTTTGTAGTTTTTCAAGGGAAAAGATAAATTACTAGTAATGAGAATAAAGAAAATGTAGCCATTAATGTTAAAGACACATCTTATTTCTTATTAAGACTACCTCTAGTTATTCATGAGAGGAATCTGAAGGAGTTTCTTGTGCATTAAGATTATAGAGAAGGGATATAGATTGATGATTCTTCCAAATAAATTTCCTATACTACAAGTTCAATATACTAATGTCCTTTTTTTCTTTTTTGTTAAGTTATATTACTTGTTATTTTATATAGTATGTTAAGATATATATATATTGCAAGTCCCATTTGAGAGATGCATAACAATAAATTAAATATACCTGGATAGAATGATATCTATAATGAATTAAAAGATGATTTTTCTTTCATCATGATGATTTTTTTTGTAATTGTTGCAACATTTAAGTTTTCATTTGCTTATTTTGTTCTTTTACAGTTTGGTGCTCTAGATGTTTATCATTTAGTAGTACAACTTATTAGGTATTTCTTGATCACATTTATAAGTATATGGAATTAAAGTAAATGAATGTTATTCCATTTGTTATAAATTGCATATGTTGAATTTGGAATTGTGTATTAAAATTAAGATTAAATGTATATTGTTTTATGCTCAATACAGGGTTTGTGTGTATTATTAAGTTGTAATATTGTATGTTTGTAGTTTTGAGGGTTCTAGATGTATTTCAATTTGGAAGTAGTACAGTGGGACATGTCATGAGACACTGTATAAAATGAAAAGGGTGTATAGAACATGGTTTTTAAATTTTTGGTTTTGAGGGATGTAATACAACATCGATCATGTAAAACACTAAAATGATAAATTAAATATTCCATATAGGTTGATAGAATAAACTAATATTGAACTATAATTTTTAGCGATAATTATCAATAGAAAATCAATATTTTTAAATGTCACCGGTTACTGAGTAAGTGATCTATAAAAAATGATGATATTTATTTTTTAGAAAATTGATATAGTATTATTTTTCTACTATGATTTTATAACCGATGTTGTAAAATATTTACTCTGATACTTAATAAAATGATAATACAAAATTGACATCTAATCCGTAAAACAATTAACATCAATTTACAATTCTGTAATAATGAATCTTTAAGTATTACCGGTTGTTTTCCTAAATTATTTTTATTAGAGAATTTAAATATGTGGCTTTGAGAGTAAGGCTTTTTAAACCCATTATTTTATTACGCTAGAACACATCTTTGATTGGCAGCCAAGTAAATCAACTTCGAAAAAGCACATAATCATTTAATGAAATAATATTGGCATATGGGTATTAAATAAAGGAATATAATCAACAATAATTATAAATAATGAGTAGTTATAATTGTTATTGATAATGGGTTATAACGATTGTAATTACTTATAATAAGTAATAGTTATCGATAATTAGTGACAATAACTGTCATTAATGATCGGTGATAAGTGATGATGAGTAGTGCAGGTGATGGTTAACTATAATGAATAATGAGTAATGATAAAAAAAATATTATTAGTAATAAAATTGTACAAAAATATGTATAAAATAATTTATTTATATCATTAAAATAATTTTTTATTATGGAAATATAAGATACTTGCTTTTTTTACAAGAATATTTTAAAAAAATATTGAACAAAAGATATTTTTAAAAATGCTTATTTTTTTAAAATATTTTTAAAAAAATTTAAAAAATATATAAAAATATTATATTTTTTTCAAATATTTTTAAAAATATAAAAAAAATTTTGCATGCCGACCGTATCACTAGACGTGGCACTAACTGGTCGATTGATGAGATGTGATTGGTAGGTAGGCATGCAGTTCACGCACTTCAACTAGGTCGATTTGACCTGTCATATAGTACTCAACTTTATGTCACGAATACCAACCACCAACCATAAAATGGTCCAGCATTTTATTCAGGAGATGAAAATGACTTCTCAACAGGAAGAACGACTGACTTGGTCATGTCTAATCAACACAATTAATGCTAAACAAATAAAAGGAAAAAATATAAAATATTTCTTTTAATTTTAAGATAATTAAATTTTATTTTTTATTTTAAAAATTTTAAAATTACTTATTTAAATTTTAAAAAATTTAAAATTAATACAAATTATCAATTAAATCAACTATTTCATTAATTTACCTATTTTTTAATAAATTTTTCAAACAAAAATCATTATATTAGTATTTTTAATTTCAAATCAAACTAATCCTTTCAATCAAAAATCGATCCTTGGTCTAATATGATTAATAATATCCGGAGAATGAACCATTACAGCCTGATAAATATTATACTTCAATAGAAAGAAAATATACTACCATCGAGTGTCAAACACTTAACCCCTAGGTGGCAAAATTATCAATTTACTATTTTTTTAAAAATTTATTTACATTTTATCGTTATTTGAAAATATATTACTAAAATACGCGTTGAGGGCGAAGGCACCAGGCCGGAAGGCATTCTCGGGGACAAGGCGCCAGTCCGGATGGCGCTTCTAGTATGATTTGAGGGCGCCAAATTGAATGGCGTCCTTACTGTCATTTCAAAATAAAAATTTTAAAAATAAATAATATGTGATTGTGACTCAAAATAAATTTTTAAAAATAAATTACTCATTTCATAATTATATTTGATATCATAAAAAATTATTTTATTCCACTTTGATATTTAATACATTAATTTATTATAGGAATCAAATAAGAAAGTAGTTAATGATAATAATATATTTAATAAAAATAATAAATATTTAATAAATAATTGAATATTATTAAAATAAAAGATAAGATCAATAAAGAATAATTACGTAATTTATATTAATGTTTCTCAAAATTTGATCCAATAACACTTAATATTTATCATTTTTCAAAATTATATACTTCCACCATTCAGAATTATAATATTACAAGTAATTATTTAATACTTTATTACACATAAGCAAATTTATTGAATTATTCAATAATATTCTTTATATACAAAGTTAAAGATTGTTGAAAATGAAAAGAAATATAATAAAATAAATATATTTTCTTTTATTTTGTATTTATTTCAATAAAATTCTTGCTACTTTGTCTTTATTTCAATAAAATTATTTTTATTTTGTAAAAAAATAAATACGAAATGATGAAGTTAAATATAGTTGAAAATAAAAAAAATGTGGTTATTTCGTTGCAATAATCTTTTTATTTATAATGAAATTAAAATTATAACATGAATTAATTCCTTTTTATTTCGTTACAATGATAAAATATTTTGACAATGAGAGGCAAAAGTATCGATTTACTATTTTTTTAGAAATCATTTTTCGTTTTACCGTTCTTTCGAAATATTTTACCAAAATACGCACAGCGGCAAAGAGATGTTAAACCGAATGGCGCCTCTGAGGGTGATCAAGGGACGTCAGACCAAATGGCGTCATTGGCATTCGAAGGAAGAGATGCCCGGCAATCTGGCGCCTTTGGCCTACGGCACCCTCGCTCCTTATTTCTAAGTTAATTAGCTGGTGATCGTATCTATTGTGAACCCAAAAGACTTGGATTTTGGTATTGTACATAGCCAGCATCCCCATCTACGTTGACAATTGTGCTACATGTTTTGACCTCAATATTTGTTGGACTTAACTCATAACGTATTGAACAAACATAATATTTAATGTCATTTACAAGGATGATGGTTATTCATCCTTCAAATATTATAATTAATATTATTAATTTTTTATATTTATTATAACTATTTATTCCTTTCTTCACTAATAATATTGAAATAAATAATGAGAAAAAATTTAATTAAAAAATAATTATATATTTGATATTATGAAGATAAAATTTATTAATTTATTTTAATATTTTTTATTTATTTTAACATGGTAAATAAATAAAAGAATAGATAATTATAACAATTGTGAAAATAAAATATTAATAATGTTAGTTAATAAATTTGGGAGATGTCATTATCATTACTTTTGTTAAAAAAAAACTAAATATTTTATTTATTTTAAAGTTTATTATTTTCTATTATTTATATATTAACTTAAAATATTATTACATTTTGATCGGCTAAATGATCTATAAATATTATTGTAAGTTAATATAATTTTTTATTAAAAATAAAATTAATGAAGTTCAATAATCAAATTAGATTTTTGATCCAAGCACAGATACAATAAAGGACTTGTTGCTTTACTTAATTCAAATTTAGAAAACGTTTTTAGTCCCTTCAATAATATTTAGAAAATTTTTTAATTTGTTAAAGTTATTAATAGTGAAATTTCAACTTATGATATTAAGGACTATAAATACAACAATTTTTGTCTCCATTTGATCTGGCGTCCCTCAACCGTCCTCAGAGGCGCCATTCGATTTGGCGTCTCTCCGCCGCTGTGCATATTTTGGTAAAATATTTCAAAAGAACGGTAAAAAAAATAGTTTCTAAAAAAATAGTAAATCGGTACTTTTGCCCAACGAGATGTGGAACATGGAATAATCCTTATCATTAGAAAGAAAAACACACATTGTTGTAAAAAATTTGTAATTAATTTATATTTGTTAATAATTTATAATGATTAAAGTTATGAAAATAAAATACTAGAGGAGAGAATAAAATTCTAATTAGAAGGATGTTATTAGAAAAAATTGCATATATTTGATGCGTTATATGAGAATTGAATTGATTGTGTATTTGTGAGAAGAATTGGTAATTAAAATTGATATAAGTACCTACGCAAGAAGATAAAAATGTTGTAATAATCAAAACCATCCTAAATGTTGATGTTTGGCAATAAAGTAGTAAGATAGATGTGTATAAATATACAATAAACATGAAAAAGAAAGCTAATATCTACGTAAGTGATGTCTAGTTCCATATCCAGGATCGGTAATATGGCGGCCATATCTACTAACCCTCTGCGCAGGCTCGGGAGTCACATCTCCGGTGTTTGTGGCTCCTTTACCTCCAGCTTCCCCTCTGCCTCTGTCTCTGGCTCCCGTTCTGCCTCTACCTCTATCTCTACCTCTACCTTTATCTGCAAGTACTGAGTCATCTGTCATCATGCCACCAAGTGCTGATCCCTGATCCTGATTATATAGATTAAATGTAGGACGATATGGCTGTGATAGACTAGCTTCACCGGAAGGAAAGACATGGAATGAAGATGAAACTCCTGGTATATGTGAAAATGCCTGGAATGAGGATGGAACACCATAAGTAAACTGGTACATCTGGGATGATGACGGAGCTTATAGTGCAGCCGGGAACATGGTGAAGGATGAAGGATCATCAGGTGCAGTAAGGTACATATGAGATGAGGCAGTCATATCTAGCGTCATCATCATGGTGTCCTAAGCAGTTGATGATGGAGTCTGTTGCACTGTCGAAGTGGACGAAACATCAGCCTATGACGTAGGTCGTGGAGCAGTGCGATGACGTCGACAAGTATGAGGCTGATCATGGTCACCCTTCGCAGGGTCTGGGATATGATAGGCATGAGGAGCTGGCTCCGCATGTAAGTTAATAATCACATGATCAACCTCCTGAATGACATGAAGGATGGACTCCATCGTTAATCTAAGCACATCGAAGGTGAACCTAGACTGCCCCTCAAGTGTAGTGAAGTCATGTAATGTGGACACTTCATCTATCTGTGCAAATTTTTGACATTAAAGTTAGTTACAATACTAATGCACAGGAAGAAAATCAGACATAGATAACTAGCACGCAGAATTACCACAAGGTTTAGTGCTCCCCCAACGGGTGTAATAAATCGCCTAATAACCCGTCTGTACCATGCCATGTACTCGGACCGTGGGCCTAGGACTAGTCGTGTGGTCGGCTCGGCAATAACACATAAGTCTTGCTGGATATCCCAGAGTGCAATGTACAGTTGATGCCAGATGTGCTACTCCTCATCATGCCAACCGAACAAGTGAAGGTAATGGACCTCCGCCACCTACTTTGGGGGCTCAGGAATAGGCTGGCGTAGTCCAAATTATCGCAAAACCCTATCTGGCTAGTGCCACTTGACAATCTGAAAGTGTATGAGTGGCACCACTGCTGTCCACATGTCATTCCCGTCAAAACAGTACTGAGGAAGTGATGCGGTGACCACCTTAGTGTACATGATCCAGGTGATCTGAAATTATACATTTATATTGTCATTTAAATGCGACAATGAAATGGACAAATGAATGAAATAAAAATAAACATTATCCCCTTCATACCTGATCGAGACGAAGACGGTCCAGCACGTATCTATAATAGGGTAGGCTATGTGCTGGACTATTCTAGAACGTCTTTTGATAGTGCCACCTACCAAGTATAATAACTAAGTTAAACAATTTAGAAGTCAACTTAATTACAAGTGTAAATTGAAAAATTTTCTAACCTGCGGGCTAGGGGGCCAATCCTTGCATCCCCCTCTGGTATGTCTGAAACAGTAATCGCGGGGGCGATCGTGAGAAATCTATCCCATACCCAAGCTGCAGTAGTAGGCAACACCCTTCTATCTCCTTATAATTTGGAGTAGTGACCTTACAATGCTCTCTGTACAGATAAGCCAGGTAGGCAGATCCCTAACTATACGTCCCAGCCTCATGGAAGTTTTCGAGCAAGGTTAAGTGCATGAGGTGGACATACGTGCCAGAGTGATCTGGAAATAACGTCCCACCAATGAGACACAAAATGTAGGTCCGGGTGAATCTCTACACTGTCACCTCATCTGCATCATCTAGAAGATGAGTGAAATGCTTCTCCAACCAACTCATCCTCAATCGCCCCCTCTGATGACATTCTCGTCCATCGGTAACTGCAACCCCAGGTACTCTTCTATTAGGACTCCCTATCCCCACACAGTGGGGCCCGTCACTGCTCGACTGTCAATGGGTAGGCCGAGCTGAAAAGTAACATCCTGTAAAGTAATAGTGGTCTCCCCCTGCGGCATGTGAAAAGTGTGTCTCTGGCTTCTACTGCTCTACAAAAGCACTGATCAACTGATGGTCAATCGAAACAAACTCGCACATCGCCAGGCCATAAAAACCTGCCTCTCGTAACAAGGGAACAATCAACTCCGGTGGGTGCTGGTAATGGTAGTGATGAGCCTGTCGAATCCTCAGCAGACGGTTAGGCTGCAAAAAAAGATTAATAATTATTGCATCTGACAACATAGAAAAATATAACCAACTTTAAGATCTAACTATTTGCATAGATGGCCTGCCCAAATTGACTGCGATATGTGTGAGTCCTGAGCCGTCAGAAGTGAAGGATCCTGTGGTCCAGGATCAACGCGTCGGGAAGTGGATGCCATCTGCCATTAACTGAATTGCATTAGGCTGGAATTTAAACACACACTAATATAACATACGTGTGCAATTTAACTACAAAGATTTACACAAGAATTTATAGCGCTTGGACGATTGAAGTAATTTGTTAACATTACTAGTAATGGGGTCACATATATATCTATAATGGCATGCAATTTTACAACAGTCAAACAAATCACATCATTCGACCATTACACTTATGACATTGGTTAACATACTTCGTAACATATTTACAAAAGTAAAAATTAAAATTAACGTAAAGAAGGGCCTTCATTTCCATGGAGAAGTAGGCAGCGCCTATGATTATGACATTCCATTTTACAAAGACCGCATTTTTTCCTGACACCACTCTCTTGAGGCCAATCCATCTCATTCCTGATCCGTGTCGATTTCGGTCATCCCTTTTCACGCAATCTTCCATAATTTGGAACCAGGATAGGAAATGATGGTAGGTTATTCCATTGTGACCACTCCCCAATCGGCCACACTCCCCAATCGGCCACCACTCAGATTTGTAGTAATTAAGTAGGGTGTCAAGTTTGTATACAGGATCGACATATGGTTCTCACGATATGTTGACTGAGGCACAAGCAGCAATAATATGAGCGCAAGGATACCTATATGCTTGAAATTGTCCACATTCACATTGACCTTTGTCTAATAACACTTGGATAACCTTACCACATGATCCCCTAGCCATATCAGGGCCCTCCACCACTTCAAACCTAGTTCCTTGTCTATTATACGCACGAACGTGGTAAGAAGAAGCACGTGATTGGATAGTTGCAAGCTCCTGTTTGAATCTGTTTGCGTATATGTGACCTTGTTGTAGTTTAGCATGTGCTTCTTTTGCCCTTTCCACAAAGTACTTGACACATCTATAGTATGTTTGTTGAACAAGGCCTGTGATTGGTAGCTTCCTTAATCCTTTGAAGAGGCCATTAATGCACTCTATTATATTAGTCGTCATATGACCATATCTTCTTCCTTCATCATAAGCAAGCATCCACTTCTCCATCGGAATAGTAGTCAACTTCTTGTGGATCTCCTCATTGTCTTTGCTTAGATTGTTCAATCTCTCCATGACATTTTCTCGATTTGGCTCATATGCTAAACACAAGGAGACAAATAGTTTAACCGAGTTGAACTACCAGATATATAAATTTATAGATGAAAGGTTCAACAAAAAAGTTATGTTGTAAGGCGTACCAATCTTAAGGACAGCTTTCTTGACATTGTCATCCTTGCATTTCTTGTGAACGTTGCTGGCAATATATCTGATACAGTACCGATGAAAAGCATGAGGAGGCTGCCATCCTAGACCTTCATTGGCTACAGCATCTTTTATAGCTCGATGTCGATCTGATATCAGACATATTCCTTGCTGGTTTGTAACATTTACCCGTAATAATGCCAAAAATTAACTCCAGTTTTCATAGTTCTCCTTTTCAACAATGGCAAAGGCAAAAGGTACGGGACATTTGTTACTATCCTGGGTCGCAACAATCAGTAGCACACCTCTGTACTTGCTATACATAAATGTTCCATCAACTTGTATAAATTGCTTGTAGTGGAAAAATGCGGCAATACATGGCTTGAAAGCCTAGAAAACTCGGTTGAAAACATGTTTTTATGGATCAACACGGTTGTAAACTGTGACAAATTCTTCTGACTCTAACTTGAACAGAGCTTGGTCACAATAGCCTAAAATGTCCGACCATTTGGGAAGCACTTCATATGATTTATCCCAATCTCTATACACCTTGACAATTGCCTTCTGTTTTGTCTTCCATGCTTTTCTGTATGAAATCTTATACCCATACATGCCTTCCACCCTCTCTTGTATAAACGAGATTGGAACATCTTGCTTCACTTTAATAATCTCCAGTATCAAGGAACTGATATACTCGGAGTCAAAAGACTTGTGACCTTGTGTTAAACTGGCATTAACACATGTGTGAGGCCCTGAAAATTTAGTTATTGTCCAAGTGTTAGAATTCTTCAGATTGGTCGCTCTAAGGCGAAATTTGCATTCATCCCCATAATTATCACACTTCACACTCAATCTTCTAGTATTTGATTCTTCCATGTAATAACTATGGTGCCTTCTGATGTGGTAATGCTTAGTTGCAACAATTAATGCCTCATTGCAATCAAACTCTTGTCCAATCTGTAAGTCCTCCATGCTGTAATCATAGCTTGGTTTCATTATTTTTAGGAATTCATTAGCATTCCTTATGGCATCCCAATCAATGCAAGAGAAGACAGCAGCTTGAGGGACACCACATGATGTCTGTGCAGCATTGTCACTTCTCACACACCGAGTTGTAACACTGTCTCCATGTGTAGTTGCACGTTCTTCATCATCAGTGTCATGATCATCACCGCTACTGCAAAACACCTCATCGTCTTCAAAACCAGACTCAAGGTGGGCATTCATGAATATAGGATCAGTAGATTCTTCCTCTACGACCGGTAAGGTACTTGTTGAACCCATCATGGTATGTGATACATTTCTCGGGAAAACACTTGCAACGGATGAGTCCAATGCAGGAGTATAACTATCAGAAATGTGGAACTCAATTCCACCCGTGTAAGGAGGGTCTTCCCACACCATCGAACAACTAGTACTAACATGAGCCGTTGGATCTACGGGTGATCTAATTATTGGGACTCTTTCTTGTGAATCAAGGTTGGCAGTGTGCAGTTCGAATGTGATCACCTCCACGTACAATTCCATTACTGTCATCGTCATATGTTGTTCGTAGCTTGCTATGGCACATGCCAAGTCTTCATCATTGTCCAATTCATATGCCATATATTGAGCCTCTGTTTGATGCTGTGGAAACCTATAAATAATTTTCTCCACAGCTTGATCTTGGTGAAGTTTCAGTCGGGCATGAATTTTCTCTCGCAAAACATCCATAGTGCTGCATCCTCTCAATTTCAATGCCTTTAGGGGAGGTCCATCATACATTACCCCCATTGATCCCTCAATCATTGTACCATTTGAATATATAAAAGTAATTAAACTTTTCTTCATCTTGTTACTTTTAACTGCAAAACATTCACTGCACCCTCACAACTGACACATATTATCATATATAATTTTTGTACTTATAAACAAATGAACTAGTATTTAATATTACAAGTAAAAATGAACGAAATGTATTACTATTTTGTAAGGTATTTATTTAATAGTACATAATAATTTACCCGCACAAGCTAAACTCATTCTGACCTTTACAGGCCGACATTTCTTTTCAATAAATTTTTAAGCTATTTTTACACTCATTCGTAGTTTTTCATACTTCATAAATTTTTAATGTTCATTTGCAAGTGTGATTTAAATAATTTAATTCTAATTCTTTTTTTTTTGCATAAATTCTAATGTAATATCAATAAATTATTACAAAAAAATAATTTTATATTTGAAATAATAATTTCAATTTTCATTTACTTACACACAATTGAAAAAAAGCTTAATTTTTAAATATTATTGCATAACAATTTTTCATATATAACAAATATATCATATAATAGGATAATTTTTCTGGCTAAGTAAATGTTATTTCTTTTTAAAACTAATATAATATTTGGCTATATAATCTTATCTATATTTTAATTTATCTTTTTCAATTGTCATTTTTTTTGTTTATTCGACACAAATTATACTTATTAAATTGATTAACTTTTTCAATACACTACATTTTTTATTTTCACGATAATTTTCTCCCTTCACACCTATTACTAAATAGCAACCAAAATTATTTACATATTATTATCTGTATATTTTTATGATTACAATCATGAATTCTTTTTTACATACACTGACTTCGTTTAATACTTATATTATAGTACCTCCATATATATTTTAATACTTTCTGAATAAACCTATGTATAGTATAATTTTTTCGAGTACATTTATTATTCTTGCATTTATAATATCTACTATTTAAATATAAAAATATTCATATTTTTAATAACAATATCCTATTTTTTAAAACTTCTGGTTATATCTACATATCCTAAAATTTTATTTTTATTATCTCTCTTATCATATATTAAAATTTTAAATAAAAAAATTCTCTAAATATAACTTTCACCTAGGTCTTAAAGCCTATTTTAGGACACCTTTTTTTATCTCGTTTGTTCTTTTTTTAATAGCACAACCTATCATAGTACATATAAATTTCTACAAATTTTTTATAAATCATAATTTCACATCATAAATCATAATAATTAATATAAAATAAAAAAATTGATATTATTTATATTATAATATTCTAAACAAATTTCTCTACCATTATAAAAAATATTTTCATGATGACTAATAAAAATTATAATATAAGTACAAAATTTATAAAAATACTAACCGGTAAGTATTAGGAAAAGTAAACAGAAAAAAGTCTCTGCATGAAAGAAAAATTTGTTAGATATTTTAATAACTTTAATCTTTAAGTAAAAATTATTAGATATTATTGTATCATTAAAAAAATATGTAAAAATTACGCTAAATTAAATATATTTTGCAAGAAAATATATAAAAGGAACAAAAATAATAACATAGATAAAATTTTATTGATGTATATTTAATTTTAAATATAGTGTTTGAAATTTTATATCAAGAAAATATTAATAAATTTTAAAAGAGAATTAATTTTTATTCTTAAATACTTTTATTAAAACTGAAATATATAATTAATTATTTCAATTAACGCTTCCCATAACATTAATTTTTTTAAATTATTTTAAGATAAAAATAAAATATGTTACATTATGTCAATATTATGTAATTATCTTATTATTTAAATTGTAAATAATATAAGCCAATATAAAAAAATTATAGCAAAATAAATTAAAAAAGGAGAAATGCTATGTGAAAGGTAATGTAATAAGTGTTAAAAATTAAATATATAATCAATTAATTTTATTAAATAATATATTAGATTATTAAAAATAATTTTATGTTAAAAATAAAATAAATTGTATTATATTTATATTATTCAATATATTGCATTTGAACTTTTAATAGAATGATTGAAAAAATAAAGAAGAAAAAAATTAAACAAAATAGATGAAATGAAGAAAAAATAATGTACGAACTGTAAATCCTTGGAGAAGTCTTAATTGATGTATTTTAAATTTAAAACATAATATTTAAAAATTATTATCAACAAAAATTTGAAAAAATTTATATAAATAAAATCTAATTTAATTACTAAGTATTTTTTTTAAAATATAATATGAAATTAATTATTTTTATTAATAAAATGTATATTAAAGCTTTAATTTATTTAAAATATTATAATAAGGTAAAAAATATAACTTATTATATTTATACTAATTAATGATGTTGATGTTTTAAACCATAAACAATACGAGTAGATATAAAAAGAATACAATAGATTATATAAGAAATAAACAATACGTAAGGTATAAAGTAATAAAAAATTGATTGTATAATAAATTAATTAATTAAATGAATTATATAATTTATATAGAATACATTTATAATAAAAAAATGATATATCTTACTACTAAAAAATATTGATGTATATGGTTTAAATACCATGAGTTAACAAAAAAGAATAACAAAAATGTACAATAAAAAAGATAAAATAAAGAGAAATAATACATAAAATATCAAGTCTTTACAAAATTCTCTCAATTGATATTTACTTATTTTGAACATATATTACTCCAAAATTAATATAAAAATATTGATCAATATTCTCGTAATAATCAATATATAATAAAAATAATCTTATTTTTATCATATCTTATATCCTAAAAAATTTTATATTTTAAAAATCTCTAAACATAATTTTTACCTAAATCATAAATTTTATTTTAAGACACTTTTCTTTATCCCCTTTATTCTTCTTTTAAAATTACAAACTATTATAGATCATATAAATTTGTATAAATTTTTCCTAAATTCTAGATCATAATTTCATATTATAAATCATAATAATCAATATAAAATAAAAATTTCCTTACCACTGTAAAATATATTCTTATAATAATTAATAAAAATTATAATATAAATACATAAATTATAAAAATACTAACTAGTAAAAATCACAAATTATCACAGATCATATAAATTTTTTCAAATTTTTCCTAAATCTTAGATCATAATTTCATATCATAAATCATAATAATCAACATAGAATAAATTTTTTTCTGCCACTATAAAATATATTCTCATAATAATTAATAAAAATTATAATATAAATACAGAAATTATAAAAATACTAATCAAGGAAGAGTAAGGAAAAAAGACCAGATTTGCTCCAAAGAAGAAAATGTTGCCGGATGAAATGCACAGAAGTAAGAAAGGATGAAGATTTGTGAGTGAAAAAATGGGAAATGGTGTGAACAGAAATAGGTGTGAACGGCTGCGAAGAGGAAGGGTTGTGGTTGTGAAGAGGAAGGGGGGATTTAAATAGGGCAGGAAACGCCATTACATTTGGCACCTCCCAGAATTTTGAAACCACGATGGCGCCACCTTGAATGGCGCCTCCAAGGTTCAATGATGCCAAGTTGGATGGTGCCTTCAACCTTGGAATGTCATTCAATCTGACGCTCTCGAAGTTGAGCGTACTCTAAAGGTGCCACACTGTTTGGTGCCTCCATGTGTTGCGGACGCCATTTTAAATGGCGCCTTGCGTACTTTGGTAATATGTTTTGAAACCATAGTAAAACGGAAAAAAGTTTATAAAACAACCGTATATCGGTATTTTTACCGTCAGAGCCCATACCTTTACCACGGGAATAGTGTTGTGCTTCATACTAAATTTGTTATCAAATATATAGATTGAGTATCGTCATTAGATATATTGAGTATCCTCATATAAACACATTATACAACTTCATGCTCTAGTAATAAAAATAGATTTATTATATAATAAATTATATTAATTAAATTTATATTAAATATAACTTTAGATTCTATTATTTTAATTAACTTCATTTAAATTATATTATACATATTATTATAAATACTAGTAATGAAAGTAATGGTAACATAAAGATGTCAAATTTAGAAAAATGTTAGATTCTTAATGACTCAAAAATATTAATTTATAATATGATGTGTTAGTTTTTTTTATCATATATATATTTATAAATATAAAAATATATTAATTAGTTTAACTACCCAATTAAATCAGTTTGACCTTGACCCGAGCATCTTTCCAAGTCAATGTTCGGATTGGGTTTTAATTTATTTCATAATATTATAATGAATTAATTTATTTCATCATTTTTTATATATAATTTCATAACTCAATTTTATTATTTGATAAAAATTCTATATCTAATTCAATTCCTATTGATACATAACATAGAAATTATTTAAAAAATAATAAAATAAATTAATATACTATAATAATATAATTTTTATTAAAAAATATCATTAAAAAATTATATAATTTCATAAAATAGTAAATTAAGTTAATGATGGATATTAATTTCAAATTTTGTATACTCTAAAGGTGTGATTTTTAAGTTTTCAAAATTGAGGAAGGTAAAATTCAATTACCTTAAAATTGAAGAGGCTATTTTACATTTTCTCTGAATTGAAAAGGATTTTTTTTAAATAATTAATAAAATTAATACTTTCTATAACCTTAACTTAATTGAAATTTTTTATAAAAAATAACATGAGTGAAGATTAAAAAAAATGCAATAAAGCAAATTAAAAGAAAAGAAATAATGTGTGGGTTATAAAGTAATAAAACTAAAAAATGAAGTATATAGTAAATTAATTTAATTAAATAAAATTTTTAACTTAAAAACAATTTTAAAATAAAAATAAATTGTAGTATAGCTATAATACTCAATACATTACATTTGAATTTTAAATAGTAAGAGTGAACAAGAATATATATATATATATATATATATATATATAGAGTAGTTGAAGTGAAGAAAAATAGTGTGTAGGTTGTAAACCCTTCACAAAATCTTAATTGATGTGTTTTTAATTTAAAATATAATACTTAAAAATTATTAAAAATAAAAAATAAAAATTTTAAATAAATTAATTTAATTTAATTTTTGGATATTATTTTAAAAATAAAATATGCAATTAATTAACCTTGTGAATAATTTTTATTATAAAGTTTTAATTTATGTAAAACATTTAAATTATTTTAAAATAAAATATATCATATTATATTTATATTATCAATATTTAAACTATAAACAATAAGAGAACAAATGAAAAAAAGAGAAAAATATGCAACAAAATTAATAAAAAGAAGAGAAATAATAAGATATAAAGTAATAAGAAGAATAGAATATATAATAAATTAACTATTTTTATAAAAATTTTAAATTATTTAATTTTTTATAATAGAAAATAATAATGTGATATATTTGTATTGCAAAAAAATATTGGTCTTTGAGCTTTAAAATTTTCCCAATTGATATGTATTTAATTTGACATATAGTAATTCAAGATTGATATAGAAAATATTGATAAAATTTAAATAAATAAATTTAATTTTAATATTTAAATACTGTTATTAAAAATATAATATGCAATTAATTGATTCAAATAATAATTTATATTTTAATTTATTTAAAATGCTTATAAAATTTTAAAAATAAAATATATTAATATTATATGTAAACATTTTAATGATATTAATATATGAATTATAAGTAATAGAAATTGACATGAAAAATAGAAATATATGTAATGAAGTAAATAAAAGGAAGAAAAATAATATTTATGTTAATAAATAATGAGAGTTAAAAATAATAATATATACTAAAGTACATTAATTTAATTTAAAAATATTTGAATTATTTATAATATTTTTATTATAAAAAATTATATTATAATAAATTTATGTTACTCAATGTTGTGAAAAATATAATATACAAATAATTAATTTAATTAATAATTTTATACTAACAAATTAAAAGAAGAATTATTGTAAGCACAATTGCTAACCATTAAAAGCCAATGACAATAAAACACGGCAGAATATCATTTATTTTTAAAACATTTTCTTTTTGTGGATTGTTTTTAAAATATGTCAATGGCCTTGAAAGTTAATGACGCTAGAATGACCAAGCAGCATGACTAATATTGAATGGGTTCAAATCCAATTACAAATAGAATCATGTTGTAATAAATAACTGGGGAAAATATACGTAACACCCTTAAAGTATTCAAATGTAACAAACAGCCTCTGTAGTTTGAAAAAAAAAATGAAAAGTGTAATAAAATAGATAAAAAACTTAACAACAATTCTATTTTATTTTAACAACGGTTTAAACTATTGTCAGTAAATTAAAAAATTACAATAATTTTGAACCGCTAATAAACGAAATATGATAGAAGCAGTTTCAAAAATTTTTAATTTTTTTCAAGTTTCAGGAGGTTATTTATTACGTTTGAAAATTAAGGAGATTATTTGGTAAAAGATCGAGGATTATGTGTATTTTTTTCTAAATAAATTGAAATTGAAAAATTTTTAAATTAAAATAAAAATAAAATAAAATAATAAAATGAGACCGTCATGAGATAACACATCAGCACCGAAGGTACAATCCAGTATCCATCTTTCGTCACCTTCCTCTCCATTCTAACTTTTGCTCCGTTCATAGGAAAAATCTTGCCTGTTGATAATTTCGCTGACCAATTCATCGGACAACAATCTACTGACGTGTTGACCAAGAAACAATGACTTTGACATACATGGGGTCAAGGCAAGGCAACCCTTGAGAGATTCTTGCATCCATCTAGACTGAATCCTCATCTTCATAAATATAAAATAAAAGTTTTATTTTATTCTTAAATAAATTTTATTTAAAATAATAGTTAATTTTAAATGAATTAATATTTTATTTGTAAATTTTATTTTATTAATTTTAGTTTATTATAAAATTTATCCAATTTATTAAAAATTTTATTTACATTTATTTTATTTTGTCTATTAAAATTTATTTTTAATCAAGTTTTATTTATTTTTAACATATTTTAAATAAAAATTTATTCATTAATAAATTAAAATAATTTTTATTATAAATAAAATTTATTGTAAAAAAATTATGACGGTCAACGTTCCGAATTCACGATCACGTTAGTCCAACCTTGCATCGCTTATATCTATACTAATGCTCTCTAGCATCTAAAGACCAATGCTAAGCCACAATGTCAAATATAATCCATTTCATTCTACTAGCTACAAATCTACTCTTCTTCCCTCAATCTTCCATAGCCACCGACTCCATTACCCAGTATCAGCCACTTCCTGACAACAGCACATTGGTTTCCAAAGATGGAAGCTTTGAACTCGGTTTCTTCACTCCAGGTAGTTCAAATAACCGCTATCTCGGAATATGGTATCATAAAATCCCAGTTCGAACTATTGTTTGGGTTGCCAACCGCGAAAACCCATGCAAAGACAAATCCAGCATGTTAATCATAAGCAAACAAGGAAATCTTGAGCTTCTCAGCCAGAACAAGAGCCTTATTTGGTCTGCAAAATTGAAATCAAAAGCCTCGAATCCTATTTTGCAGCTCCTAGATTCAGGTAACTTGGTTCTGAGAGAACGGCAAGACGAAAATCCGAAGAACTACCTTTGGCAAAGCTTTGACTATCCTTCTGACACAATATTGCCAGGAATGAAGCTGGGATACGACTTCAAAACCGGCCTTAACTGGAGTTTATCTGCGTGGAAGAACTGGGATGATCCGTCTCCTGGAGAATTTACCTACGGTTTCTCACTTACCAGTAATCCTGAATTGGTAATGTGGAAAAACTCAAGCAAATACTATCGAATGCGTCCGTGGAATGGACTGCGATTCAGTGGTATGCCTTACTTGAGTGAAACTCAACTGTTCCGACGTGACTTTTTCAGAAATCAGGATGAGCTGTATGTTAGCTACAGCTGGGAAGAGAAGCCAATGATTTCACGAATAGTTCTGAATCAGACTATTCGATATCGCCAGCGCTACCTGTGGATCGAAGAAGCTCAAACTTGGAAGCTTTCTTCGTCTCTGCCAGCAGATACCTGCGACAGCTACAACGTTTGTGGCTCATTTGGAAATTGTGACAGCAGTCATTTCCCTTTTATTTGCCAGTGTTTACGAGGATTTGAGCCGAAATCACCTTCCGAATGGAGGGAAATGGACTGGACCGGAGGATGTGTGCGCAGTGGAAATTGGAGCTGCAGGGAGAACAAAAAAGATGGTTTTGTTAGATTCAGCAACCTGAAAGTTCCAGATACTGGAAAGTCTTGGGTTGATGAAAATATGACGCTTGATGAATGCAAGGCGAAGTGCTGGGAGAATTGTAACTGTGCAGCTTATGCAAACACAGACATTAAAAAAGGTCGTGGCTGTGAAATTTGGTTTGATGATTTACTTGATTTGAGAATTCTTCCAAATGCTGGGCAAGATCTTTACGTTAGAGTTGATGCTTCAAAAATAGGTATGAGATTTTTACTTGAAAAAGGAGTGTTATATATTTTTTTCCCCTTTTTATATTTCTAGTTTCTTTTCTTTGTGATTTTTGGTGGATTGACTCTATCTGTATTTCTTTATTTCATTTCTCTTACAAGAAAATCAATCACGAGAAGGTCGTACGAAAACGGCTGCAGTCATTGTAGCTTCCGTGATTCTTGCGATGCTATTCATTTTTGCTTATATCTACAGAAGGAAAAGAAAGTACGGAGGTATATATCATCAAATTGCCAGTTCATTATTTCCTCTTGCAAAAGGGTTCAAGTTTTTTAATTTTTCATGCTTGAGATGGCATAAAAGGCTAGCACTACTGAACTCAGTCCCTATACTCACTTCACAAATGGGGTGTGTGTGTTCGAAGAATCATACGCTATTGGATAGAATGAAATTGTATAAGGATGAAAATGAAAAAAAGAAAAGAGTTGAGTGTTCAATCCTTATGAGAAGCTTAATTTTTTATGTGGTTGTGTAACGAACTTTTTGATCACTTCTAGTCACATTTCATCTAATCAAATGTAATAGCGATTTATTTTCTTAACGTATAATTATGCCATGAAGTAAGAGCTTTGCTATTTTTATTGTTAATTGAATTTAAGTAGTTTCCCTGAGAGAAAACATGAAATTCATTTTGAACAGCAAAGAATGATGGGGAGGAGCAAGAGGAGTTGGAGCTTCCTTTCTTTGATTTTGTTAAAATATCTCATGCCACTAATCGATTCTCAAGTGACAAGATGCTTGGTCAGGGCGGCTTTGGGCCTGTATACAAGGTAAAGTAAGCAATTCCCCTAATTACTCAAGGAAAGTCTATCATTTATTGAGGTATAGAAGTTGGTTTACTTTTGCAAATATAAATTTTAGGGTACACTACCTGATGGACAACAGATTGCTGTCAAGAGGCTTTCTCGAAAATCAGGACAAGGATTACAAGAATTTAAGAATGAAGTAATATTGTGTGCCAATCTCCAGCACCGCAATCTTGTTAAGGTTCTTGGTTGTTGCATAGAAGGAGAAGAGAAATTGCTTATCTATGAATACATGCCCAACAAAAGCCTTGACTTCTTTCTTTTTGGTTTGTCTCTAACAAAACTAGTAGTTTGTTAAATGGAAGAATTAATTATTTTAAGTTTAAATTGGATAAAAATTAATTATGAATTACCTTGAAATTTGACAGATGCTTCTCGAAGGAAAATGTTAAATTGGCCTATTCGCTTTCAAATTATATGTGGAATTGCTCGAGGACTTCTCTATCTTCATCAAGATTCCAGATTAAGAATTATACATAGAGATCTTAAAGCTAGTAATATTTTATTAGATAGTGAATTAAACTCAAAAATTTCAGATTTTGGCTTAGCTCGAATGTTTGGACGGGACGAAATTGAAGAAAATACAAGCACAGTAGTTGGTACCTTGTAAGTATCTCTAAAATTTTCTTAATAAATGTATTCTCTTTTGTATACATATTAAACTATGGGACTAACTTCCTCTATTTCAGAGGTTATATGGCACCTGAATATGCCTTTGATGGATTATTTTCAATTAAATCAGATGTATTTAGCTTGGGTGTATTGTTGCTAGAAATAGTCTCTGGAAAGAAAAATCGAGGATTATCTTCTCCAAACCACGTTCTTAATCTTATTGGCCATGTAAGTGACAAAACTTAACCTCATTTTCTTTGCAAATATTCAATTGATATACATGTCCTTTTAATATTTGCATTATTTTAGGCATGGAAGTTATGGAAAGAGGGCATCCCATTGGAATTGATGGATGATTGTTTAGGGGACTCATGCAATAAATTAGAGGTTTTACGATGCATCCACATTGGTCTTTTATGTATACAACAACATCCTGATGATAGGCCAAACATGGCATCTGTGGTTGTGATGTTGAGCAGTACTGAAAATGGCTTGAATCAGCCTAAAGAGCCTGGTTTCTTCATGGAGGGAGAATCTTCCGACAGCAAGCAAATCTCTTGTTCTACTAATGATATAACCATGACGATGGCTAGATAAAGAATTATCCTAGTTATATTTCTAGGGGAAATATTTCGTGTAACCTTCATAACTTTGAGGTCTGTACATTTCAATAGCTGGTTTGTGATTATTAAGTGGTTTTTCTCTTTATTTTGTACACATAATTTTTCATTCTTATATTCTGGTTTGCAAGATTTTGACTAAAATCCACTGAATTTTGAATTTGATGCGTTCTAATTTTTTTATATTCAGTTAATTAAATTTTATAAATTTATTTCCCAGTATTTAAAATTTATAATATTTAATTTATATTTAAAATTTAATTTTAAATCTCCCTTTCTCAATGCATATGATATTACTATGTCACTTAAGAGGAATTTTGGCTCTCACAATGAAAATTGTTTGAATACTAATGGAAGAGGAATTATTAAGAATTCTGCTATGCTACAACCTTGAAAAAGATTGCAAAGCAACGAGAGTTTGTGATACTACTTTCAAATTTTCTTTTTAAAGAGGTGTTAGTATTTATCTCAAAAAGGTACTGGTTAAATAAATTATTAGTATTATATTTTAAAAATATTATTTTTTAATTATTCTTTTTATATGAGAGTTTCTATTATTTCCTATTTAGCTTTAACACTTTGTATGTCTATTTTGGTGTCGTTGCCAGAAATCTTCTTAAATTTATCTTTTTTCACATATTACTGGTAGTATATTATACAATTATTCAAGCATTCCAATTAGTAGATTGCATTTGTTATTCCTAAGTTGCATTTTATAGTAATTACAATTTTTTTTATATACCTACATTCTTTTACATTCTTTAATTTTTGATTGTTTTTCCACCTTAATTTATCATAATTAAAATCATCCAATATTTAAACAGGGATTTTTGGCCCAAAAAAACTAGTTTTGAAGCATTTTTTAGCTTACTCCCTCTACGAATTGTATTGAGTCTCACTAGTTCTAATTGAGTTGAAATTTTTATAGGAGCTAGTTTGATTTTTCTCATTAAAAGTTACAAGCTTTGCTTGTAAGATAGGTTTTTTTTAGTCAAATTCCACTATTTTGATCACTTTTTAAATTTTTATAAAAAAATTTTATTGCATTTTTTGATTCTGTATGGTTATAGGAAACTTTTTATAGTGGTTTCATAATTTTTAAAAATATTTAGATGGGTTAATTAGATGTGTTTAGCTTTATTTTTTATGTTGCATTTGTATTTTTGTATTTCTATCCTTATAGTGCTCTCATAGGGACATTCTTTTATTAATGTTACTATCTTGTACGAAATAATAACATGACATTAGTTGTTTTGGTGCCTTTTTATTCAAGGATAAAGAAAAATACCTTAATCAGATTCATCATAAATTAGGCTAAAAACTAGACAATGTCACATTATCGTTTCATGTAAGATAGTAACATTAGTACAAAATAATGTTATGTGCCAAAAACATAAAATGCTTCGGCAATTAAAGAGTGCTTGTTAATCATCATTAAGAGTATAGTTTCAGGCAAAAAAATGACATTAATTATTAGATGTGCATTAAAATAAGATGATAAAAATAATTATTATGCATGTTATTGTTTTGCATGCACTAGTAATATGTAAAGATTTGAAGCATAACATAATATGTTATTGTCTTTTGTTATTGTGATGAAATGAACTTAAAAATTGCATAATTACTTACGTGTTACTATTTAGTTACTATCTAGTGCCAAATAGTAACATCATTGAAAAAGCTAAATTAATGTATGAAAAAACAATATGAGAACTATCATACTGATGTTTGGACTCAAGATGGATTGATTAAATAAAAATTAAAATTCTTTATGAGAAAAAAATCAAAGCATAGCATGTGGGATTGGATAATATTATTTAGGATTTAAACAGCAATATCATGCCAAAGAACATAAAATATGCCAAATGTTAACAAGTACATTGCAATAACTTGAGAAACACAATCATTATGCACGTTACTGTTATTATTTAGATAACTCTGTTGCGCTAGATGAAAGAAATAAGATTAAATTGTGGTAAAGCAAGATAGATACTATCATAATAATATTTGTGTTGGAAAATGAATTGATCGAATTAAAACTAAAGTTTCTTAAAAGATGTAATGTAAAGACAATATGAGGAATTGCATATTGCTGTTTAGTATGCAAAATATGATGCTAAAGTATACAAAACATGCACATTTTCAACATAGGTGCTTCCATGTTTCTCTTTGTCATATAAATAATAACATGACTAAAATAATATATTATTATCACTTTCATTATGATGTTTGGACTGAAAATGGAGTAATGGAGTTAAAACTAAAGTTTGTTTTAAGATATAATCTAAAAACAATGTGTTGTATTGTATATTTTTGTTTGATATTAAAAGAGTAATATTATATTTCTATTTGATATCGAAAGAATAACATTATGGATAAATCAAGCAACATTATTAACAAACAAAGTTTTGTTAACAACCAAACTGTCAAATAACAATATGTTACTATTTGGTCTCCAAATAATAATATATTATTAAATCAAGTTCATTAACAACTAAACTGTTAAAGAATAACATGTTACTCTTTAATTTTTAAATAGTAATATGTCACTGTTTGATCTCCAAACAGTAATATGTTATTATTTGATCTTTAAATAATAATATTGACAAAAAACTCATAATAAATGGATACATCAAATCTTATTAACAACCAAATTGTTAAAAAAAAACTGTTAAAAAGAGCATGTTAGTCTTTAGACAATAATATTAATTAAAAATTTTAAAATAAATGAATAAATCAAATCTTATTAACAACTAAACTACTAAAGAATAACATATTACTATTTAGTCTCCAAATAGTAACATCAACAAAAAATCTCAAATAATCAAACAAATAAATTATCATTAATAATAAAATTACTAAAAAATAATATATTACTATTTGTAAACTAAATAGTAATATAATAACATGTTACTGTTTATAAACTCTAAACCCAAAATCGAAACAGTAACATATTACTGTTTAATATCCAAACAATAACGTCAATAAAAAATATAAAATAAATGAATAAATCAAATCTTATTAACAATCAAACTGTTAAAGAATAGCATATTGCTATTTGTCTCCAAATAGTAACTCCAAATAGTAGCAAGTTACTATTTAGAAATTATTAGTATTTGGAGGTCAAATAATAATATCGACTAAAAATTTAAAATAATTAGATAAATAAATTCTAATTAACAAAAAAAATCAAAGAAAATACAATTAAATGAACAAAAATAAATGAAAATATTGGTTTGTGCTTTTATTATTTTGTAATGCATTGTAAGTGTGACGTTTTGGTCTTTTAAACTTTATGATAATTTACTATTTATGAGTAAATTTAAATGAAAGAAAATGGGTTTGGGATACCATATTGTAATAAATTATAATAGACAGTATTAACTTGATTTTTTTTTCTCATTTTTTAATGTCTAAGATGGAATACCTAGCTCAATTTCCAATTTTTTTACATTTTATTTTTTAAATTTATAAATAATTTGTAAAATAATATATAGAAAGAGAATTATACAATTTTAATGATATCTAATTTGTTTTAATCAAATTTATTTTAATTTTAATTTTTAAATTTTTCAAAACTTTCCGATGAGAAACCACTGTGGAAAGCTCTTTTCTTCTTTCTTTGTGCTTTGATCCCTATTTAACATAAATTTGTCCCGATGATTTTTTGTAAACTTTATGAAAGATTTTATAAAATTCACAATTTTTTTCATAAAATTTCATAATTTTTTCTTGTAGTATAAGTTATATGGTGTGTAATTATATAGAGTATAATTATTTATATAAAAATTACAATTTTTTAATAAAATTTTATAATTTTATTCATAAATTTTACGATTACAATACATTTGCCCCCATCCACAGCGTACAGTAGACTTGGTCCTTTCTTTCTTTCTTCGTGTTTTTTTTTTTTTTGGGTAATTGTGGAAAACTTTTTCATAAGACTGACGAGTATGCTCCTACGTTTCTCGTGTGAAACCCATGCTTCATAAGAAAAAGAAAAATTTAAACCTAATTTTTGTGAGAAAGGCTGCGAAATTTTTTTTCTCGCGCGTAAGAGTTTGAATGTTGATTGGAATCTGATTTGAAGCATCCGTCTAGACTGGGGCAATCATGTCATCTTGGCTTTCATAGATGGTTCCGTTCCTCTTGAAGGACTAGGCAATATTCTTCCGAAGAATATTCATGTAAGCTCTATCTATTACATTATTTTTAAGTATTGATATTTAAATACTATCAATTAATTTGTTATTTATATTTAATTAATTATTGAATAAAATAAATTTATATGTTATTAATTGATAGTAAATTTATTTTATTTGATAATTAATTTATTATTAATTATAATAAAAGAGAAGGTCAAGCTAATTTATGATTGATCAGATAAAATGGATTTACATATTATTTTTAATTTATTATTAAGGATGATATGATTGACAATACTTATATAAGTATTTGTAATTCTTCCAAGAAGATAAAGCTAGCGTGTCCTCTCAAAGATTGTATTGTCTTTACAAAAATAAGGAGGGTGACAAGTTATAAATTTAAAAATTATTTTTAATTTATTATTTATTAAATTGTATTGTGTTTATTAAATTTTCTTATTAAAAGTTAGAATATTACACTTTATTCACTAAAATTTATTTTTCATTTTAGAAGAGTTTATTAGTTTGTAATCTCCTTATATGGAAAAAATTTTGTATCAGAAATTAAGAATAATGTCATTATCATTATTAAAATAATAACTCCTTTTTTATTCATTTTGATTAATTTTTTATAAACAAAGGAGCAGTTAAATTATTGAATGCATATTATTTTAATTAATTTTAAATTATTTATTTTAATTCATTAAATCTATATAATTGTTTCCCTCGATAAGAAAAAGAAAAACATTTAGCATTCTTGTTACTATTGTGTGCAAAGACGGGAATTTATGGACTTTTGCTTACAACTTTCGTCCTATTTCTGATCTCCTTCTTTTGCATCAGAACAACTTCATATTTGCTTTCTCTTCTTCCTTCATTTCAATCTCTTCTGGCATCGAGTAACTATGACACAATCAAGAGCCTCACCATCACCGTAAAAGGAATAGAATAATTTTTTAACAACAATAGTAACATCCCACTTAAGCACACATATATAAAGCTCTATATTGGAACCCAAGACATGACCGAAAAAATTTTCATAAGTAATATTAATTATCACTGCACTATTAAAAATAGTAACTACTAATAGAAAAAATTTATTTGCAAGGGTTTTGCCCCTGTGATTGCATATATATAATAAGATGAAGAAAAGGAGAGAAAAAAATACTTTAGAAAAAAATGAATGAATATATTTTTATTTTTTATTTTTAAAAATTATTTTTGTTTTCAAAACTGGTTAGTGTTTTTTTATTTTTAAATTATATATTTTGAGTTACAATTTTTAAAAATGGATTATTAAAATAGTTACTAAACAAGAACTTCTATATTTTTAAAAATAGTAAACTGCTTTTTGAAAATAATAAACTAACAAATCAAATATCTTCAGCAATGAAGAGTGATGATACATTTTAATGGGTATAGTGTGAGGTATCAACAAAAATATTTTAAGCTAAACCTTTGTAATAAAGTAATGATTTGGATTCTATTATCGTGGTTTTTAAATGAATTGATAATTGATAAATTAATTAATTATATTAAAAATATTTGATAAAATTAATTTTTAAACTATCTAAAAAATATAAGAAAAATGGAAGATAGCATAAAATAATATTTTAATATGATAAAATTATTAATTTCATCCCTAAAATTATAAGATGCTACTAAAATAGTCTTTAAATTTCATAAAATTATTATTTTATTTTTAAATAATAGCCCATACATATAATTTCATCCATCTATACAATTATTTGAGGACAAAATTATTTGTATGGAGGGATAGAATTGTCTATATGATCTATTGTTCAACGAGGAAATTATATCTTTGTATAATTTAAATATTATTTAATTAATGCCTTAAAATATCACGGACAAAATTGATAATTTTATCCTTTAATATCTATAATCTATAATATCATATAAAGGGAATAGAAAAGTTTGGTGCCTACTTTTTAGTTTCCATAAGAACCCATAGTAACTTATGTTATATGGGAAAAAAAAGAGTGAGTGACTATATAGTTCTGCAATTAATTTATTTAACAATAAAAAATACTTTATTTAGCTGTTGCAAGAAGTTAATTAGTTACAGTTAAAATTCTATCTTTCAGATTGGTTACCAAAAAATAAGAAATTTAAAATCCTAAATTTTTTATAACTTCCATTCTTTATCTATTGCATTCAAAATTTAAAATTCTAAATTCTATATCCCTCCTTCCCTCTTCATTTTCTCCATAGACCATGCGTGTGACTTTTTAAATTGTTGTTCGATATTAATAGTTTCTTGGAGTCTTTCTAGATGTTTTTTCTTGAAAAAAGTGCTTTTTTATAATTACATCAATGTGTTTTCAAAATTGATCTTAAGAAGTAATGTATTTTAGATTTTAATTTAGTTTTCCATCTTCCTCTTTTCTTTTATGTTGGAAATTTTCATACTGGTGATGTTAAAAAGGCAAAAACTTTGTAGTTTATATCATTTTCTTATTGAAATTTTCTATCATTTCATTTGAGCAATTAAATTTCTATTTTTCATTCATTATGAGATAAGTTAGTAAAATAAACAATGTAAATAATTTATAAATTAATAAATTATATGTATATTTTTATACAATAACAATTGTTGAGCTAAATTGTCATTATTTGGTTAGAAATAAGTTAAATGACAAACAACGATTAATGATATTTTTATAAATTTATGTCATAAATATACTTTTTATGATAGTATCATTAACACAATACAAATTCTATTTTTCATTAATTATGACATGAATTAGTTAAATAAACTGTTTAAATATAATCCATAAATTAATAAATTGTATATAATTTTTTTACGATAGCAATTATTAAGCTAAATTGTCATTACGTGGCTAGGAATAAATTAATCATAAACCATGATTAATGACATTTCATAAATTTATATCATTAGTATATTTTTCTGTTAGTATCATTAATATAATAATACAAATTATATACACATATACACATACACACTAATCTATACTAAAATATAAAGAATAATTCTAATATACTCAAATTAACAGTTTGAGTATCGATACCTAAGACACTTGCCTTTATATTTACCATTAAATTAAAATATTATTTAAATCTACAGTTAAGAAAGATAGATAAGAGAAGGGGTGAACTTATGAAAAATGATAATATGATATTTTTTTATTTTACTCATATATTTTAACTTATTTATATATCTAATAATGATTTAAAATAGACTTTTATAATGGGCTATCAATATTAGGCCAATATTACTAGATTAGTAGTGATTTGTATAATAATTTATTGGATCATAAAACATATTCAACAATCAATACATGTGATATATAAACTATTTATATTGAACTAAAATTATAAATAATAGATCATGTATATAATATATTAAAAAATTTATAATAATTTTTTTATCTATGAATGTATTTTTAATTTTAAACATTAAATTTTTTTATATAATTTTTCTATTCTCAATGAAAATGAAAACAGAAAATAACTAAAGCAAATGCATGAATTTTTTATTTTGATGAAAAATATACACTTCTAAATTTTATATACATAGGTGTATAGCTTTTAAAAAAATAGTATTACTAATCTCAATGTATTTGATTTTTCAAGTTTCCAATATCTGAGGTAATGAAGAAGAATTTTAAAATTAATGATTTAAATACAATGCTATTAGTAACATTATTATTTCTTAATGAAGCATGTAAGATATTAAAATTTAATTCAAAATTAAATTTTAAATTTTTTATACGATGAATTTATGATATTTTTGAAATTTGAAAACATTGCATAATTTAATAATTTTAAAAATTATTAAATTAAAATAATTTAATCACATCTATTGATATATAAGTAGTTATAATTAAATAATTTTAATTTAATAATTTCAAAATTTATCATATCATTTTGAGTATTTTTGCATAAACTATTTATTAGTAAATGTATATAATTAATACATTTTTACCCATGAATGTTTATAATTGAATATTTGTATATAAATTATTTATCTATGAATGTATATAACCAATTCATTTTTATCTACATATTTTTATTCATATTAGTAAAGAAAAATATTTTTTAAACAATAAAACACAAAAAGTAATTTTAAAAAATATTTATCTATTTTTTAAAATTTATACTTGAAAAAAAATTAAAATCATAATCTTGCATACTATCTTTAAAATAACTTATAAAATTAGATTATATATATAAACACTAATTCCAAAAACATTGTTTCAAAAATTAAATTTTATATATATATTATGCAAATCCTAACTTTCAATATATAATTCTTAAATTTAAATTGAAATACTCTAAATATTTTTAAATTTTATATTTATATAGAAAAAATTTGGAAGTTGATTAAGTCAACATTTTATTAAGAGAAATAAATAATAAATTTAAAAGAGAGATTAAGTAATGTATTTTTCTTTACTCTTTTTGGGCCATAAAATATATGTAATAATCAATATATGTTATCTGCATATAAATTATTTATATTGAGTCAAAATTATAAATGATAGATCATGTATATAATATATTAATAAAATTTTTTTGTCTATGAGTGTATTTTTAATTTTAAATGTTAATTTTTTTTATAAATTTTCTATTCTCAATGAAAATGAAAATAGAAAATAATTAAAGCAAATGCTCGAATTTTTTATTTTGATGAAAAATATACACTTCTAAATTTTATATACGTAGGTGTATAGTATTAAAGAAATGGTATTATTGATCTCAATATATTTGATTTTTCAAGTTTATTTGTTATTGAAGGAATTTTGAGATTAGAATGAAACCTTCTAGTTTTCATTTTCCTTTTTAAATTTATTTTAAAATTTTAATTTTTCTTTTGAAAATTTTCATATACATGTAAAATAAAATTTGGCCTAAATTTTTAAATCTATATATGAAAAAATATTTGGGCCTAACTTATTTTTATAAATTTACAAGTTCATAAAAAAATTTGGGACAAAAATAAAATTAGAATAAATTTAAGCCTTAAATTGTAAGGTATATAAATAAATGAATTACCTGAAAACATATTTCATACATAAATAGGAGTAATTTATTCGCTGGTTTATCAGTAAGGGTATCAATATCTAGATTTTTAGTCTAGATATAGAAGAACTATCCAAATATAAAAGGTGAACAAGGAGTTTTCGTTCTACTTTTATACTTTTAATATATAGTAAAATTTTATACATTTAAAATAAATAAAAATAGTTATGTACTAATACACAGTTAAATAAATTAAAAAAAAAACAAATACTAAACTTTCCATAATTTTCCTTCATCATTTATTAGTTTCTCTCTTTCTCTCTCACATTATCTCTATCGGCAAATCCTTTCCCTCATTTTCTGTGTTTTACAAGAAATTGACTTCGAGCCTCACTTCAAAACTTTTTCCTTACACAATCAACATTTTAGTAAGTTCGGAAAATCTGTGATCTTAAAAAATGATACGTTTCCAATTTTGATTTTCCTTTTTATCTCTTTCTGTCTCTTTGTATCGATAATTTGCTTATTACTATTGGCATATACACATAAATTTCATAATTTACAATATTTTTAATTAAATTTTTTATTATTTTATTCAAAGAAAAATCAATTATGCATCATACTTTTAGTAACAACTAAACCAAATTTGGTAATTGCATTTATTTGATAAGGATAATTATACATAAGTTTTAAACATTTTTAATAAGATGCCAATAGACAAATAAAATTAATCTATTTTATTTTCCACTTTATAAAATTATAACTAATTATAAAAGGCTATTTATTAAAGTATAAAATTTTACATAGAAAATAAGTGAGCTTGTAAAAATCTCTTGGGTGACAAATCAAATTAAGTTCAAGGAGAAGTCCTGAAATTTGTTATTTTTCTTATTTTTATGAAACTTTATATTAGGTTGAATAAAAGTTTTAAGTTTAGAAGATTAGTATAAATATGTTAAGTCTCACATTGCTTAAATTGTGTAGATGATTTCCTCAAAATTAATATATACATGTATTGCATTAGTAGCTTCAAAAAAGAAGATATAGAGATCTCATTTATTCCATTGAGAACAAGTTATCAGAGAGAAAACGTGAAACTTTTCTTAAGTTATATCAGCAAATATTTGAAGTCTCTCACACCTTAATTAAAAATGTTTATTCCAAGTTGAAGGCTTCAATCACAACATTTAAGTTCTTGAATCTTCTCAAGCTCAAAGCTTCCATGACGATTCTACAACTTTCAAGTTAAGATTAAGCTTCTTTAAACCCTCATTTGAAGCCAAATTTAACCTTCAAATTGAAATCAAGCTTCTTCAAGTCATTTATCAAAATTAAGTATTGAACCTTTGAGTCGAGATCAAGTTCATTCAAGTTCTCGCTTGAAGTCAAATTCAACCATTCGATCCAATAACATCTTTAAAAGTCTTAATTGAAACAAAATATCTACCATCTAATTCAAAATCAAACTTTCTAAAGCCCTCAATCAAAATTGATTGAAAAGAAGAATTAGATGAGTCATTTTATTCTTTTTTAAAGAATAAAAAATTAGAGACTATATCCATATTCTTTAAGAAATTAATAAAATTATTTATTATTTGTAATTTTTTATATTGAAAAATTTTGTTCATATAATGCCAATTATTAATACTTTTCAAACAACTCCACAATTAGGAGAAAAATCAATCATGTAAAATACTTTTAGCAAAAGATAAATCAAATTTGGTAATTGTATTTATTTCATGAGGAAAATATTACATACATTTTTAAAAGTAATTATTAAGATGCCAATTGCTAATACTATTTTACAAAATTTTTTCTGCTATATTACAATTCACTGGATCATAATACCTAAGCTTAGATTTTTATTACTTTGGGAAAAGTTAACATTCAACTATTCATGTTAGCCAATGAAATACCACAAAGCATGTGTAAATCTATTGAAGCTAAATAATAAAATTACACTTATCTTTAACTTATGAATTATTAAGAACAAAAATATAAATGTTGTTAAAAGACAAAATTGCCGTTGCATAATTTTGTTATGAAAAACTCAACTCTTTTCATTCTAAAAATGAGTTCTTCACTGAATGCACATTTATCAAAAAGTTTATGAGTTTTACCCGCATGCATAGGCTAGCATTTATAAGAAAATATTATTATGATTCGCAGTGCATGACTTGTTTCTTATAAGACAACAAAACTAACTTACTTTCTTTGCATGCCTTAATGATTAACACGTTATTTAAGTAATTTTATTCTTTTTCTTCAAAGAAAATTATTTCATATCAGTCAATTGTGCTTGGTAACAAATTTTCTTTATACTCTATGTAATGATTGTTCAAAGGAGAATATAATATATGGACTAAAACAAAAGCAAATTTATATGATATTTGATTTAAATTTTTTAAACTTAAAAAGATTACTATTTAACTTGTAATAAATTGGATTACATTAGGTTTTTACAAGAATGGATCAGTTGACTAAAGATTATTCCTAAGACATAACATGGGAGCAACAATGAGAAAAATGAAGGCACTATCTAAGACAAAGAAGACCTCGATTAATCTCGTAACAAAGACATATGCTTTTATTAAAACAAAGATTAAATTATTACTTGCATAAACCAAGTAATAGAGTAAGATGTAATATTAAAAAATCATGAATCATCATTTAATGTTGAACACAGAGATAGGGAAATCTCAATAGTTATAATAAGGACACCTATACAAAACATCACAAAGACAAAAGTTCTTGATCATATGAGATTGACAAGAGTAAGAAAAAAAGCATGATTTGTAGCTATTCTACCTTTTGTTGGCCTTGGCAACCCATACCCAAGAGAGGGTGAATTGAATGTTTTTAAAACTCTTATCATTTTTCAAATTCTTTTTAGGAAGCCTTTTATTTTGGGAAGCCATGGGGATAATTTTGATTTAAATAATTCCAATAGAGTTTTATGAGGATGCTTGTTGCACTCAAGATATGATAAATTAAAGAATTAGTACAAACTAACTTATTTAACTATCTATAAACAAAGCATCAAGAAGATAATTCAATGAAGAGTTTTACACACAACATATAGCACAAGCCACTCATTTAACTATGTATAGATGAATAATCAAAAAGCATATGCGTAGATGAATTTCTTTTTTAATCATTTAATTCAACATTTTAATCATTTAAGGTTCAAGATCAATATTGATTCATAATATATTCAACAATTATCAAAATAAGAATAAAGCATTCAACACAATATCTTAACAAACAACAATAGCAAATTGGGGATGAATTTCTCTTTTAATCATTCAAATATCCAAGCAACAATATAAGCATTATAGCACAATATATCAATAAAAGATAGTAATAAAATAGAGCATATACAACAAGAAAAATAGAGCAAAAACTAGAGAAACAAAGTGTAGTGTAGAAATAATAGAGAGATAGGGTAGAGAGAACAAACACAAGGATTTATAATGATTCCTTCTTTGAAGATTCTCATGAAGGTGTACATCCACTCTCCAAGCTCTCCAAGCTTGTATATCAATCCATTATTCCTTCAAGTTTCAATTGGTACTTGAAGAAGCCTTACAATCCTTACTTTTCCTTGAGCAAAATCTCTCTTTATAAGGGATTCCTCACAATATCAACTCTAATATACTCTCTTAGAGAGTGGATGAAATAAATGAAGCATTAAGAATAGAAAATTTTCATAAATTTAAGCTTAAATCATGATTTGATTAAAGAAGTTGTAAAATAATATTAAAAATAGGCTCTTTATTATATTTGATGTATCTTAACTTATATAAGAAGCTCATAGAGTATTATAGTCATTTGGGGTTGTTAGAGATAAAAACTAGCCATTATTCATGCACTAGAATAGTCGAAATTAATTGGTGAATCGATTCAAGATGTCCAAGGTGCTTTCTTGATATCCAGAATTGATTGATGAATCAATTTACTAAGCCAAAAATGTAGACTTAACTTTAAAATGTTATAACTTCTTCATTTTAAGTCCATTTTAAGCAAATGGCCTATCATTAGAAAGATAATTGAGTTTACTTTCAAAAGAGATTAGTTTCAAGCTCATATATAATGTAATGTTTTAGATATATTTAAAACAATGAGCAAAGGTAAAAAATAGTGAATCTATGAAAATATGATTTTGAGACTCGAATTATAAAATTCATAACTTTTTCATATCTTAGTCATTTTAAGCAAATGACTAGTGCATGAAAAGCTCTTTGAGTCTATTTTCAAATAAAAATAATTTCATATTAATATAATTTGTAAATTTTTAGATATGATCAAAATAATAAGCACACATAAAAAATGATTGAAATGCAGAAAACTAATTTTGAGACTCATCTTGAAAGAATCATAACTTTGTCATATATTGATCATTTTAAGCAAATGATATGTCCATAAAAAGCTCTTTGAGTCTATTTTCATATGGAAAAGTTTGAAAATCAAATCATGAGTATTTTATGAGATATGATTTAGAGAATAACCAAAGGTTAATATTAAAAATATTAAAATCTTACATCTTATTAGTTTTTGAAATGTCCCCATAGGCTATCTTGTAAAAATATGATTGTGAGCTATATTTTTGAAATATTTTGATCAAGCTAAGATTATGAAAATATGTTTGAGCTCTATATTATGAAATACTCTATTTTACAAGAAAGACGAAGCTTAAAATGAAAAATTATATCATTGAAGTATTTAGGCTCTTCTTGATGCGTCCAAACTTTCATATACTTTAATTTTCTCATCCTTCAATGCTTGGATCACATCTTCTTTCTTATGTTTCTTTCTTGTTTTAGAGTTAAGCATAATATGATCTTTCATTTCCTTGCTTCAATACTTACTCTTCTTCATCTTGGACTTTCCTATAACATGATCATAAACTTTGTAAATCATATAGTTAGTCCAATCTCATCTATCTTATATTGATATGCATGATTTATATAAAATAAATAAGCATAAGAACATGTAAAATCATCTTTTCATATATCTTGATTAATCATATGCTTAGTAATAATTGTCTACAATATAGCTCTTTTAGCATATAATCAAGAATTGCTATTATAATCATAATCTAGCATGTCTATTGAAGGTTTTATAGCATTTTGGTACAAAGACATGCAATGTTATTACAAACACTTAGTTGTCATCATGCATATACAAGAATAAGTACAATAATCATATCATGTATATGTATAAACTATAACATAGTATGTCTATTAACATATATTACTTTAGCATGAGACATACAATACTATTAGAACATTCATTTGTCATCATCAAAACTCACCACATGAAATGCATAGTTGATGATCACTTGCTCTATTTTGCTGTTGTTGTTTGCTGATATATTATGTTGTATATTCTGTTTTGTTGCTATTGCTATTTCTTGTTACATGCTCTAGTTTGCTATTGATGTTTCTTGGATATATTGTGCTTCAATGTTAAATTGTGATCTAATGCTTATAATGATGCATAAATGACTAAATGTGCAAAAAGAGTGTATATCTATGCATTAACTTATTAATTCTTCATCCATAGTTGAATGAGTTTTTTTGCACAAGTGCATTAAATTATTATATTTTAAGTGTAAACATATTTATAAATATTTCTTGAAATTGTTTAAATAAAATCATTCTTATAATTTTCCAAAATTAAAGAATTTAAAAAAAATTACAAAAATAATTTTTTTAAAAAAAATACCCAATTCATCCCCTCTTTGGTGTAGGTTGCTAAGGCTAACACCTTTGAATGCTCATAACTAAGGTAAAATACAAACACTTATTTATGTACTTTATGGTTTTTAACTTTGCAAACTTTGACTCTTTTACTTATAAATATCATAAATGAATGTAAGATAAATTATTGGTTGCAAGCAGATCAAATTTATGTAGCAAGACTAAGTTATGTGACCTTTAACAACTACAATGGTAAGAATGTAATAAATATATAACCTTACATAGACACTATACCATTATTTTAGAGCTACTAATATTTCTTTTACATGTGATTTCTATAATAATGAATGCATGAAATCTGAACTAATCTAATCTCAGCCCATCATTGATTGTATAAGGTGATCTTTATGATACACCCATCTCATTATATATATATATATAACACCATATATTAATTATTTATAGTAATTCTCTTTTACAATATGAATAAAATTTATGATTAGTACAAACTTTACAATTATTACTATACATCATTAATTAAATTCCTAAAGCAATAGTGTCAGGAATTTTTAACAAACTATGCCTAGAATTTTTAACAAACTATGTATGCATAAAAATATTAAATGCTTGTACTAAAAGCTTATGTATATTGTTGTGCACATTTGATTGTTCATGTGTCATTAGACATGTGCTGCTTACATGGATAGAGATTTAATTACCAAACATTAATGCACCTTAAGAATTACTTAATTTAGTCATAGGTGCATTGTAAGAAAGATGACATTTTAGATAGCATATTCATATCTAAAATCACATTTTTGCTGTGACCAAAATAGGAATACATCTTAATGAAAATTTATCTAGAATGGTTGAAGAGTATATGCATTTTAGGATTAAGGTTCAATATATCACAATATAGGAGGTTTACTACATTAAAAAATTGTTGACTATGTTTCTTGTAGTTGTACATATACGACATAGTTAATGAACAATGAAATAGATTAGAGGAAAATGAGTTGCTTCGTGGATCTATTGTTGAAAAAATTTAAAACATATTGGACATATGTAATCCTTTTATTCATGTACTATGACAAATTTCACAATAACTAAGCATTACTAATTGCTGTCTCATAATTAAAAAGCACCCTCAAAATTAATGCTAATACAATTTTCCCACATTGTTACAAATGGTAGCAATTATTATTGGTGGAGACATAAAATCTACGATTAATGGAAGAGATTACTAATTACTATAGCCTATTGCAATATCCAATATTATTATTTTTTGGGACTTATGGGTGGGATCTTCATATTATTAAAAATAATGGAAGGAAGATAAGTTGTCAGGAGTTTATTGCTATATATTGCATGTATGGATACAACATTGATTTTACAAGTTATTAGTTAATGTTTTAGTCGAAGTAACATAATTTATGCATTATACTTGTAGCATTGCCATAATGATCAATTACTTATGCTACGATAAGGAAGGCTTATATAGTAATATGCAGTGGATAATTATGTGAAGATTGAGGCATAAAAATTGCATTAGATTAGATTTAATCAACATAAAATTTGTTTAAAGTTTTACCAAGGGTTATAAGATATAGTACATGTTGGAAAAATATCTACTAGTAAGCATTGTATTACTATTACAGTAGAACAAATTGTGCATATAGAACTAAAAGTTTTGTATAATTTTTCTTCTAAAAAATGTTAGTCATAAAACAATACTTCCATCATCTATTGTTGATAGCCTATGTGAGATGTATTAACAAAACTAAGATATTATGACTATTGTGCAACAAAATAGGAAAGTTGACTTTACAATCATAATGACATATAATCCTCCAGGGATGATATAGCAAATGAACTCCTAAATTTATAGCAGCCATAAGAATGTTGAGACCTATTAACTTGAATTTTTCATTTAAAATTTAAGGAATTTAAGAAGAATGTAATCAAGAAATGTGTTCTTAGAAAGGTTGAAGCATATGTATATGTCATTAAGTTTTAAAAGATAGAACTACCTCATATTCATATGCTTTTAATTCTTAGTGATGCAAATTAATTGAGAAACTTAGAGGATTATCATCAAGTTATAAGATCTAAAAGTCCAAATAACAATATTGAACCATAATTATTTAATGATGTATTGAGGTATATAATTCATGGACTTGGCAAATAACTAAGCCTTCATTCACCATGTATAAGTAATGGAAAGTGTAAGAAACATTTTCCAAAGCCATACATAAAAGAAACATGTTGAGGGACCAATTCATACTTAATTTATCATAGAAGAGATACAGGAGAAACCATTTTCAATAGAAGTAAGAATACAACAGTTGGTAATAGATAGGTGGTATCATATAAACTATGGTTATTGTTAAAGTATGATTGTTATATTAATGTAGAAGTATGCAATAGTATCAAAAACTTCAAGTATATGTACAGAGGCCTTCATAGAGTGGGAATGGAAGTACATGGTAGATGTCATAATGAAGTGCAATAACATATTAATGTAAGATGGATTTGTCCTTAAGAAGCCTTTTGGAAAATCTTTAAATTTACACAATATTAGGTTTACCCTTCTATTGAAAGCCTTCAAATACATTTGCTAAATTGACACTAAGTGAGATTTTGTAGGATTAAAATATTTATGAGCTCTTAAATGAAAAACAAAATTCAAAGATAATGCTTACTTAATTCTTTACCTAGAAGTAAGGTGTTACTTACACAGAGAAATCCTTGAACACTATTACTAGCATTATGAGTTAAAGGAATGGTTTTTTACAAGTTTTCCAAAAAAGGTAATTACAAGAATTTATACAATATCACCATTTGAAAGTGAATTTTTTTATTTTTGACTATTATTAAATCATATTCATGGTTTAATAAGTTTTAAGTTTCAACTTACAAAAGATAGCCTACCTATACTGACACATTTTAGGAGTTAGCTAAAAAATATGGATTTAGGAATGTATTTTTGAAGCATCAAGTATGAGAAAGCCATTTGCATTAAGAAGATTGTTTCTGATACTTTTAATATTTTGTAATCTAATTGGGATAAGGAATTTGTAGGATGAATTTTATTCTTACTTAGTAGAAGACTATCCGAGGACAAGTACTAATATAAATGAATGACTTACAAATATTTTGTTGTGAGATTTGAATGATATTCTCATTCAACATGGTAAAAAAATTATAGATTTCAACTTACCATCTATGATGATAACATACCTAGAATGATACAAGAAGAACTTTTAATTACTTATAAAGAGCTAAGAGCATTGTATAATTTGAATAGTGATTAAAAAATTACTTTTGATATCATAATAGCCATTATAGGAACGAATTTGGTGTCTTTTTATGGATGGGCTATGGGTACAAGTAAAATTTACCTTTATTGTACATTAATAATAGCTTGAGAGTCAATGGTAAAATAATATTAGCAATCACCACTTATGAAATAATAATTACTTTATTACCTGGTGATTAGATAGCTCACTTAAGATTTAAGATATCGATTAACATAGATATTGATTCCAAGTGTTCAATAAGTAAGCAATATGATTTTGCAATAGAACAAAGCACCAATGGCAAATTGACATACATTTAAAGAAGTGGATTAAACTTTCAAATATATTCTTGATAATGACTCATCATTTAGAGGAAAAATAATAGTATTGAGTGGAGATTTTTAACAAGTGTTACTAGTTCTAAAAAGAACAAGATCATAAGTAATTTCTTCTTACATTGTAAAATCTCATTTATAGGCTTATGCAAAATTCTTACATTTTATATAAATATGTGGTTAGTGATTAATGAGCACTTTGTAAGATCTATTGCATATTAGAGATGGCAATGAATAAATAAAGCAAAATAATAGTATATAAATGTTGCCATAAATGTTACTAATATGAGAAGGTGAGTAATCAATCTATTACCATTTACAAATAACTTTTCCCAATATGCAATCTCATGTAAATGATGTAGGTTATCTAATAGGAAGAGCAATTTTAACCTATATAAATGATGGTGTTGATAGCTTAAATGAAATGATAATTAATTAGTTCCTAAGAGAAGAAATAACTATGATCCATTATGATAAGGATAAAGGAGATACATGTAACCTATATCAATAAGAGTATATAAATTCAATATCTACATGTGAAATGTTGCCCATCTCCTCAAAGTTTAAAAAGGTGTACCATTAATATTGCTAAGAAATGTATATCCAAAAGTTAGATTTTGCAATAGTATAAGCTTATTATGTTATGGTACTAACTAGAATTTGCTTAAGGTTGAAATCTTAGGTGTATAACATATAAGGATAGAAGTTTTTCTACCTAAGATACCATGTGAAGCTACAAAGAATGTGAATGTTCCATTTGTTATGGTTTGACAACAATTTCTTGTTAAGCTAAGTTTTGTGATCACATTCAATAAATCACAAGGATAAACTATACCAAATGTCAAAGTATACCTTTTAGATCATGTTTTTAGTCATTGGCAATTGTATATAGTAATGTCGAAAGGTGTCTCTTAATCAATTACTAAAGTTTTGGTAAGATATAGAACAATTCTAAGGGAAGATGATATGTATATGAGAAATATTATATACAAAAAGGTCTTGCTTTCTTAAATAAGGTATTGAATATTGTAAATTCAGTTATAACATATATAGATTGCTCCTATTTTATATTGCCAATTAAGAATATTTTAAAATTTGGAACTTTATTTACAAGTGTTGTAAGACATATTAACTTCATTTCACCTATGGGCTGATAATTTACAAAACATAATTATTTGTATAACTTTACTATTTTAGAGTTTTGTAAACCAAATTGGCCATGGTAATGAAACAATTTTTGCACTATTATGTATGTTTCTTAAATTTATTTTATAGTAATAAGTTCATTTTATCCAATTTAATGAACAAAGTAGCATGCCTAAATTAGGTTACATTAAATGCCTTACACTTTTGGAATAGTGCATAATTTTTGGACACAAAAAAGGGCTTTTTTCACACTTGTGAAAAGGTTAGTAAATAAATATATAAATCAACTTAATTTACATTTATTTTTTAATGAAATTGTATTAATATAATCATAATATTCAAAATAATAATATAATTATTTAAATTTTAATTAATTATATTTTATGATGTCATATTTATTTACATATTTATTTTTATTAAATTAATTATATTGAATTAACAAGTATAGTCAAATAATGTTTATTTACTTAAGTAGAATATAAACTATTATTCAATTAAAAATAATTATAAATATAAAAAATTAAAAAGTTATAAGTTATAAACTACTTTATGAAACTTATCAAATTAAAACTTAATTTTTCAAATAAGTTACTATACCAAACACTTCTAACAATTATCTTATAACTTGTTGATAACTTATTAACTTAATTAATAAAATATAAGTTTATTAATTGCATTACACGCATACTTGAACTTAACTCATTCAAATTGTTTAGCTCTTTTTTATTGAAAAATAATTAAGTTCAATCAAAATAAAAATATTTTTATTTATAATTACAAAAAGATTAATATTTTTAAGTTTTCACAATACAATTTCAATTTATCTTAAAGTTATAATTCATAATCTGAAATGTTGCTATGTCAAAATTTTCCAAATTGCAAAGCCATTTAATAAGTCAATTTATTTAAAATTATGTGAACACTAGGTATTTAGGAGAAACTATCCAAAGTGAACAAAGATAATAATTATAATCATAAAAGAATAGTTTCAAATATATGATATATATTTTTAAACTAATATATATTAATAATTATATTTTTAATATTATATTATATTCTACATTTAAATTTATATATTCTTAAAAAAATTTACAAAATATAAACTACTTAAAAAATAACTTTTTGCGATGAAAATTAGGAAAGGACTATGTGTCCATCATTAAAATAGTGATTTAAAGGGGATTAGCAACTTATTTGCAAGGAAATAAAGAAAATAAAAGATATGAGTATAATTTTACATATTGCAGGGGATCATGTTATTGCTAAATTTTACGATAGGCTAAGGCTTCATTAAGTTAGTTGTTGTAGTTTATGGGAAATTTTTTTATGGATTTTTTTTTGCAATGGTCACATCTATCACTAATTTCTTGCTAAGCTAACATAACCTGACTCTTTGATATCATGACTGGTGTAGCGACGCCTAATTGGTATTAATACATTAACTAGATATCTTTACAAGCCTTTAAGATATTTTTAACTCATTTATTTTCTTAACTCTATTAATAGTATAAATTAGCATTTATAGAAAATAATACTACTTACATGTGCATGAAGAAGTTCAAAACATAATTTAAATATACTTAAAAATATTTATACAAGAGTGCAAATTTTTTTAAAAAAACATAAATTTATACATAAGTACTATTAGAAGGCAAAACCCCCTAATTAGGACTAATCTATTTCCATTTACTATCTTCCTTAGGATTTGATTCTATAAATGAGGAAGAAGGAGAATTGGCATATTAGCCGAGCCAAAATTACTAGCTATATCTTCTAGTGAGTGGGTTCATTGAATGAAATTAACTAGGAAAGGGTTAGACTTAGAATTTATCTTTCTAAGCTTTATAGTGTAATCTATTCGAGAATCCATTGCAATCATTTGGAGTTGATATTGAAATATTATTTAGAAGGTTCCCTCAGGTGAAAAGAAAGTTCTTGCACAAATGTCAATCATTCTCATAGGTTCAATGCTCTGTACTTGTAAATAAAATACAATAGAAGGAGTATGAGTATAAAAATAGTGAATGACTACTTTTTTCCTTTTTTAAGAAGTTTTTGTCATAAAAGATTAGATACATAATTGTGTATAATAATTGAATAAAGTTCTTATATACTTATTGTGGCTCTTATATATAATATTTATCAAGTTTGTTAAAGAGAATGACTATAGTTGGTATATAGGTTTTATCTTGTATCTTCGATCTACTTTTATCCCCTGCCATCCTAAGTATAAAGCCACTAACCTTATCATTTTAACCTTTACTACACCTTACCTTCTTTGCGAAGGATGCATATTCCTCCCCACAAATCATATTCATGATGAGTAATGATAAGATATCATAAGCATTAATCATTGATTTCATTAGGTATGGTCAAAATGTCAGCTATGCTATGAGAGTTGTTAACAAAATTTGTTATTTTCATCATCATATGTTATTATATTCAAGGTTGATATACAACCTTTCTATTCAAGTAATGAGAATAGTTAGCTCTCTTGAAAGATTATCTATTATAGTTCAAACATCATTAACTATATCAGAAACATTAATTCTTAGCAATATTTCTTAACAAGAAATATCAAATATTTAGTTTGTTAGATATTATAAATACTCATATGATTTGGTGGCTTTGAGGTTCCCAAATTAATCCAAATTTTTACTAAAATTTTATATAATATTTCTAACATATTACTATTCATCAAACATTTATTATTTTACAATTTTCTCATTCATGACTACTATTCACACAATACCAAAAATATAAATTTCAAAATAGGGCAGTGCATGAATAGTTGCAATAAAAGTCCTTTTTTAATATTTAAATCACTTTTAATCATCACCAAATTTTATACATTATCTCTAACATATTAAATAATGAAAAACTTCTATTATCTCACGAAATATCATGCTAATACTGTTCATATAGAACTAAATAGGTTGCCAAAATTGGGTAGTTTTGGAGCTGTTGTAATAAAAGAGCTTTTTTAACATCTAAATTAATTTCAATTATCACTAAATTTTTATACAAGCTTACTAATATGTTAACAGCCAAATAAAATTAATTAACTTAAATTTTATCAATCAAATTATTACATAAATAGTAATAAATTTTAGAATATAGAACCTAAAATTCTATTTTAAACTTTTATAATTAAGGTCCATAAAAAATTCACTTTTTATATATCTAAAATTTTCCAACTATTTCCACACCTATCTTAATACTATTTGTAATATTAAAATACTAAAAATTAAAATTTTAACAATTCCTAACCTTTGATTCCAAAGAGTAGCAGAAAACATACTATTATCCTTCCTTGAAAGTTTGGTTTTCCAAACTTAGCAAAAGCTTATTGTCATCTTTTAAGAAAACTTAGTGGATTATTTCCAACCAATCTTGACAATAAAAATTCCAACATCATATTATTATATTAATATTTATACAATGACAAAACCAAACTATACAACACCATAAATCAACTTAACATCTATAATAATATATATCTTCATATTCTTTATCTTTCATAAGAAAACTCAAAGGAGAAAGAGTTACCTTTCAGCTCAAATTTTTTACTCTTTAACCTTTCAAAAGATCTTTTAGAGTAATAACTTCACTAAAATAAATTAATTTTTAGAAGCTTTAAAGAGAAAATTTCCATAAAAGCTTGAAGAAAATGAAGGGAAGCCTAGGTTACCTTGCAAGAACTTAATGGAATCACTTAGAAAACCTCTTAAAAATTGTTAGAAGCTTGAAAATCCTACTTGAAAACTTAAGGAGTGTCATAATTTTTGGCTAAAAAGAGGGCAAAAAATTTATTTCAAAAATAATAAAACCTTAATCTAAAGCTTCTTTTCATAAGCTACTTCTTTCGATTTTTATTTTTTTTTTGTAAAAATTTGGTAGCAATTGGCACATGGTACATGGTAATTTAGGGTTAGAAATCACAAGATAATTTTCCCATAGCCACCTAAATTTCGCCAAACATATTATTTAGAAGCAAACAATAATAAATGCTCCTAATTTTTCACTTATTTACCTAATTACCATTAGTTTTCTCCACAAGCTTAGGCTTTGTCTAGGCTTTATTAATTTATTATTTTTTTAACTTCTAAGGTTAGATTTGAGTTTAAAAAATTTAAGCCAAATCACCTTAAATGAATTAAGATGATTTATTTTAATTTTGGGCCCAATCTTTAGGTTTTTAACTTTTCTAGGCCTTAATTTTCTATTAGACCTTTATACAATTTTCTCAAACTTAGTGTTAGATTTTTAATTGGATTTTCACCCATACTAGTATCTAATATATTTTTTGCAAAAATTCTTGTTTAATCTATATCCAAACTATCTTTATATTCACTTGAATTTCACTCAATTATCTTACTGATTTTTTATTTAGGGCATTTTCTAGTTGAAATCCCTCTTTAAACTTCCTTACTTTATTTAGGATATTACATAAGTTTTTACAAAATTAATTATTAATATAGAAATACCTTTTAATGTTAGTTGTTTCATAAATTTAATGTTAGTTTTTACCTAACATATATATAGATGTTATATTAAACAATTCCACATCAATTTTTTAACTAATATGGAAAAGTAAAATAATGTTAGTTTCTATATGTATAAAACTACCATCAGTTCTTCTTGAGAATACAATACAAAGAATTTTTATTATAAAGTAATATAAGTTTTTATAGATAATCAATTTTTGTATTTTATATGTTACTTTTGTTGATAAAAATAACTAATGGGGTATGTCATTCCTTCTATCCACCATAAACCCTAATGAATCCTAACTCATTGCTATCCACTTGATTCCTTATATTTTTCACACTTTAACCAAAATAACATCTTTATCCTAATTTCAACAATTTTAAATTAAAAAAATTAGAAAATAGTGAAAGGTTACCTTAGTTAAAGATGGATGCTTTCCTATGAATACTTTTTGTTCAATATATAACATCAATATTCCCTAGAAAAGCACATCCAATATCTGTAAACATAATGAGCAATATTTATTAAAATTTTATGTGTGATATTATATCAAATGTCAAGGAAGATGAATAAAATCAAGTTTCTTACCTGTACAACCCCTAAAAGTTACATCAAAATTAAAGGCAACAAAATATTATCAATTATGAAATTAAAAATTAAATTATAAAAATAAACATAAATTGTAAATAAAATCCCTAGATTTATATTTTGCACTTTTTAAGTGAGTTTTAAACTTTATATATTTAGCCACTAGCTAATGGAGTTTCAGTCTTGCAAAATAATTAGTAAGCCTGAGCACAAAATTGAATAGAATCATCTGAAGGTTGGAAGGAGAGCATATTTTGTTAAAGAGAGAATCATTTTATGGTTAGAAAAATTTTATAATGAAATTTGTAAATAGTACCATGACTTTACTCTTACTATTTTCAACTTGTACCCTCGTTTTCATAGTATTTTAAGTTTATACATTGACTAGGATGGAAAAATGGACATGTATAATGAAATGACTTCATTCAACTATAGAATTTTATATGTTAGTTATTAAATAAAACTAGTATCGTAAATTAAAATCTTTTATCTTTCTATTGTATTTCAAACAAAATTTTTATATAAGTTAGTAGAATTAATTTTCTTTTGTAATGCATTTGCCACAACACAAAACCAAGGGTTGTGATTGGCATTTGACCTTAAATGAAACATATACAAACCAAGCCATGTAAGCTTTTTATGACACTTAGGAAACCTATAACTCACATTTAATCAAACATTCATATATCTATATGTATGCTCGGTAGTCGACATGGACATTTGCATTCTCATCATTAATCTACTGAACACATTATTAGCATACCCATTAGTTCTATTATAGGTTTACTGATGTGAAAAATATTTACTATATTATTTTTTCCTATTTTATGTCTTTTAGTGTATCCCATTTGCTCAATTTCATAGAATTAGTCTTATTTTATAATTTAAGGGTTAGTTTTATAATATCTTGAATTTATCTAGTTAATGCTAAATTTTTATACTTTGTTAGGTTTTTAGCTTTATCTTGAGCTCTAGATATCAAATTGGGGTGATTTTTATATTATTGAAAAGCTTAAAAAAATTTATACCACTTTGATTTTTTGGTTAAAGCCTAATTCAAACTTTTGCAAGGTTTTATTAGTCAAGAAATTGAAGCCCTATTATTATCTCAACTGAGCTAGTTTTAATTTTTGGGTTATATCTAGAGCTCCAAAGGTCTAATTGATGTAAAACTAGTACCTAAAGCTTCCTAAGACTCAGCTCTATAACTTTAATGTTCATGGTTTATTGAAACTAGATAGTTTTAGTGATTTTACATTAGATGGAAGTCAAACTTAGGAGAATTCACCATTGTAACTTTTAGAGTTTATTGCTTTATAAAAATAAGTTTTGGGCTTCAAAAAATTGGCATGACCATATTCTTGTAATCCTAAGAGGCATAGGTTTCAAGTCTAATAGGGTTTTAGATTTATCAAGTTAGTTTAAAGGCAAGAACACATTAAACTTTAGACAATACACAATTTAGTAGATAACTTTTCTTCTTCTTCTAGTTTTTTTATTCTTCATCCATCGAGGGCTAAAAGCCTGGGGTTGATTCAAGGAATTTAAAACTTTTTTCTATTGTATTATGAGATTCTGATTTTTAATGTTGACTTCTTTTAATTGTTTTTTCTTTTTTCCTTATTCTTTATACTGATTACTTTGAATTTGCATGTGTTAAGTATTGATATGGTATAATTGAAATTCAACCTAGTGATTTTCTATTTCTTATATATTTTTATGATAAATTATGATTGGTTAATCATGGTTTTATAAATAAGGATAGAAGGTTGAGAGATTAATTTGGATGTTTCTAGTTTAATTCTTTAATTCAACTTAATTATATCTTTAAATCAATTTTGATTTAACTTCTTTATGGAGTATAACGGTTGCTTAATTTAACTAATCTTAATTTATCAAATCCTAAATGATCATTTAGCATAGGATTTATGAATTATTGCTGGGGTTCTAGGTAATTCAATATTAAGAAATTGATTAGAATAGTTAATTCTTTTGTAATATATGATTAATCTATACTAAGAGTCATCAAATCCTTGGATTGATTACTTCACTATATTGATTTTCTTTCTTATTATTTTACTTTTATGTTTTTGTTCTGTTTAACACATTTATTTTAAGTTTTAAATCAAAGCTCCTTAATTTTGGTTCTATGTTTATCCTCTAGTTTGTCTTCTATATTTGCATATTTTCTAAATGTTGCTTGCATTCTATTTTACTACATTTTACTTTTGTTTGCATTAGTTTCTTCTATTTTTAGCTCATAAATAACTTAAACAATTGTGTAGTTATTTTTAGTAAGTTAATTAAAAAATAATTTAAAGGTTCGCTAGGGTACAACCTAGTTTGTCTCACTGTATTACATTATTTTTAGTAAACTAGTAATAATCTAAGTTTGGTGTGTTGCGATGTGCATGTCACTTGCATAGTTTAATCATCATTTAAACATAATTTTTTATATACTTATAAACAATGTGGACATAATAGGAGTAATATTTTACTTATGGGTTTTAAAGCACATCTAAGAGTTTGATACATATGCTTAATACAAGATAACAAACCTTGACTGTTGCCCACATGGACAATGTGCGTGGTTCATCTCTATACAGTACTCCTCTATTTATAGTGTTAAAGATAATAGATCTGAAACTTCACTTTTATCTAAAAAATATAGAAAACACTTGGATAAGTCATTGATTAATGAGTAAATAATATGCACCCTAATGGAAGTAGAACAAGCTAAGGCATGAGCATTTAATAGAAAAATTTAAATTTCAAATTAAAACAAGTGTAATAAAATAAGTTACAATAGAAAGATCATAGGTATTAGTTCATTGTAAAGCATAAATTAGGGAGTTTCTAAATATGTAATATAAAGATAAATACAAGTATTCGAATAAATACAGGATAAAGAAATAAAAAAGTTCAACATAAATGTGAATTTAAAATGTAGCATTTAAATTAATTGATGTTAAGATAATAATTAAGCATGAGGTGTTAGTGTATATGCCCTAAAATCAATTACATGGATAATTGTAAATTTGAATCATATTATTTTAAAGGTGATTCCAATTATCATGTTTATACATATATTTTCTGCATAGTATATTTAATTATAATAATAGCCCTATAATAATTATATTTTTAAATTTCTCTAGTTATATATCATTGTAGATTGGGTTGTATTGATATGTTAAGATTAGCATGTATGGTGACTTATATAAGATATTAAGTCTATACATGAGTACAAGTTAAAGAACTTGTATACTAGATTGACCTACCTTAAGAACATTAAATGTATCATTATATGAGTGTCATGAGTGATTCTTGGTAATCATAATTAATATAGTCTTTTGACCTGAGATCGCTAAGGTTCCCTACATATGAGTTCTATATTTTAATACTACTATATGTCACTTATAATTAAGTAAATGTAAGGGTAGTTATTGGATGTATCACATATCATGCGGAGAGATTTATGTGATCAAGATGAAATTTGTCCTTCCAAAAAAAGGAACGATATCTGTGAGCCCTTTGATTAAGTAAGGTTAAGAAAAATGCATGGCCATAATCAGATGGATTAACATGGGATGTCAATTATATTTACTTTAGTTAGCTTACTTAGGAATAAAAAAACTTTTGAATTAGGCTATATGAGAATGACATGATCCATGTCTCATGCTCAATTTAAATATCTAAGATAAAAAAGTCATAGATAATGATTACATGTATAGGTTTAGTTGAATAATCAATTTTCTCATTACTTAGGTAATAATGATGTGTTACTAGAAATTGCTCATTATTTATGACCATTAATATGATTTATAATCATTGCCAATGTAATAAAAATTTGTAGGGTTGCACACTTAAAACCTAGCAGATTTAGAATTAATGGACTAAATTGTTTAGGCCTAATAGATGGGAATTTCATGTTATAATTATAAGGCCCAATTATAAGCCAATAATTATACATGGAACAAAGCCCAATTAGTTAGAATTTTTTGTACACCTATTTAAATAGGCTTGTTGGGTGTTAATTTTTATGATTATTCATCCACCCCAACATAAAAAAATCCCGGCGACTCTCATTGACCACAACCCTAGAGAAAGCATAACTAGCATTGCAAGGCAAATGAGGAGAATTTCAATCAATGGTTATAAGGCGTTCACTAGTGATTTACGAGTTCGTATGGATGCCTTAGAATTTTTTATCGAAAGCAAGTAAAAAAGGTGATTAACAATCAAGCCTTTGAATCATTTGCAATAGGTAATGATTAAATCCTTATCCTAATCTAATCGTTTTGTATGGATCTTTAGCTGGGACGGGTTAAATTCCACTGCAATTGTTTAGCTCCCGATCCTAATAGGAGGTTCCTAGTCTATTGAGCATACAACTTATAGGGTAAGCTAACCACCTTGCTACATCTCACAATATGACATATAGGGTACATAGCTCAAGGGTAAACTAACTAAATCACTGTATCTCACAATATGATATATGGAGCACACAACTCAATCAAACCATTCTCAGATCTTTGTAATTTATCAATTTATTAGGTTTTAATCCACATATGTTAGCTAACACATATGGTTAGTAATGCTTCTACTAATTAGAGTTTGAACCATGGTGCATCAAGGTTGATGTTATTACTACTATCAACTATAGTTTTTTAACTAGTCTTTTTTCAAAATAAGTTTATAAAATGGTAGAATTAATAATTATACAAAATAGTTACATAAAGGAAATCTTTTAGTAAACAGTTTCAAGCAACATAACTATGGTTAAGACATAGTGCAAAGCCTTATAAGTTCCATCTTCATATAGTCCATATTAGTTTTATCCATACGAACCATTTATTAAAGTTTTCCACTTTGCTAACATCATTTGAAGCTCATTTTCAAACATAACAAACAGTCTATATTCTTAAAACCAAAGCCATTTTATTATCATCAAATTATAACCTTTCAATATTTTCAACAAACATGTTTCATGAACATTTTATTTTCATCATAGTAACTGATATAAACCATTTAAATTATTATATCATTATTTTAGTGCCATTTCTCATAATCATAGCTTATGAGCAAGATATCAAAATATTTATCTCAAGAATACCTAAAGCTTTAATATGTATATAAGGAAGTAAAATATGAATAAAATATAATAAATTAATAAATAATGAAACTAATAATTTGAAAACATAGGAGTAGTTGAAAAACATGAAAACATGTGAGAATACACATTTTTTACTCATAACAATCGCTATTTCTCTTGGATTTGACTTCATAGCTATTCACCAATGATCAAAACTTGTAGGTGGGACTTTTGGGCCTTTTATAAGCACTAAATGACATTTAAATCATCACTTAACTTGTACATATACTAAACTTTTAATATTTATCCTTATATAAAAAACTCCTAAATCAAACCTGAACCCCTAACATTATGAACACTTGATTTTCACTATCCATAACTTAAACTAAGCTGATCTAACTTTTAATGAAGAGAATAAATCTTAGGATTACCTTATTGAAGCAAAGAGATAAGAAGTTCGGAATAAGTTAACCTGGTATTTGCTACCCAACCATTTCCTCAAGTTGCAAATTAGCAATATCCTGTAATCCTTGATGCTTCAGCAATGAACATCAAAAAGTGTGAAGAAATAGGTGGTTTTAGGCATGGGTGATTGGGAAGGAAGAAGGAGGAGAAAGCTAACATATAGGTGAAGATTTAGAGTTTGTTTTGTTTTTTTATTTTGTTAAGATGCTAAAACGATATAAGAAAAGGGGCTATTTGGATAACAAGTTCTTAACTTAGGCTATTCTAGGTTTGTATTACTCTTACTCCTTATTTCTATTGATGTCATTTAAGTAAATATTAAATTAAAGACAAATAAGGATATTTATTTAATATATAAATGTAAATAAGAAAATACCTACATTTAGATTTGAATTAGGATATAAAAAAATAACAAGTTTGAAGAATTAAAATTTAGGTTTTAGGTTTTAGTTCAAGATTACAAATTTTGATAGTTTTGTAAATTTTCACCTTGTTGAAAAGTCACTTAACTATTATCAAAATTTTGCATTTTCAATTAATATATATTGTATAAAAATCCCCAATAAAGTGCTCTAGACTTAGAAAAATTTCAAGAAATTTTGGACAACTTAACTCATCAGCAATACAAGTTAAATAGAACAAAAATATGTTAAGGCTTTTAATAAGGCTATGAAATGACAATGATTTAAGGTTAATCAAGATAATCTCAAGTTCATAATAAATTTATCAACTTGTTTACTACATTATAGTATGTTTATATTAATTATTAATGGTAGGGTTATTACAAGATTGAACAATCTAATAAGTAAAAAACTATAATTTGTTCATTAAAAAAATAGGAAACTATTATTTACAATGAACAAAAAGTTTCAATTACGGTTAATGAGAAACTATAAACTATACATTTTTACTTAAAAAATTATTACACAAAATGGTATAAAATGGAATACCTCTTCTTGTAATTTATTTATATTTTTAAGGGCTTTTTGAGTAGAGGGATGTAAATGAAATTAAATTGATAATAAATTATAGTGAGCAGAACCAAGATAACAATTTTTTCAATGAACTCAAGTTTTCCGGTGCAAAAATGGTTATTTTAATTTTTCTCATTACAATTTTTCATCAGTTTTCTTATTTTTACATTTTCTCTCTATTATGCTTCTTGAGATGGAACATGAACAATGCCTTGGAAGGTGTGATAGTTACAAATTGATGATAAATTATAGTAAGAAGAAACAATATAACTAGTCTTGTAAAGAACTCAAAAGGTCAAGCCTTCCTATGTAAAAATGATCATACTAGTTTTCTTGATTATAAATTCTCATTAGTTTACGCATCATCGATATGATATCATCTAAATGTTTCAAATATAGAGTAGGAATGGAATTTATAGGCATTATGCAAAAATTTAAACATTGATCATTAATCAAAATTGATATATTATATATGTTTTACTTTATAAAACTTAACTATTAATATATCATGAAACATAATAATTTTTAGTTATTTCTTAATACATGTTATACATAAATGCTTAGTATTTATAGTCCATGTTTTCTTATCTTAATAAAATGCACCTTATAAATGTCATCATTGCTGTATTAGCAAATATTTATTACATATTGATAAATATTTATTACATGTTAGTTGATGGTTTCCATACATTTAGAAGTTGATTATGATAAAAAAAAATTGACGTGGTATCCACTCTAATTTTGCTAAACCATTTCATTTTTTTGATAAATAATCGACACTATTTAGCTAACTTTTTTTAAAAAGTATAATTTTTGCGTCCTGATATTTTCTAATAACACTGTAAATACGAATAATAATTGCTTATAAATAACCTTTAGATGTCAATTTTTAAATACAACTAACATCGAAAACAACAATATTTTTTATAGTTTCTAATAAATTCATAAATATGTTATTAATTGGTTGTTAATATTTTTTTATACATCAATTTAATATGAAAATGACATCAAACATACTAATGTGGATGTTAACATCTGTTTAGATGTTAATTTAATGTACATTTGACGTCTAATATTCTACATGGTTTTCATTTATATGATAGTTTATTAAAAAAACTAATGCAGTATTCATATTCAAATTTAGTTTATTATATAACTAGACTTACATTTCCCTATATCAAACCCTTTGTCTCCCCTTAGAAAAATAAGACTTTATAACATTAGTTTATTATTCTAACCAATATGGTAAGTTGTACTTATTTTCAAAAATGTCATTACACCATTATATACATCGATTTTGGCCTTAACCAATGTAGTAACATAAATTAAGTGATGTTAAAAGGTAAATCTATAGTAGTGAATCTAGGCATTTGAAAATTCATTTTGTTTTTTAGTTTGAAATTTCCAAAGGCTTTAATGCATTTGGGGCTTTAGGTGATTAAAGTGTTTCTTCATCATTGGCATGCATTTTTGGCAATATCTCGATGAAGGTGAGGCGGCAATATCTCGATGAAGGTGAGGCATTACTAGCAGTACCAATCTTTGGGAAGCATAACTTATTTATGTTTTGGCAATTTTGCATAATAATTAAGTGATGCATTTATGATTATTATAAGGAATTTGAAGTAATGGATGCATTTGTGAGCAAATATGTAAACAATAGGGGTTTCAAGTGTTCAGTCATTCTAAGGCATTGTTGCATTATGCATTTTCATTTGCTCAATAGAAGCTTCATTAGAGAGGAAAGATATGCTTCAATAAAAATTAAAAGGTAGGGATTGATAGAAGTGGACATTGTTATTTTAGTGCAACGGGTATGTCATTTTAATGCAAGAACAATTTTTATATTGTAGTATCTTTGCATACTATTAATTTTTATGCTATGTTATTTAACTCACATGGTATTTAACCTTTATGATGCCTTTAAATTATAGAAGCTTGCTACTTCGCTTATTAGTGTTATCATGGAGTTGATAACACGATGAAAGTAATGCTCATGAAATAAACTAAACGACTTTACAAAATAGGGTTTGGATAAGAAGATGGGATAAATAGGAAGATAGGAAAATGGCCAATTATTTGGATAATGATAGAGTTAAAAATTAAAATAATATTTAGACTAAAAGATAATGATAGTTGACTAGGTAAGGGCAAATGAAATGGTATTAACAAACAAAAAATATTAATGGTTAACTAGATTTTGGTATTGCTTATTCTTAATCTATTGTAGCTTTTTTTTCCATTGAAACCCTTTCTAATGAATCATTGAAAGTATAAATTCATTGTATATTTTCTCATTTGGAGGGTATTAACTGCTAATCCACTTTTTTCCTAGGGAAGTGGAAGATTTGGGGAAGAGAATAGGATGGGAAAGATTAAATCCTTTGACTTATATGCCATGCTATAGAAGGGCACAATAGGTCGTAACCATTTTGACCAAAGCCCTGGTGGCACTGCTAATTCATTTCACATTGAATTGAATTTCATACTTGTTTGGCTTATCCTTCATTTATAAGTAAAGTAAAAGTGGAATGGTCTTGTCATGGACTCATTTTCTTTTTACCATTGTGATCAATGTAAATAACTATATATTTTTACAAGTCTTTCTAAACTAATTGATTTATGAAAAATTTGTTGTAATCTAAAATATACACAATTGAAAGATATAAGATTTACTAATAATTTTTATATATCAAATTAGAAAACAAATTTCTTAATTGGTGAGGTTTAATTTTTTTAAAATGCATTTGAAAAAATTAAACATGTTAAATCTTTCAAGAGTTAAAATTCAAGTGAAAAAAGAAGAAATTTTTTTTAATTTAAAAATAGTTGAAACATAATGATTTTAGAAAATATAAACTTTTAAAAAAGTAATTTCAAAAAAATATTTATTTATCAAAAGGTCATTTCTTCTAGCAAATTTTTAAATAGATGGTTTTCCAAAAAAAAATTTCAAAAAGGATAATTTATTAGAAATACATACTCGTATTAGGTTTATATAAATTGTTTGAATATTATTTTCTTGAAAATTCCTCAAAAAACCATAGAGATATTTTTACAAGGAAACTTTCTGAAAAAAATTAGTAATGTCTTTATTTCTATAGTTTAAACCATAAAAATAACATAATAGAATAAGATAGAATATGGTTAAGTTTATAAAACTCAAAAAATCAAAAGATCCTATTTTATATATGCTAATTAAAGGGAAATTTACAATGTTATATCCTTAATTATGTTAGGTAGTTACTATATATAATATAATGTAAAGTACATATCATAAGATATAATATAATTTTATTAACCCATTTCCCTGAAAAAGCTTTAGTAAATAGATTAGTTAATTATTCTCCAGTTTTAATGTGTCTAAGATTGATAACCCTTTCTTGTAGATTTTGCCTAACAAAATAACAGTCAACCTTTACATGCTTAGTTTATTTATGAAAAACTAGGTTTGAAGTAATATAAGTAGCAGTTCGATTATCATGCCACAATTGTATAATCCTATAAGTTTTGATGCCAATTTGTTGAAGAAGGTAAGTAACCCATACAAGTTTAGCCATGGCATAAGTCATAGTTTGGTATTTAGGTTCTACATTAGAGTAGGATACAACTCCTTATTTCTTGCTTTTCCATGATATAAGGTTTCCTCCAATAAACACACAATACCCAAAAGTAGATCTCCGATCTATAGGAGATCCTACTCAGTCTGCATAAAAAAAAGCCTCCACTCTGCAATGACTATGATTTTTATACAAAACTCCTCAACCAGGTGCTTTCTTCAAATGCTTCAAAATATGTATAAGAGCATCCCAGTGAGAGGCCTTTGGAAAGTTTATAAACTGACTAACTACACTTACTAGAAATGCAATGTTAAGCCTAGTTACGGTAAGGTAGTTCAATTTCTCCATCAACCTCCTATAATGCTTAGGGTCTTCAAGTAATTCCCTATCTTTCAGATTAAGCTTAATATTTGTAATCATAAGGGTTTCACATAGTTTAACACCAATCACCCCTATTTCATTTAATAGGTTAAGCATATATTTCCTCTGTGATAAGAAAATCTCTTTCCTTCCTTGAGTAATTTCAATGCCTAAGAAATATCGAATTACTCCTAGATCTTTAGTCTAGATTTTAGCCTGAAAAAAAGTTTTCAATTATGAAATGTCTAATTTGTCACTCCCTATAATTACAATATCATCAACATATATAGCTAAAAGAATACATCCTGAATATAACTGCTTGTAGAATATAGAGTGATTATGATCACTTTTCTTCATTCTGAATTCTATCACTATTTCAATGAATCTTCTAAACCAAGCCTTAGGAGATTGTTTTAATCTATATAATAATTTCAAATTCTACCATCACTTCACTAAATCTTCAAAACCAAGCCTAAATAGATTGTTTCAATCTATATAATGATTTCTTCAAATGTAATACCTTTCTATAGTCCTTCTGAGCAACAAATCCAAGTGGTTATCCTATTTACTCTTTTTTATGTAAATCTCCATGTAAACAAGCATTTTTAACATCTAACTAGTGAAGAAACCAATTATTAGTAGCAGCAAAAGAAATAAGCAATTGAACATAAGTAGTTTTTGCCATGGTAGAAAAAGTTTTTGAGTAACTAATACCATAGGTTTGAGCATTCCCTTTAGCTACTAAATGTGCTTTCAATTAAGCAATAAAACCATCTGTATTCACTTTCATAGTAAATATCTATTTGCAACTAATAGATTATTTACCATTAATTAAAGGCACAAGATCTTATGTCTAATTTGTTTCAAAAGCTATTATTTTTTCCTTCATAGTAGCACACTACCCATCATGAGAAAGAGCTTTGGAATATAACTTAAGAACAGTAATAGTGTCTAAGGAAGGAATAAATGATTGAAAAGAAATAGGAAAAGAAGAATAGAACACATAGGTGGAAATGGAATAAGGGTGACTAGAGTTACCTTTTTTAGTATAAGTACAAGTATTTTTCTTATTGTAGATCCAAATTAGAAGACACAAGAAGAGGATTTGATGAGGAAGGAGGTAGTAAAGAAGATGAAACTGGTGAATCATTTAAAATGAAGTCTATATCGAATGTTTATGTCTTGTTTGGACAAGAAGTTACCGATGGTACTTGCACTCTATGAGAATAAACATGTTTAATGAAAGGTTAAACCCAATTCTATTTTAAAGGAACTTATGAATTCTGTGAAGGAGTAGATATAAAGAAGTATTCATCAACATTTTCTGAATCTGGTAAGGTGAAGGAAGATAGAAAAGGTCCAAAAAATAAGGTAAACACAAAAAATATAACATTAGAAGATACAATGTAATAATTTAACTTAAGAGAAGAACACGTATACTTTTTTTTAGTACGAAAATATCCAAGAAAAATACACTTCAAAGATCGAGGATCCAATTTGGATACCTAAGGATGATTATCATAAACGAAACATGTGCATCCAAAAATACAAGGAAGAATAGGAAATAAGGACTTAGAAGGAAACAAAATAGAAAAGGATACCTAACTACTGAGAACTGAAGAAAGCATGCAATTTACCAGAAAACAAGCCATAGAAACTGCATTCGTCTAAAAAAATTTAGGAACTTTGATTTGAAATAAAAAGGCACGAGAAACTTCTATTAAGTGTTTATTTTTTCATTAGCTACTTTATTTTGTTATGGAGTAGTAGCACAAGAAGATTGATAAATTATACCATGTTATAATAAATAAGCTAAGAATTGTGTAGAGAAATACTCTTTAGCGTTATCACTTCAAAAATTATGAATAATTATGAGAAACTGATTAATAACTTTAACATGAAAAGAACAAAAAATATTAAATAACTCTGAATGATTTTTCATTAAATAAAGTCAAGTCATTTTTGAATAATCATCTGCAAAAGAAAAAAAAAATAAAAACCAGAATTTGAAATAACTAGGCAAGACCCCTAAATATTTGAAAGCACTAACTTAAATGAAGATGAAACCCACTTATTAACTCTAGGAGCATAGGATTGATGATGTTGTTTAATAAATTGACAAGGCTCACAATCTAAATGAGAAACAGACTCTAAGTTAGGCTATAACTTTCATAAATGAAGGATAAGCAAGGTGATAATGCAATTGATGTGGAGTAGGAGTAGCAATAGTAGCAATTGGTTAAGTAACTTTTTCATCTAGCACATATAATCCCTTAGATTCATATCCTTTAGTAAAAATCTTCTTCATTAATAGATCCTAAAACATATAATAACAAAGAAAGAAGAAAACACCATAGTTATAAGTACGTGTAATTTGGCTAATTGAAAGTAAATTAAATAAAAAATTTAGGAGACACAAAATATTGGATAGAGAACTATCAAAAGTGACATTAACCATACCACTCCTAACAATAGAAGTAACAAATCCATTAGCTAAAGTAACATGAAAAGGATAAGAAATATTAAAGGAAGACAAGATACTTATCTAACCCATTATATAATTAGTGGCCCCAGAATCAATGACCTATGTAGAATTGGAGTTAGATAGACATGTAGTAAGATTACTTATTTGAAGTATTATGGCCGTCGGTTGAGTGGGTGGTGATTGTAAAGAAGCCTTCAATTGTAAATACTCAACATTTTCACTATTAAATGGTAATTTACCACTGGTTTTTTATTCCTATGACATATGTGCAAACTTGGATTGTTGTGTATTCTTTCCCACCAATTTTAGGTAAAATTTCTTAAGATGTCCTTGTTCTTGACAGTAATAACAAATCAAAACTAAATCTCCTCCTCTTCTTCCTTTATTAGAGTTACCCTACCCTCTTTCTCTTCCTCTACCACCTCTAGAATTACCATGACCTCCTCGAGTGCCAGAGCCAACTAATGTGGCTAACTCATTCACATTTGAAGATGGGGAAAAGCAAGAGATATCCTTAGGATAGTTTTTAAACTCGATAATAAGCTATTTTTTAGGTGAGTGGTTTAGAACTAGACAAACCTACTAATGTGCTATTCTAAACCCAGGAGGTAAATGCATTGGGTAACATAAAGTTGCTAATTACTCTCATTAAGAACACATTTCTTTAGCATCACTAGTAATATGTGGAAGAGAATTCCACTATTTATAGATGCAATTAAACTTGGTATAAATCTGAGCATTGGTCTTACCTCTTTCATCTAACTAAGATAATGATATAGTTAAATCATATATTTAGTTTAAATCATCCTTTTTTTAATACAAAAATTCAATGGATTCTTACAACTCTTTAATAGTATAATAGTGAGCAAAATTATCTTCAACTTTACTAGCTAAATGTTACAAGCTAACTTAAGTAACCGATAATCCTTTACAACCCATTGTTGATTTGGATCATCTATGGAGGGTTCTTAAGTAAGATGATATGACATACAAACTTCATTAAAGTAATATTCAACTGCCTTTTTCCAGCTAACATATTGTCATCCTTTAACATCCAACTTTTGCTTAATTATTTTTCCACCGACTAGAAGTAATTCTGAAAAATTAGGTTTGATCTTTTTGGACTATTAGAAGCCTTAAGCTTGCTGGTCATGCCATAATTCTCATCCATAATACATAAGCTCTTCTAGATAGAAAAAGACAAACTAAAGAATTATTGAAAAATAGAAACACATATTAGAGTCACTAAATTTAAAAACCAATCTCACAAAATAATTCAGTGACCTTCGAAACAATACCTGTCAGAGATCGTAGCCGATAAAAATGCCACACGTTGTCATGCATCGTTAAACTCCTCTGTATATGAGCCTCATGTGCCATTATACACCATGCATGTGTGAGTCATGTGCCACTTTTTCTAGATCGCCTTGTCATGATTTGTCATCTGGTGTGCCCAAATCATCTTTCTGGTGGTTAGAACTACTTCAATAGTGCCAAATAGCACTCCTTTACTTTTTATCATTACCATACACTACCACCAAATAGTACCTTTGAGATTTGAGCTTCCATTAATATATGGATTAGATTGTCACTAGCCCTACCATGACTTTAATCACACATAAAAAAATAAAAAAGAAAGGGAGAAGAAGAGAGAAAGAGAGCTAGGTTTTCTCTCTCTCTTTTTTTAATCGAAGGAGGAGAAGGATATCTAAAAGGCTTTAGATACCATGTTAATTAGAGGAAAAGTTGTAATGTGATATTCTCAATTAAGTTAGGTAGTCATTATATATAATATAATACAGAGTACATATTGTAAGATATAAGTGATGTGAGACATAATACTACCTATTTACTAACAATGTAGAATACTTTTAAGATAACATTAAGTTCAAAAATTAGTTTCTTTTATTTAGAAATAGATAAAAAATAGTCTAAGTTTAAAACTTAGTAAATAATACTTTGGAAAATACCTTGGAAATATTTAGAAGAATAAATGAAAAAATATATATCTTTACCTTTAATGTTAGGAAAAATTCTTTTTCTTATGTTTCCTTAAAAATTTTCATTTGATCCCTTATTACTATTTTGTAACAACTTTTAAACTAAACATATATGAAAAGAAATAGATAAACTATATAGTAATGTAAATTAAACATAACCATAATTAAACATATGCATTTTTTATACAAAAAGAGTATTAAGGTTTTACCATGCCTTTTTATGAAAATAATTATGATAATGTTGTAGCAAATAATGCAAATATATACAATAACATCAAACCAAAAAGAACAAAGTGACAATTAATAACTTAATTGTTCATTGATACCATAGAATACAACTTATGTTTAGCAAGTGGAACCTCTATTGATATATACCATAACATGTGCACGCTCTACCAAATATGTATCAACTTAATGAGTGACCTTAAGCATAGTATCTATAGAGTTATATCCACAAGTAGAGTCAATAATAAAATTATTTAGTAAGATAATTATCATATAAGTTTTCTTGTTAATTTTAATTCAGATAATATTTATACTTAAGATATATATTAAATATTCATTTTCTTACTAGAAAATATTTTTGATTAAATCATTTTGTATACTATTTTAGTTACACATAGACATAATATAATTTAGTTATAATCACAATACAAACATTTGAATAGTTATTATATAGCTTGGAGGCATAATAGGTTTTTTCTTGTTACTTTGGGTTAACTTTATCTTATTTGTATCCTAATCTTGTCTTTCTCAGGTCAACCTTATCCCATTTAACCTTTTGTATGACTCAAAAGTTAGGATGCTAAGCTACATCCCAAAACTCTGCATTAGTTCTCATATTGCATAAATATATCACATGTCACATATAGTATATAGGCCAATAATGTTAGATACGAGATAAAAGCCCATATTTGGCATATATCCATAATTTTAGATATAGCATAAAGCTAATCTCATATAGGGCTCTCACTAGCCCATTTTACATAAACACGATAGGGTCAAAATGCTAACTATAGCCATAACTAGAATATGAAAATAATTTAACAAGAAAAATTCATAAATTTACTATGTCACTTTTCTAATGACCCTAAGCACTATTGGTGTTTCGATTAGCACTTCCAATAGCTCATTAACATGGAGCTTCATTTACACATATTCACACATATGAACATGATAGTGCATAAATAAATCATAAAATAGTTCATATCAATATTCTCATATTAATATAATAATTTCACTATGAAACCAACAGAACAATATCTATTTTTTCATAAAATTCTCATAACTAATCAAACATACTTTTAAGCTAGTAATTTCATGTAATTGGATGTGATTCATCAATTAAAATATCGATCTAGGATTAATATTCAAAGTATTTTTTGCTTGAAAACTTTGATGTAATTATTTTAAAACATCCATACTAAATTGTAATTTAAAGTTTACTAAATTTTTAATTAAAAAATAGAAAATTTTCCTTTAAACTATAAGAAACTTTAGAGCTTTCCTTATATAAAATTGATCTATTTTTTTCAAAGCTTGATATTCATGTGTTCCATCACCTTAAATTTACAATAAAACTTAGTGTAACATTTTTTGAGTAATAGAAACATAAAATTTCCTTTTTTCTGTCATAGAAAATTTGATAATTTTAACTTACTCTCTCTTCAAATTTTTTCTTCCATTGCCACATAAAATCATGTTTCCAAAACTTTGCTATTTCAAAAAAATTATTTTCAAAATCAACACTTTTATCTTTTAGCATAAAAACTTTTAAGAAAACTTTTCCAACTAATCTACCATGATAATCATAGCTTCAACATATCACCAACCATAAAACAAGAATAATAGATAATTCACTATAAATAATCATGGCTTTAGCATATCATCAAACACAAAAATAACTATACATCTCATGTATAAATATCATTAAGAAAAAAACTAAGAAGAAAAAGAGTGGATCTTTGCTCATTCAAGGATGCTTATAGTACTTGTTCCTTTCACCTAGAATCCAAAATGCAACATCCCAGATAACATGAAGTTAGTGAAAAATCTAAAGAAAGAACTATAAAAAGAAGATGAATCCATGAAGATTTGTAAGCTTTCACCTTCACTGTAAGATCAAGAAAGCTTTTTTCTCTAACTAACTTTCTAAAATATTCCAAGTAACTAGTAGAATCTCTCTAGAAAATAACTAGAACTTTTAAGAACTTAACTTCTCTTTGTTCATTCTATCTCTAGCCATGCATCTATTCTTTGGTATGGGAGGAATTTAATTTGCTAGCCTGTTTATAGGGAAAAAAAATGAGTGGTCTCCAAGTAATAATGTCATGTTTGCATCATTAAGATGATATTATCTTGCTTACCTCAAGCTTGCATCATCTAAGAATATTCTATATTCTTTCTTTATTCCTAAATTTTGCTATTAAGTTTTTCATCAATGCTTTAATTGCTAATAAATCCAAAACTAATTAAAAATTGCTCTAATATCCTAAAATTAAGTTATATTACCCTAGGGCTTTTAAACTCAACCAAATTTCTTCCTTTCTCTCTAGTAGCCACCCATGCCTTTGTGGATGTACCTAAAATTACAATTTTTCTGCCTACAAATTATTTGAGGATGTTCTAGTGTAAAAATATTAATTTACTCCTCAAACCTTACTAACTTTGGATCTTGAATACTTCTAATTTTCTTAAATTTTGTTAAATAAGTCTTATTAAAATTTTCTTCTACTAAAACTAACAAATGCTTTTAGTAGTAAAAATCAATATGTTTACTTATTATCCACTAATAGACATATTTTAGGTTAATTTTAACTATTTTTATCTATTAGATTTGTTCATTAGGTATTACAATTCTCCCCTTTTAAAGAAAATTTATTCATGAATTTTACTAACAAGATAGAGAAAATAGAATTGTTTGAAGCTTTAAAGAATCTTAACAAATAACTTTAGGTATTTTTCATTCATATCTATTTCCACTTTCCAATTGCCTTTTGATCACCATGTTTCTACCAAATCACTTTAACGTAGGTATCTTCTTAGATATTAGCTTTTTAACTTATCTGTCTATTATCTTGATTGGTCTTTTTGTGTAGGTTAGCTTTTAATATAATTTATTGCTTTTTCCTTTAAACCATGAGACTTATTTAGGATGTATCTCCTTAACATTAGCATATGGAATACATAATGAATTGCCTTCATATTTTTTGCTAATTCTAGTCAATAAGCTATTTTACCAAATCTTTTTATTATTAAATAAGGTTTAACATATCTTGGTGTTAGCTTCTATTTCTTACCAAATCATATTACTTCTTTCATTGGTGACACCTTTAAAAATACATATTTTCCTTTTTGAAATTCTAACTCTTGTATGCACATATCACATAAGCTTTTTGTCTATCTTATGTCACACGTAACCTTTCTTGATAGCCTTAACCTTATTCATTACATCTTCCACCAAATCTAGACCAATAATATTTATTTTTCCAAATTGAAAGCATCCTATTGACAATCTATACTTGTTATTGTATAAGGCTTTGAACAGGGTTATCTGGATGCTTACTTAATAGCTATTGTTGTAAGAGAATTCAATTAAAGGTAAGTACTTATCTTAACTTCTTTTAAAGTCAATTGCATAAGTTTTTAAGCATATCTTCTAAGTGTTTGAATTGTCCTTTTCGATGGCCCATCTATTTATGGGTGAAATATTATGCTAAATTATAGTTGTGTTCCTAACATTTCTTGAAACACTTGCCAAAAATGTGATGTAAATTGTGTCCCATGATTGAAAATAATCATAGTTAGCATGCCATGCAATGGTATAATTCTATCAAAAAAAATTTAAGCACAGTGAGATGCAAAAAATGTCATCTTAATAGCAAGAAATGCATTATTTTTGTAAAATGATCCATTATAACCTATATAGAATCATGCCTTTTGCTAGTTTTTAACTATCCTATAACAAAGTCCATTGTGATGCTTTCCTATTTTCATTCTAAAATATAGATATTTTGATGATTTCTCACAAGGCATTAGTGTTTTACTTTAACTTCTAGGTAAAATAAACATTTAATCATATAATCTACTACGTCCTTTTCATTCCTTCCTACTAAATAGATATTCTTTCAATCTTGGCACATTTTTATTGCCCTGAAATGTATTTTTGTATGGTGATTCATGCATTTTCTTCAAAATTTCCCTTCTTAAAAATTTAGGAACTTACAATCTCCTTTTTTTTTTCTAATTACACTAGTATCATCAATGCTTAAGTGGGTTTCCTCTTTTGTCATTACTTTTTTCCTTTAACTAGTCATGCATAGAGTCTTTCAACTATTCCTCTTCAAGCTATCCATTTATTATGGATTGTATTCTCATATTAGCTATTTCTCTGATAATATCATCCTTCTTTGCTTTTCCTTTTTCCTTGGATCCATTCTACTTAAGGCATTTGCCATAACATTCACCTATCTAAAATGGTAATGAATGGAACAATCATATTCCTTCACTAGTTCCATCCACCTCTTTTAGTGCATATTCAAGTTCTTCTGCTTGAAAATATAATTTAAGATTTTATGATCCATATAGGCTTCATAGTTTACTTTATACAGATAGTGTCTCTAAATTTTTAAAGCAAATACTACTGCTGCTATCTCTAGATTATGAGTTAGATAGTCATCCTTATGTTTCTTTAATTGCTTTGATACATAAGAAATGAATTTTCTTTATTACATTAGTACACAATTTTACCTAACTTTTGATGTGTCAAAGTATACTATATACCTTCCAGTTTCACTTGGAAAAGTTAATATAGGTGCATACATCAAACACTTCTTTAATTTCTAGAAACTTCTTTTATATTCATCACTCCATATAAACTTGATCTTTTTTGGATTAACTTGGTTAATGATGAAGCAATCTTTAAAAAGTTTTTCATAAACTTCCTTTAATATCTAGTTAACTTAAGGATAATATGTATTTCCATTACTATTGAGGATTTTAACCATTTAAATATAACTTTTACCTTTTATGGGTCTATTTGAGTCTTTTATTCTAAAATCATGTCCTAAAATATAGACATTTTTTTATCTAAAACTCACATTTTGTGAACTTAGCATACAACTAATACTATTTTAAGGTCTATAAAGCTACCTATAAATGTTGTGCATATTCCTCCTCATTTTCAAATACTTTAGAATATTGTCAATGAATACAATAATGAACTTATCTAAGAATGACTTGAACATTTTATTCATTAGATCTATAAATGTTGCTAGTGTATTCGTCAATCTAAAGGACATTACTAAGAAGTTATAATGTCCATATCAAGTTTGGCATATTGTTTTGAAATAACCTTTTTCAAATCTTCAATTGGTGATACCTAGTTTACAAGTTAATCTTTGAAAAGTAGTGAATGCCTTGAAATTAGTCTAATAAATCATCTATCTAAGGTAAAGGATAATAATTTTTTATTGTGACCTTATTCAGTTGCTGATAGTTAATACATAATCTTAATGATCTATTTTTCTTCTTAACAAATAGTATTAGCACACAATATAGGGAAATACTTAGCTATATGAAACCTTTATCTATTAGATCCTATAATTGTTTCTTTAGCTTCTTCAATTTTGCTAGCATTATATGATACAACGGGATCAATATCAATTTTTTCTAGGAATTACATTAATCATAAATTCGATCTCCTAATCAGGAAGCAATCTCAGTAATTCAAATGGAAAAAAATCTTGAAACTCATTTACCACTAGCACTTTACTTATTTTGAGTTATTCTATTTTAGCTTTGCTTATGGCAAGTATCCAAATTATACATCCCTTCTTAACCAGCTTCTTAACCTTTATATATGAAACAAAGATAGGCATTTTTACTTACTTCTCCCCTTAAATAGTCATGTCCACCTTTCCTTTTAGTTAATAAGTTATTATCTTGCAATGGCAATCTACATAAGAGTGATACTTAGATAATCAATCCATTCCATAGATTATATTATGATCTTCCATATCTAGCACTATTAAGTCTACTTCGGCTTAATAATTATCTAAACTAAGCTCATATTTTTTAACAACATGCATTGTTATTTAAGCTAGCTTACCATGATAGCAATTAACAATAACCTCTTTTAATTCCTCCTTGAGTTTTAGGATTCTACTTGTTAAATTATGAGATGGAGAAAAGTGAGTGGCTCCAAATCTAACAGGATTTTGGTATAAAAATTGTTAATTAGTAAGGTACCTATCATGACATCATTTGAGGCTTAAGCCTCTTACCTCATCATTGCAAATACTTTAGCTTGGGCCCTAATTGTCTCCTTCCTTCCTCCTTTTCCTGCTCCTCTTCTGGTATTATTAATGATCTTATAGAAACAAGTACTAAGATGTTCTAGGTATTAGGGGTAGTATTGTATCTAAATGGAACCATCATATAGTCTCATGGTCTATGTCCTATTCATCTATATATGAACCAAGATCCATAAGGTTCAATGTGATTCATATTACATTAATTATAGAAAAGTGGTCCATTTGGTAGATTCAACATAGAATAAGTCCTTTTTAGTACGTTTGTTAGTCTAGCCTTAAGATTGGTACTTTAGTAAGTTTTCAACCCTTAAAACTTCTTCTTATCACATTCTTCTTCTATTGATGCATTCATTGCACTCTTACTTATCTTCTTACTACTTCTACTCCTTCTTTCAAAACTTGTACTCTTTTTGCCAAAGCTTACTTCCTTATAATGTTTGTCTTCTGAATATACCTCTACTTTGAGGGCTGAATTTAACATTTGTTTATAGATCGCATCTTTTGCAACATTAACCTTGTTAATAATAGTCTTGAAGTCTATGTAAAAAATAATTTATCTTTACCTTCTAGGTAGATACTAAATATCTAGCATAATGTGAGAGTTAAGTGAATTGAGCATCATATTGGATTACAAACTTATTATAAGAAAATCATTCACATTTTATGAATTGTAATTAAATGCTATAATATCAAAAATATAAAAATACCTTCAAATCTTTTTCTTAAATATTTAGAATGTCAATTGCTACTTAGAGTTCTAACAAAACATTTTAAGGAGGAAAAGAAAAAGAAAGAAAAATAATAATGAGTTTAGAAAATCCAATGACTATACATATCAACATAACTTGAAAAAAAATATAATAAAAATTATCACTAATTAACAATAATTAGAATCCAAATTAATTTCTAGCTACTAAAAAGTTACAACTTCATTAATAAAGGTTGCATTTAAAATATCTTAACTTTTAATTTTAAATAAAAGTTAGAAATATTAATTAAAAATTAATAAATATAAAAATAATTTATAAAAGTTAAAAAAACACATCACATACAATTTTTTCAAGTAAACCTAACTAATAAATATAAAACATTTTATAAAAGTAAAAAAAAAAATACACATCATGTACAATTTTTCCAAATAAAGCCAAAAAATTAGAAAAATATATATCATGTATAATTTTTCCAAGTAAACCTAAAATGTGACATTAATAAAAAAAAAATACATTGTGTTCACTAAATTTGCATTGTGATGATAAAGTAGCAACAATGGTGATGAAGACATAAAATTCAAAATATAGAAGAAAATATATGAAGTATAAAATTCATAAATATTCAATCAAGAAATATAAAAGACAATATAAGAAGCATGATACAGAAAGCATAAAATTCATATGTAGAAAAAATTTAGAAAAGAAGATAAAGCATAAAATTAAAGAATTGAAAGAAAATAGAGATATACTTATCAATAAAAACATGCTAGAAAACATAAAATATATAAATATGTTAAAAATGACAAAAACTTATTGATTAAATCTCCTTTTATATGGCAACGAAGCAAGCCACAACATTCAAAGGTAGCAGCAGATGATGGAGAGGTGTAGGGTAGTGGTAGTTCATAGGGGAGAGGAGGAAAGTGTTGAAGGGGAAAAGGAAGAATGAAAGGTTTGGCTAAAACTGCTTATGCATACAGGCATTTAGTGATGGAATTAGTGATAAATCATTCTATCACTAAAATTCTTAAATAAAATGGTGCATTTAAGTTATCCATGGAATTAGTGATAGATAGAAGGACTTCCATTGTTAATTTAAAAATAAAAATCATTCCACTACCAAATAAAATTTTAAATTTTTGTCCAAAATCCAACACTAATTTTGTTGCTAATTTGAAAGTTTTATTTTTAATTCTATCACTCACTTTGTCAATAAAATTCACAAATAGAATTAGGGATGGATATAGCTTTAACTTGGACAATTCGAGAGTTCTAAAAAACTAATGGATTTAACAATAAGTTGGAATATCTATCACTAATTTCATTGCTAAATTTAGAAGATAAAAATGATTCTTGGAGTCCCATTTATTAATGGAAAATCTATTCTTAAATCCATCACTAAAGATCTATTGTTAATTTCTATCATTAAATGCAAATTTTCTTGTAATGAGCTACCTTCAATTGCAAGGGCGGTGATCAAGTGAACCGTTAAAAACTTGGCCTGTTCTGCAGTGTTATTTTGTAAAAAAAAAAATAGCTGCGATTAACAACTACTACTGTTTAACAAAAATGGTGCTAATTTGCAGCGGTTCTTAATCGTTGTGAAGCTCAAAATTGAAAAATTTTAAATTGGCATAATCGCCACCATCATTTTAATGTAATTTCTAAAATTAATGTGAGGCGGTTTCAAACCGCCCTTCAAATGTTAAATTTTTTTCCTATAATTTCGTATGCGTTTTAGTGTACAATTTTTTTTTCAAAATTTTCATGTCATCAAAATAATAACAATAAATTTATATTTCTCTATACCTTAAAATAAGAGCAAAATTTAATAACAACTTAAACAATGTTGAAAAATATATTTCATTAATTATAGAAAGTTCAAATAGTATTTTTGCACACAAGAAGAAAATAAAATTCTTGAAGTAACTAAATTCATAAAATTGTCTTAAGTGCATAATTGTTTCTACTTGAGGAAAACCAATAAAACCTCCAAACATTATTATTCCCAAGCATAATTGTTTCTACTTCAAGAAAACCGATAATACATTCTGGCTTTCAGGGGGGCCTCGTAAGTTGACTTGTACACTACCTTACAAGAAGAAAAAAAATGTAGAATCAATATTCCATGGACAATTCAATTTTCTAATTAACAATTTTATACAGATATTAACAATGAGTACTTATTCTGCACTAATTAGAATTGATTGTTGTTACGAGTCTTGTTGAGCTAATTTCCTACAATGCTATATTGTCCCAGCTACAAAGGCATACAAGATAATAGACAGGCCCACAAAGCGCAAAACGACATGGCCTAGGTGTTTCGACTATTACATGACCACCAATGGGCCCCTTCCTGATATGAAATTCCAAAAGGAGAAGCCAACAAGGGGAATCCCTATATATTTATCTAAGTTATGCCACAATAAAGGAAGATAAACAAGGAACGCAAAATAAGCTGTCTTCTTCTATGCCTCGGAAACGTAAAAAAACCAACGAGGAAACAAAACCTGGGTCATCTTCATATATAGCTATTACTTGGTGGAAGGGTCTTTCAGAGCGTTGTTGAATGTCTTCTAGGAAAGGGAACTCATAATGTAATCGGATCAGTTATATCACACCAATGGAAACTCAGAATTGTGGGACGACTGATGTAAATTTCGCTATTTTATATGCAGTTGTAGCTTGAAGATTCATCTTACGGCATCAATATTTTGGAAGAATCTTACTTGTGTTCACTTGGAAACAATTTGGTAGAACCCTTATAGGTACTTAATAAAATATTTTCATACTGTATTTGGTTTAGTTTCAATTTGTTGCAGATATATCTTTGCTCGTATCCCAGCTTTCTACATTTCTGATTGTGCAAATTTTTATTTGATAATATCACGGGAGTCTTTAGCCTCGTTCCATCAGCAGAAATATCTTCTTTAACTGTTCCATTTCCTTCACAATTGATCGCATCTTCGGCCGCCTCTTCGATGGCTTCGGCAGCAAGATACCTCTGTGTATAAGTCCATATGTGATCTCTGAAATGAAGCCTTGGCAAAGTATTTACACTGTTGGTGCTGCAACTGCGGCTGATAATACTGCTGCTGCTATAGCTTTAGCCGCTATTTCCATTGCTTAAATTGGTATTAGAGACGTCGGGGAAGCTCACATTTCTCTTTCTCCATTTGTTATCTCTGTTTGTTTCGTCAGGAAAGGGAAGGATCCAAGTAGCGGCGCCGCTCTCCAGAATAGGCAAATGAGGATAGGCATAGCAACCATTGCTGAAAGATGGAGATCGAGGCCAATTTCAACGTTAGAATTATCCCTGAAAATGCTATAATGAGGAGCGTGAGCATCCCTGACCCCTTTAATACCAATTTAAGTAATGGAAATAGCGGCGAAAGCTATAGCAGCAGCAGCAGTGCCAACAGTGTAAATAATTTGCCAAGGCTTCATTTCAGAGATCACATATGAACTTATAAACAGAGGTATCATGCTGCCGAAGTCGTCGAAGAGGCGGCCAGGCGGCCGAGGATATGATCAATTCTGGAGGAATTGGAACAGGAACAGCTAAAGAAGATACTTCTGCTGATGGAATGAGGCTAGAGACTCCGGCGACATTATCAAATAAAAAATTGCACAATCAGAAGGGTAGAGAAGCTGGTATATGAGCAAAGTTACATCTGCAACAAATAGAAACTAAACCAAACACAATCTGATAATATTTTCATACGCACTTAGAGGGTGCTACCAAATTGTTTCCAGGTGAATACAAGTAAGATTCTTCCCAAATATTGATGCTGTATGATGAATCTTCAAGTACAACTGCATATAAAATAGCGGAATTTACGTCAGTCCTCCCACAATTCTTAATGAGTTTCCATCGGTGTAATATAACTGATCAGATTAGATTATGATGGTGGAAAAACTAACCGTCAAGAAAATTCTATGACCATAGAATGAAATCATTTGTTCTACTTTTTGGACAGGCAGATGAGTAAAAGATTAAAAGGGCTCGGCAGCCAAAAGCAATGCAGGAAAAAGGCTTGGCAGCAATGACGGTGCAATTTCTAAAATTAGAGTCCTAGCTATGGAAGCTACACATGTTAAACTTGTTTCCAATTTTTCTTTTACGAAATGTTTATCATGTTTCTAGTTCAGACAAGAGGCTGACAATCAAACCATAATCAACAAGACAAAGTAGATAGCCTCCCTACCAATTGTTTATTTATTAACCCCCGTCCCCTGTTCCCCTTCCTTTCTTTATATGTTTAAGAACGGAAATGAAAACATTGATAGAATGGCAGACTGGCACTTCAAATTCTAAAATCAGATTCCTATTTACAGAAGCTATACATATTCAACATGTTTCCATTTTGTCCTTTCTAATATCAGATGGCAGAAGTCACACTTTGTAGACCCAACAAATTATAAATCCATAGCACAGGTCTCAAGAAGGAAAAATGAGGGTATTCTGTTGTTTTGGTGCTGATATAGGCTTACTCAACAACATTTTCTCATAAATTCACATGCTCAATGTCCTAAAGAAGTCGAGAGGATCTATGTTCCTTATTTCACTTTGATTGCACTGGGAATTAGATCAGTCTTTGCATTTCATGACTTGCATGATTTGTTTTTACATGTATTTTTATGAACCGGTAATTTGTGGAAAAGAGCTAAATCTTTTACCAACTCATCATTCCTTACTGCTGTTCTGGTTTTTTCTGTTCAGATGCCTAAAGTAAAAATATGCAGGAAAAAAAAAAAACCACTGTTGCTTACAAGATCTTCAGAGGAATTCGAGAAAGAGCAAAGATTAAAATTAGACTGAAAAAATATGTTGGCTTGACAGCTCCAAGGTTTCTATATATTCATGCTTTGGCCTATGCTTTTGACAGGAAAGTTCTATTGGCTTCATTTCCTATTTGCAAGGATAATGCATCTTCTAACAAGGAAAATGAAAGATGGATTTCCTATTATGGTTCTTAAATAGAATAGAAGTTGAAATAGAAGGTCTAAAACAATTATATATGCAAGTCAGCAACTGATAATGATTGGTTTTTTTAAAACGTTATTTCATAATAAAGATAGGAAGTACTGTAATTAATTTACCCTATGCCCAGTGGAGTAGTTGTGACCTGTGAGAAGCTATCACACAAACACCATTAACTTTGATCATCTTCTTCATTATGTTACTATCTGTTATTGCTATTGTTGATCTTGCTGTTTCAGTGTTGCCACACACGGAAGTAATACAGCTGTCTACCAGATTAAATGTGTGAGATTTTGGAATATTTACGGGGATAGAAGACAAAACAAAGAACCACTTAACTTCGGCCTAGCTGAATGTCCCAACTGTCATTGACTAGTATAAGCTTGCGGGAAAAAAATAAAATAAAGAACCGCAGGTAAAAGTTAGTACACATAACAAATAACCTTATTTGGTAATCAGCTGATAGCTGCAGCGGTTAGTTGATCTAATTAGCTGTTAACTGATAGCTGATTGTATTAGTTGATTTGACCAACTCATTACATCAACTGTTTGAATAAAAATATTTGATAAAATTAACTGTTTGTATGTAAAATGATAAATAAGGGTATGGATATATTTTATAAATTATTTGAATATTATTTTATTTTAATATTTTAAATTTTATATATTATTTAGTAAACTAATTTTTTATAAATAATATATTATTATAATTTATTTAAATTAAATATTCCCCCCTTTCTTTTTTGTTTTTGTTAAATGAATCCCACCCCAAGCAAAAATAATCTTTAATTTGATTTGATAAGCTAATCCACTGTTGCGGGATTTTTACCCCTTAAAACTATCACCACTTTATAAGAAAAATTAAAAGTTTTATTGATAAGTTTTTGAAAGTAAGAGAAAGACATGGAACCTTAATTGCTTTGATTCCAAATTTGCATAGATTTCCTTGCATTTTCCGCCAATACCCAAATTTTAACAGTAAATGAAACAAAATGCAATTCGAAGGCAGCAAAACACGACAGCAATTCGGACAATCAGTAAGAAGGAATGTGGATAATTTAATCATTTAATAAATTTATCACAAAATAGCTGAATGAAAATACTATTATGGGTAGCGTTTTGGACTTTAGCTTATTCAAAATAAGAAATTATTTAAACCAGTTGTATACTAAATAAACAAATTAATTAATTTTATAAATCAACTAATTAATTTCAATCAAACCAGCTAAAAGCTGCCCAAACAGCCATTTACCAAACATAGCCAATATCTTCCATCCTCCACTGATCAACGCTAGCGCTGAACATTTCGTGAACAGAGACAATGGTTGTCAAGTCCCATCACAGTATCACATGGCGCTAGCTAGTTTTTCAGCGTATTTGGACAAAAATAATGCTGTATGCGCTCATTTACAAGCCCGTATAGTTTCACACTAGCCGCTCTGCATGATCTTTTACATTTGCTTTGATGCTTTTTTTTATTTAAGAAAATTAGAAATTTAATTATTATTATTAAATTATTGATTATGAAATCAACTTCTTTTGATAATAATATCTTTTGGAAAAATAATGATATATAAAATAAATTAAATAAATTACAATGATTATTTTATTATCATTAGAAGGAGTAAATTACTTTTTTAAAAAATGTTTAAATACGCACAAAACACATAATAAAATGTTATGAACTGAATTTTACAAAAAAAAAAACTTGTATTATTGATAAATATGATTAAGAGAGACGTAAATCGAAACAAAATTTTATGATGAAATTAAAAATATCTGGCTACTAAAAAAAAGACATAATCATAAATACATTATTACTTAATAAATGTGTTTATATAATATTTTATTTTTTAGGAAAAGGAAAAGTAGACACCAGACCCTTCAATGCCCTTTATATAGAACTAAGTAAATATTTGAAGTAATATGCATTAAGTGAAGAACTTATTTTTAGAGCGAAGAGTACAGTATACCATAACAAAATTGTGCAATGGACAATTTTGTCTCGTAACAACGTTTATATTATTTTGTTTGTGATAATTCATAGTTATCCATTCATTTTTATAGGGAAAAATGAATGGATAACTATGTAATTGTGCAAATAATTTATTTAACAATTAAATATTAGTTTCTTTAGTAGTTACAAAAAGTTTAGTTGCAATTAAAATTCTATCTCTCATCTTTATCTTTATTTGTTATTTCTTTCTCCTTAGATCGAACTTATCACTTTTTTATTCGTCTAACCTAGTATATATTGGCTTATTTATCTATACTACAATAATTATAATTTTTAGTTTTTTATTTATTGAAATCAGAGGTGCTTCCACACTTGTTTAGAGGTTTTTTTTTTAATTTAAAAAACTAAAAATCATTATTATTATTAAAATATTGAGTATAAGCATAAGTTGCTCGGCAATATCATCTTTGTAACAAATAGGAATATATGAAATTAAATAAATTATATTGAATATTTTATTATTTTTAGGAGGAGCAAATTACTTTTTTAAAAATGTTTAAATATGTATAGAAATGCATAATAAAATGATACGAGCTGAATTTTATAAAAAAAATACTTGTATTATTAATAATAAATATAATTAAATGAGACATAATCTAAAACAAAATTTAGAAGTCTATCAAATACTGATAATAAGTAATCAATATTGGGGAGGGTTTTTACTAATAATAAGTAATTAGACCTTCATTGCCTATTAATTAATAGATGAAATAAATACCAACAAGTGATGAAGGTTTAAAGTAAACGTTTATCAAATACTGATACTAATAATAATTAATAATATTTAAGATAAATGCTTATTAAATACTACTAACAATGAGCAATGAATTGTAAAATGAATTTAATTCAATACCAATAAATATATCATAATGAATAATTATTAAACTGAAAATGCAAACAAAATTTTCATGTAAATGGGTTAAAATTACATCCTAATCCTTATACATTTAAACAGATTGAATGACTTATATTTGGTTTTTTTGGAAAAGGAAAATCGGAATCCAAAAATTTTCAATCCATTTCCTATTAGTATGGATAGAAGAAGATATAGATATCGATAGATAAGGATGATGAAAAATCATAATTTGCCTATAATCTTGATTTATAATAAGTAGAATTGATAGAAATGTATAATATATTTATTAAGTTGGGTTATGTTATAGTATGTATATGAGAAAATTCGCAGTAGTATAGACTCTTGTATGTTTTGTGAAAAAATTCATATTTATGAGGAACCTTTTCATAAAAGATTTTAACTTATATATAACAATGAGTAAATTTGTTAAGGATTTTTCTAGTGCCAGTTGAATGATAGTGATGCAACTTTCTATGTATGTGTTGCATATAAAATATATATACACCTGTAACTTTTATTAAAAAAATACAACAATAAAATAAAAAAGTTGTTGCATTTATGAATTTTATTTTAGTCTTCCAGAAAAATTCTTAAAAAAACACTAAAGCATTACCCTCTTAGTTAAATTATATAAAGTTGTAACTCAATTTTATTAGTTTTATCTGCTATTGGGTAATCCCTTCCATAACACCCTTCTCGCAAAAGGGAGAAATTGTTCGAGAAAATAAATAAGAAATTGCAAATGCTTAAAATTAAGAATTAAAATATTGAATCAAATAGCATTGAAATTGAATACAGGATAAAGTTCATTAAATAAATATTTATAATCTTGACGTGATAAATTTCTCATAACCCATTAAGTATTAGACTAATGTTTTGATAAAACTTTCTCATTATTGTTGATGACACGCACAATTAAGTGATTGTCTTCATTTTTATTTGCTTCTTTTTTCACCTATACTTCTCTCTATGTTAAATCAACCAAAAAAAAGAAAAAGATTTGAGAAGGGCTAAATTACAATACAATTATACGTCTTTTAACAAAGAAAATTCCAAACAAAAAAATCAATATAATTCATGAATGTTATGAATGAAATATTAGAATAATAAACAATAGAGAAAATAAAAGAAATAACACTACTTTATTTAACATTAAATAAAAAAGAGAAATTTGACTGTCCAAATAAAATTATGAAATTTTCAAACAAAAAATAATGCGAACAATAAATTTCTTGATTTTCAACATTTGTAATAAATAAAATTTTCATACCAAAAGAAGGAAGAAAATTGAAAGAGAAAATCAAAATTTAAAATATAGCAACATATTTATAGAAGAGCTTGCTTTGTTGAAGAAAAAACTTTTAGAATAATCCATGGAGCACATTGATGCAGAGAGAATGAGAATGATAAAGAATTAATATAAATAAAAATTAATAAGGTCGATAGAAGGAGAAGAAGTAATCAATAAATAAGGATAAAAAGGAGAGATAGAATTCCAATCAAAATCAACTGCTAAAGAAACCAATATTCGAATGTTAAATAAATTAATTCCAAAAATATCTAGTTACACACTCTTATTTCCTTATATTATCATGGATTTTTTTAGAAAGTGAAAAGTGTACTTCAAATCTCTCAATTCTATAGATATGTCTGAGTTTGAACAATTCAATCATGTTCATTAGCAAAGTCTTAACTCTATACTAATTTGAAAGAGCTTGATCATATTAAATTCTAATTCCATCCATTGAAATTTTGCAATTTAAGTGCACGATATGAAATACGACTAGCATTTTCTTCTAGACAAACCTTCAGAATACAAATTATGGCTACTTTGGCACTTATTGTCTTCAACCACAACATCAATTCAATCAACATTATTTATAGGTGTTTGCTGACCCGCCAACTATAGTAAGTTATGGGATCAGCATAAAAAAATGGTTGCAACCAAATTGTAAGAAATGTAAGTTTCTAGTGTTTGGAAAATAGGAGCAAGTGTTTGAAAAGTAAGCAGAGGTAACAATGGCCGTGTGTTACATCCTTCCTCAAATTTTAGAATTTTAAGATTTTATCTTGTGAAAAGAAATGATTAATTTTAACAACAAGAATTAAACTAAAATTTATACAAGGAATGAATGGCTGTCATGGATCCTTTTGAGATAGTTAAATCCTTTAAACACGAATCCATACCAATTGTAGGCAAGGGTAACTTACACCTAAAAAAGGGTGAATTAAGTATTTGGAAAACTTTCTCATATATTTTTTAGAAAACTCTTCATTTTGGAAATCCATAAGGATGGTTTCAATTTAAATGAACCTCATATGATTTTATAAAGTAACTTGCATACAAGATATATCAAAATAAAGAACTTGAGCAAATTAACTCATTTAACTAACCATAGGTAAAGAATCGAGAAGTATATGTATATATAGATTCCTCTTTCTACCATTCAATCATCCAAGCATCAAGATAAACATTAAAGTACAATATATCTAATGAATTTGATCAATAAAAACAAAGCATAACATCAAATATAATGAGAGAAAAGATAGGGAGATCAAACACAATAATTTATAATGGTTCCCCCTTGAATATTCTCTCCAAAGTGTATATTTACTCTCTAAACATTTCAAGCTTGTGTTTCAATCACTATCAAGCTTCTTAAGCTTGTGTTTCAATCCATTATCTCCCATGTCATGATCCATTACAAGACATGTAACTAGTGTAAGAAGTTATTAGGTGCAACTTTTTACCAGCTTTTTTGTACATGCTCAATCAAATGTTGAATGTGCAATTATACATAACTTACCTAACTATCATAACCATGTTCAACTATGTGCACATCATCTAGTGTATATACACATTCAGATTAACTATTTCATAACTTACCTAGATGCTAAAATTCTTGAATAGGCCTACTTGTAACCCATCAAACAATAGTAGAGTTCCTAAAAGGAAAATGCCCCCAAGATAAATAAGTAGAAATAGAAAAATGGTGAGTTTTTTTATAAGCTAACAATTTATCCTTTAAGAAAAATGTCTAAGTTTTTACTCAAAGAACAAATGTAAGCAAAAATTGTTCATACAAGATAAAAACTTACATAGATTAAGAATATAAAATAAATGATTTCAAAAAATAAATAACATACCTATATTGACTATAATGAAATATGAATTAATAATTGAAAAAAAGTTAATTTTTTTCACCTTCTCTACAAGTTCGCAACTAATAGGGCACTAGGATTCACAAAATATTTAGGTTATGATTAAAGCATAGAATAGTTAAAGGGATCTAACCTGATTAAATAGAAAAATCTACTAGACTCATCCATTGAAAGCCTAGTTGGTAGCTCTATACTTGCTATTAAATACACTAGCTTACCAAGCATTTTTAGTTCATAAAAGTAATCATAAAAAATGGACCCAAAATTATAACTCTAGAGTCAGGCTTAATTCATTTTAAATAAAATAAAATAAAAAACTTAATTAATGATAGTTTAATAAAAATATTTTTATATTCTTCTACTTAGACAACATTAAATATAATTAATTTATTTTATAAAATATTTTATTTTAAAAAATAACTTTTATGCTAAGGATTAATTTTGAATACATATGGCCATATTTTTTTAAAAATACACCATTTTAGAGATAAATTCTCATAAATTTGACTAGGCCTATATAGCTAATGAATACTAAATTGTGGCAACAATTAAATTCTTTATTCTTAGTAAGACCTTCTATGATTACAAAATATCATGAACCACACATACTTAATCACTGATGTGATAGTGTAGCATAAAAGACAACATAAAAAATTATGATTAAATCATGCTTATTCATGTTAATCTTCGATGATTTCTTGAATAAATTCACATAGCATGAGAAATGAGTTGGTAACATATCAAGCTAGATCATCTCCAAAATGGTGTCGATTTTGAGACAAATAATTAAGATTAGGAACTAACAATTGATACTAAGTCTTTGCCTTCACAAAATTATAATAGTCTTGGCACATTATAACCAAATGATGCATGCATCAATAAGATAATATAAATTTATAATCAATATACTAACAAGTATATGTGAAGATATAAGAAAGGAACATATAAAAAATTACATAAAAGATAATTATAAAAATAAAAACAACTCCCACTAATCAAAGATATCAAAAGAATCCACAATTCTTATGTTCTCAACATACCTTTAAAAAATTGTAAGTTTAAGTCCTTCAGTCATAAGATATGCCAATATAGCATCTATATGAATGTACTCTACCATTATGTCCCATTTCTTCACAAAATCTCTAATTGTGAGATATTTTAACTCTAAATGCTTAGATCCACTCAAACTTTTATTGTTTTTGGTGAAGAAAATTGTCGCATTATTATCATAATAAATTTTCAATAGTCTAGAAATAAAATTAACAATCTGTAACCTTAAAATGAAAATTTTTAACTAAATAACTTGTGAAGTAGCATCGTAATAAGCAACAAATTCTACTTGCATGCTGGAAGAAGCTATCAATGCTTGCTTAATTTTTTCAAGATATAGCATCTCTAGCCATCATCCAGCCATCATGAAGATGTAACCTAGAGTAGATTTCATATCATTGAAGATCTAGCAAAATCTAAGTTTGAATACTCAATTACTTTTAAGTTATTAACTTTCCTATAAATGAGCGTATAATTCTTAGTAGCACATCAATTATCTTTTTCAGGATTACACAAATACTTTCTAAGAACACTAACTACAAAAGATAAATTTAGTCTGGTACAAACTTGAGCATACATTAAACTTCCTATGAGCTTGCATAAGGAACATTTTGCATTGATTATTTTTCTATCTCATTTGCAAGGCACTATTTGTTGCTAAACTTATCACTTTTTATAATTGGAACATCCCTGGCTTTACAATTCTGCATTTCAAATCTTTCAAGAATCCTATTCAATATATGCTTTTTAAGGCAATCCCAACAAGTTACAAATTTTGTCCTTGTGAATTTGAATCCTTAAAATAGATGATGCCTCACTAAAATCCTTTATGTCAAAAGCTCTAGATAACATTTGTTTGGTATCATATAGTAGATTTAAACTGTTGCTCGCCAATAGAATATCATCAACATACAAGATGAGAAAAATGAAGCTACTCCCACTAACCTTGAAATAAATACATTGGTTAACCTTATTTTGTATAAAGCCTATAGAAGTAATTAACTCATCAAACTTTAAATACCATTGCTACAATGTTTGTTTCAAACTATATATTGATTTTCGTAGCGTATATACTAGATGCTCAAATCTATTTATCTAAAACCCTTTAGGTTGTTTCATGTATACATTTTCCATAAGTTTACCATTTAAAAAGGTTATTTGCTGCAATGTTTGTTTCAAACTATATATTGATTTTCATAGCTTACATACTAGATGCTCAAATCCATTTATCTAAAACCCCTTAAGTTGTTTCATGTATACATCTTCCATAAGTTTCACCATTTAAAAAAGTTATTTTGATGTCCATTTGGTGAAGCTCCAAATAAAAATATGCAACAAGGTTATAATAATCCTAAATAAGTTTTTAGAAGATACTAGTAAGAAGGTCTCAGAGTAGTCAATTCCCTTTCTCTGAATGAAACCTTTAACTACTAATCTTACTTTAAATAATTTAATTCTACCACTTGAACCTTTCTTAGTCTTGTACACCTATTTGTAGCCGATTGCCTTATAATTTTGTGGAAGTTCAATAAGTTCCCACACTTTATTCTTGATCATAGACTAAAAGTTCCTCATTCATGGCATTCAACCATAAATCAAGCTATTGACTATTCACTGCTTAATTGTATATAGTTAGATTAATAACATCCTTAATGTTATATTCATTCTCATTAAGATAGATATAATAATCATTTGAAATTACTACATTCCTTTATCAAACTAACCTTTTAATTAGAATTTGCTCTATAAGTTGAACAGGGTAATGGTCCTTAGTAGGAATAGCTATAATTGGTTCTACAATTTGGTTACGCTTTACATATTAATCATTTTATGTCTCAATGTAAATAGATGGAGATATAGTATTCTAACTAGGTAAAACTAGTGAAATAGTAATGGAAATCGACTCATTTTATATTTCAAGATGCCTTAAATTTGATAGCAAATTAGCAACATCAAGCTTAGGAAATTTAGCAACAATGAATGGATCTTGGATTAAATTTCTTCATTGATAGATCATAAATTTTCACCTTAAAAGGATGACCTCAAACTACAAAGTGATTTAACCTAGGTTTTCTATTAGTTCAAAGCTTAAAGGGTGTTTTAGATACTAACTTATTGGGAAAATGATTAAAGACATACAAAGTAATTTTAATGGCCTCACCCTAAAGAAATTTAGGTAAATTTGTTCCACTCATCATGCTCTTTATCTATCCTTAAGAGTTCGATTATGCTTTTTAGTGATGCCATTTTGCTCAGGATTATCAAGCATGATATACTGTGGAACAATTCCATAATCTTGTAAAAACTTGTTAAATAGTCCTATGTGTTACCTAAACATATCTTGTTTGCCATAATATTCATCTCCCTAGTTAGATCTCACAATCTTGATAACTTTTTTCAGTTATTTTTCAACTTTAATTTTGAAAATTTTGAATTTCTCAAGTGCATTAGATTTTTCTTTTATCAAATAAAGATAGCCATATTGAGAAAAATCATCAATGAATGTGACTAAAATAATGACAACCATAAATAGCAGGAGAGTATAGTCTAGATATATCAATATGAATTATCTTTAAAAAATTAAAATTACGAGTAGCACCTTTCTTTTTAGTCTTAGTTAACTTACCCCTAACATAGCTTACACATATGTCTATATTATCAAAATCTAAGGAAGAAAGAATATTCTCTTTGATTAACCTCCCCACTTGTTCCCTAAGTATATGTCTTAATTGCCTATACCATAATATTGATGATGTTTTCTTAATTCTAGGTCTTTTTGGAATTACATTTTCAACATTCAAAGAAGTATAAGGATAATCAAAGACTAATAGTAACCTATATAAATTATTATTAAGAACAACAAAACCAATAGACTTAAAATGCAATAAAATATCAAATTTTCCATTTTCAAATATAAACTTGTATCCAAGCCTATCCAAAAGAAAAATTGACATTAAATTACATCTAAAACTAGGAAAATAAAAGACATTATTTAATGTAATTTCAATAAAGTTTTCTAAATGTAAAAGAATATCTTCTATGTATTTAACTATAACTTGAAGATCATTTCCTAATCTAAGCTTAGACTCTCTCTCACTTAGTTTTCTCTTATTTACAAACTTCTACAAAGTAATTGTAATATGAGTTATGAAACCACTATTAACCCACTAAGAATTTATAAGGACATTAACTAAATTTGATTCAAAGCAAGCTAAAGATAGGGGCTTACCATTTTTATTGTCATTTTTCTTTTCTAACCAAGAGTTGAGCCTATAACACTCATTCCTTTTATGACCTTTCTTAAGATAATGATAGCATTCTACATTCTTATGAATGAAACCTTTAGGGCTTCCCACTTATGGTTTATGACCAATATTATTATTGTTACATTTACACACATTCAATCCCTTGATCTTACAGCATATTATCCTAGTATATAGAAAAAATAAAGTATAAGGAAATTAAGTAGGAAGATTCTTAAAATAGATATACATTCACCTAGGAATGTCCATTTTCTCCAAGGGTCCCCAAATATTTCATTTTTATCTCTTTTCCCTTTTTCCTACTTCATAATTCACGAGAACAATTTATAAACATTAATATTAGTCATTTTGTGATCATCTCATTATGTACTTATCATGCAAATATCATAAACTACTTATCTTTAATGTTACAGATTAAACACTCTATGTTGATAAATCATAAAAATACAAAATAGGATGGGTATGGTTAACTATAAGGTAACCATAATTGTGACCTTTGAATGATGTCCTATGAATGATTCAAAATTCATGAATATATTGTTTATAATACTTATTTTATGTGAAAGTAGATTCAACTAGCTTTCCATAGACTACTCACTCACCTAAATTGGTTAAGATTTGAAAGTGTTATACCTTTTTGAATATAAACATAAAAAGTCTATTTTTTGGAATCTTGAGTTTCTGACCTCTGTCTATGATTTTGATAATATTTCAAAATATATATAAGATTTTGATTTGAAAAGAATTTCATTTGAAAGTAAACTCAATTATATTTAAAATGATAGGTAGTTTGTTTAAAACAAATATAAGATGAAGAAGTTATGCCCTTTTAAAATTGGCATAACATTCTAGGCTTAGTGAATCAATTCACCTGTGCTAGTTTCACCTGTGGACTTTTGGAATCAATTGATCACTCGATTTTAAAACTCGTTTCACCTCTAAACCCTTAAAATCGATTCACCAATCGATTCATACATGAAAATCTTAATTTCCTATGAAAATTTCATTGTACATCCAACTCTAAACACATATATTAAACATTAAATCTTAATATAATTATCAATACACTTATCTAACATATTATATTACCTCTGTCTAATATTCATTATTTTCATTGCATCAAAATAAACTAAATTACAAAACAACCCATATTTTATTAGTATCATCACAAAACCATGAAATCCATAGATTTAGCGAAATTTTTCACCCATTTTGTATGGAAGAGGATGCTAGAAGACTAGTTTGAAGATCTTTCAAACCTAATCATGTCAAAATGCATGGCTTTTAGAGTTAAGGCTTAAAATACCCAACAAAATTGAATAAATCCTAAATTCTTCATTAATTAAGAAAAAATAGGGGAGATTCTTATCTTTATCTCAATTAGATGAAGAAATCAAGAAAATTTGAAGTCCTTTTGCTTGATTGGAAAGATTATGTAGAGAAAAAGTTGAGAGAGATGAGAGAACTAGATAAATGAAGAGGAATAAGGGAAATGGGGCTTGGGGTTAAAATGAGGGATAATAAGGCTTTAAGGGTATTTTTGAAAAATTGCTTCTAAATTTCTTCCATACTGACACACTCACTCATATCAGTATATAACTTTATGATTCCAATTATTTTTCCCCATTAAAATTTCACCTAATTCATATTCCCACATTTTAAATTTTTATTAACTCTATTTTATTTCATATTTCACACATAAGATTCCTAACTTCACCAAATTTACTAATTATCTTAAGTATTCTTTTTCACAAAATAACTTCAAATTTATCATAATTTAAAGAAAGTGTAACACCTATACTCACTATAATGAAATATGAATTAATAGATGATTAAAAAGTTTAATCTTCCTTTCCTTCTCTATAAGTTTACAACCAATAAAGCACCAAGATTCATAAAATGTTTAAGTTATAATTTAAGCATACAATGGTTAAGGGGACTTAATTAAATAAAAATTTTACTAGACTTACTCACCAAAAGTTTAGTTGGTTAAAGGTCTACACTTACTATCAAACACACTAACCTACTAAGCATTTTTAACTTATAAAAGTGATCACAAAAACTAGATCCAAAATTATAACTTTAGGGTTAAACTCAGCCTATTTAAATAAAATAAAATAAAAGACCAAATTAATAATAATCTCTTAAAAATATTTTTACAATACAAGTACACACTTTTACTTTCATTAAGAAAGAGAAGAGTGTTCTAAGAATTTGACATATCTATCAAAATGTATATATTAACATGCAACAAAATTTTATTAAGTCCATTTGAAGTTGCACTTATCAATCATTACATTTCCATGTTATTCAATACATTTCAAATAAGAGAAAGAAATAAAGCATGTAAATCTCCTTGTGACTCTTATCTAGTCTTATCCTTTATAAGCACATTCATGTCCCTTTATGATCAATCTTATCCTTTTACAAATAGGCATATGGATCCAGTGCATAAAGTCACAATATATGTATAACTGCCCTTAATCTCATTAGATCTCATATATAGAATAATATATTAAGATAAAAAGCGCCTTGCTAGCATTCTAATTCCATAACTTACAACCCAATAGTCATATATAGAAAAGTCCAAAAATAGTAAATATTAATAATATAAATCTAGTAAAATCTTTGCAAATTAAATTCACAAAGCATGCACACATATCACAACATCACCATGCTTTTTTGTATAGCTTTATATCCTTACATTCAACATCATTTAAGAATAACAATTAATATCAAGATTATATAACATTTAGTATACCTTGATCCTTAACATAATACGATGTGTAAAACTTTATAAATACAATCAATTATATAGTTAACTATGCAATCTAAGAAAGCAATCTTGTGAAGGCATAGTTGACTATATATTTAATTGTAGAGGTTTAAAAAGTAGGTTCATGGGCTAATATTCAATTTTTATAGTTGATTAAATCCCTATGAGCATAGTTTTCAAAACTAAACCTATTATTAAATCAAAAAATTTACTAGTTCACTAGTTTAACTAGTGATTTACTGGTTGAACTAGTTTTAAATTAAAAATATAAATTATATATATACATATGTATATATTAATATTATAAATATTTATAATAATAAGTCATGCTAAAACTAAAAAAAATACAATATAAGTTAATGATATAAACAATAAGTAATAAATACAATATATATACTAATAATTTGTGCTAGAATTATTTTTAAAAAATAATATAAATTTAAATGATTTGAAATTGTGAAGCTATTGCACCTTAATAATTATAAAATTATAAATTTTTTATTTTTTTACATAAAATATATAAAATTTGTAAAAAGCCATTTCATTAGTCTGATTCATATCGGTTTACATGCATTTTCAATCCAATATCACTAACTGTACCAATTCGCTGGCTAGTTCACTGATTTAATCAACTAGTCCAATCCGATTTTTAAAACTATACCTATGAGAAACTTTGTATAGGTATAATTGATTATATAATCAACTATAAGTTACCAGAGAGTAAACTTTATCACATAGTCGACTATATAATTAATTATGCTTCCTTAAAAAGCATATTTCTAAAGCATAATTGACTACATAATTAATTATAGTATAGTTTTTTGCAGAATTTTCTTCAAAAATCATTATTCACTTGAGATTATATCACCAAAATCTCATCTTGCAAACTACAATACATAATCTCATTACATATAATGCATTTATGACATTATTTACACTAGACTTAACAAGAAATTTGTATAAAAACATCAAATCATATTATTTTATAAAGCATCATAAAAACCTATTAAAAAAACTAATTCTAACTAACCTATTTCAATCAAATTAGTGAAGTTGAGTTAGAATACTTACTCACATTATATGGAAGAGATGCTAGATATGTGAAGTTATAGGTTGGCAACTTCTAATCATCTAAAAATCAAAATATTTATGTTAGGGTTCAGATATCCCCTTTTGAGCTAGAATGCCTCAATCTTACCAATTTTAAAGTAAATGAGGAGGAAACTTAACAAAAGTTAAAGTTTAGAAGGCCTTTCCTTATGTGAATTGAGGAAATGTGAGAGATTGGTCAAGATTTGCCTAAGTTGGAAGAGAAGAAGAAAGGAAGAAGAAGAGGGTGAGGGTTTAGGAAATGTAAATAGGTCTTTTGACAAATAACCAATGTCTAAACTCAAATCACTAATGTAAGTTGAAAATAAAAATAATAAAGCAATAATTATATTTGCAAATTTCATCATAAGGCTCTTTTAACACTAAAATTATTCTATCTTTAATGAAGTATGCTTTCCTTCTAGCCTTAAATATAAATTCTTTTTGATTTTATGTTTTTTCTCACTAAATTTTCTTTTTTGCAAGAATGAAATTCTTTTAGTCTATTGCTAAATCTATAAGGTTGAGTACTTGTTGGAAAAACATATGATTTGTAAGTAAGCATTTATTTAGTTTTTATTTTTATTCTTATAATTTAATTTCTAATTTCATAATCTACCTAATTTGTTGTAGCTTTTATAAGTTTGTACAAGTAAAAAATTTAATTTTATTCATTATTTTTAACATTTTATTGTATTACCTACTATTTATTCATATGAAATATACACCATCATTTTTTCAAAATTTAATATATGCTTATTACATTTGCAGGGATTGGATTTAGTTATGCTTTTTTAGGGAGTGTCAATCTCACATATTCAGTAATAAATATCAAGACAATATTTAGCACATTACCTATCTATGAATTAGGGTATTCAATATAATAACTTATAATTTTCAAACTTTTGTTATAAGATTTACTATTTAAAATTATTGTCATTAGGATTTTATAGTTTCGCATTGGATATCATCTTCTATTTTTAGGAATAGTGTTCTGGAAAACCAAATATAAGGGAAATAGGGAGGATTTGGGAATAAAGAACTGGCAAGAGAGGTTAGGATTGGGAAAGAAGAACTGAGATAAAGGTAATGGAGTAGAGTTGCTAGAGGTAGAATAAACCACTTCAATTATTAATATAAACTAAAATGATACAGATATTAGTTATTTATAAACAACTAACATTGAATTTTACTCCCCACATCTTTAACATAAGAACTAACATCAGTTTTCATATACCATAATCAATGTTGTTAATATTTTTTACAATTGTAACATAACTAATGTGAAACCTTATTTATAATGACATTTAATTAAATGTCATCATAAATTGATGTCTAATTCTCTAAACACTTAGTGTCAATCAGTTATTTTGTAATAGTGAGTACATCATGAAAGAACTTCTAAAAGAGGTAATGCATCTGAAGTAGGAACATACCTAAGAAACTAACATAAGCTACAATCCAATTAGAAGAGTCTAAAAGGAAAAATACACCTAGTATTAAACACAAACATATAGAGGATGAGGCATTTATCTATAGAGTAATGTATAGCTTGAGCCTTGACCTAATCATATTATAAAGTCTGTTACCAGTATTTGATCTCTATGTCTCCCATTTTGCATGTCTTGTATTTTCTAATTTAGCATGATGCTTTCCGTATATGCAAGGATCTATTTTAAGTGAAGGAAGATTCTTTATTTTGCTTAGAGAAAGAACTACTTCAAAATCACTTATCTTAGGCATGGAATATATAGTCCATATATTTGACATAACTACATAGACATGTGCAAACTTAAATCATTTGGAAGTGCACTAAAAGATGAATATTTACTACATTTATTCCATGAAATTTATTTGTAACAGAGTTAACAAGAAGGTCATGATGTGCATAGTCTAAACTATTGACTAGTTTACTTTGTATCCCTAACTACGATATATATGCTTATATTATCAGCTTGTTATAATAAGGCTTAGGCTTTGAAATTTTTTACTTATAATTAAATTGATAATATAATTTTGCTGCTGAAGTGTTGCATTCTTTTTTGCAAGTTTCTTTTTGAAAATGAATGGTGCTATTATTTTCTGAAAATCCTAATGAAGTGTTGCATTCTTTTTAAAAATGCAAATGCAAGTGTTCACAAGGCTTAGGAGGTTAATCACCTCTTATGGCAAAGTGATGTCATTTTAAAATAAGGGCATTTTGTAAATAGCACTTTCTTGTTCTATTTATGCTGTCTTCATGTTATCACTTTGGCTTGTGTCATAAGTTTATTATATATCTACTTATATTGTCAAGATTGGGACTTGAAAGTCTAGAAGTTGCAAATGTTATTGAAATTGTTAGGATTATTCAATTATATATACATTTTTTAATGTTATTATCAACGGAATATTAATTGCATTTTTTTTCTTCTTGTTGGATGGTGTTCAAGTTAATTTACAAGCTCCTAAAGGCAAAAATTCACATTGAGAGGGTTAGGAAGATTTTAAAAGGGAGCAATAATTTTTAGGATTATTGCTGCTCTTTTTAAATCTTACCATATTTTCTTTATTTTTCTAATATAGGAAAATTTGATACTTATGATAATCAATTGAATTAGGTTACTTTTAAATTTTTTCTAGTCAATACAACTTTCAATTTCTACAATGAATGAAATATTTTTTTTTGCATTTTTAATTTAATTTGTCTTTCAAATTTTGTTTCTATTTTAATTTATTATAAATGGAAATATAGATTTGTTGTTATTATTTTCACAATATGATTGTTTCCTTTTAAAAGTTAAAAAATATCATAAATAAAATTTGTAAGAAAACATTTATAGTAATATATATAAAAGGGAAAAATGCATTTTATCCCTTCAACTATAGCATTGTTGGATTTTATCCCCTTGAACTATTAAAACTTGAATTTTACCTCCTTCAACTTTATAAAACTTGAATTTTACCCCCACTATTATCAAGTTAATAGCCATAACACTTAGCGGCGATTTTATAACACTTAGCGGCGGTTGGAAACTGATGTTATCATCTTTAGCGGTAGTTAATAATCACCGGTAAGCGAATTTTTTTTAAAAATTAGTGAATATAGCAGCGATTTTTAATCACTGCTAAGTGAAATATAATAGTGACGGTTTTCCTAATAGATTCCATTAAGTGGGTCATAGTAGGGGTAAAATTCAAGTTTTATAAAGTTGAAGGAGTAAAATCCAAGTTTCAATAGTTCAAGGAGAGTAAAATCTGACAACCCCATAATTGAAGGGGGTAAAATATAGTTTTTCCTATATAAAATGTATTTATGGAGCAATTTTTTTTAAAAAAAATAGAAACCATGCCTTAAAAAATTTGAAAATATTTTAAAAATCATGGGGGTAGTTTTAACTGTCTCAATTAATGAAATTCAAAATACTTTTAGAGTAGTTTGGCTGCAGTTGCAAACTGCATCCAACAATATATCATTAATTGGCCAATACGTTTAGTAGTGGTTTCAAATCGCCCCAAAATGGCTTCAAATTCTAATACAGTGGTTTACGTTAATTGCCTCTATCACTAATGGATTTGTAGCAGTTATCTAACCACTATAAGTGCTGTTGGAAGCGATTATAAACGCACCAAGCACAGAACGGCCTCAACATAAGTTGTTTATTTGTAGCGGCTGGCTAAGAATTTTACTCAATAATCTTTCCTCGTTATTTTGAAGAAAAATAAATAAATTTTAGTTTAAGGGTATGCTTGTTTCTCAAAAGATAATTATCGTAGGAAAATTTTGTATACTTTTATATAGATGAATGAGTAATGTACTATTTCCATACTTTATTATTAAAAGAAATTAATACTTAAAATTATATTAATAAAAAAAATAACTTCTATTAAATTTTATACATTTAGCATGAAATATATAAAATATTTTTTATTATTTTAATAATTTATAATTATATTTTCATAAAAGATATTTTTTATCAAAAACAAACAAAGTTTAATTGTAATATAATTTTATATTTCCAAAAAATGTTGTGTTACTTTTGAAATTAGAGAAGAGATGCATGTAATTTTACCAAAACACTTCTTTTTTTACAATAAATTGTATCATGATGCTGCTTCTTAAACTTTCTTTCAATGAAGTGTTAGCACTGATATTTATTTTAAAGAGATGTCAATTTTATGAATTATTATTATTATATTTCTAAAATACCTTTTTTTTAATCTTGAAGATGCAATCGTGGATTAAAAATTTTATAAAGGCATAATTCCTTGATTAGTTAACCAAATTTTGCATACAACCATTAATTTTTATTTGTCTTTTCATGATTTTTCCATAGAAAATAAGAAAATTTGGGTTTAGCGAGATCCACATGGCAAAAAACTTGTAGATTAAACTTAAAAATTTGAACAATCATATCTTTATAGTTAGTTGTTCATTTTAGGAAAATTTTTTTATTCTATGTAACTTTTTGATATCTACATATTTGTAAAATACTAAAAGCGTTTTACCAATTCTAGTTAGTGAAAAAAAGGCATTTTTAATGACTTTTCTTATTTTTTTATTTTCTTGTTATTTTTCCAACTTTAATTTCATTTTTATCAATTCAAGTTCATTCAAATCTCACATTAAACTTTTACTCTCCAACTCTTTTGGTGTTCAATAATGCTATAACAACTTTCTTAATAAACAAAACTACTAAAGAATAATATGTTACTGTTTACAGACCAAATAGCAACATGTTATTATTTTATTTCCAAATAGTAATATCAACCAAAAATCTAAAATAAATGGATAAATCACAACTAAATAACATCAACAAAAAATCTAAAATAAATGGATAAATCACAACTAAATTTTCAAATAATAGTGTTACTATTTTGTTTTCAAATAGTAACATTAACTGAAAACATAAAATAAATAGATAATTTAAGTCTCATTAATAATCAAATTACTAAAAAAGAGGGTGTTACTATTTTGTCTCCAAACAGTAACATCGACAAAAAATTTAAAATAAATATATAAATCTATTCTCATTAACAATTAAATTACCAAAGAAGAGGGTGTTATTATTTAGTTTCTAGATAGTAACATATTTCTATTTAATTTCAAAATAATAATATCAACTAAAAACTTAAAATAAATAGATAAGTCAACTCTCATTAAGTCTCCAAATAGTAACATCGATAGAAAATTTAAAATAAAAGGATAAATTAATTCTCATTAATAATCAAACTGTCAAAGAAGAAGGTGTTATTATTTAGTTTTGAGAGAATAATATATTTTTATTTAGTTTTAAAATAGTAACATCAACTAAAAACTTAAAATAAATAGATAAATCAATCAAATTGCTAAAGAAGAGAGTATTACTATTTTGTTTCCAAACAATAATATTAATAAAAAATTTAAAATAAATGAATAAATTAAGTCTTATTAACAATTAAACTACTAAATAAGAGGGTGTTACTATTTCATCATTAGATAATAACATATTACTATTTAATTTCAAAATAATAATATCGACTAAAAACTTAAAATAAATAGATAAATTAAGTTTTATTAATAATGAAATTACTAAAGAAGAGTGTGTTACTATTTTGTCTCCAAACAATAACACTAATAAAAATCTAAATTAAATGAATAAATTAAGTCTAATTAATAATTGAACTATTAAAGAAAAAGGTGTTACTATTTCATATCTAAATAGTAATATGTTACTGTTTCATCTTCAAATAGTAACATTGATAAAAAACTTAAAATAAATAAATAAATCAAGTCTTATTAACAACCAAATTACTAAAGAAAATAGTGTTACTATTTTATCTTTAAATAGTAATATTAATAAAAAAATTAAAAAAATAAATAAATTAAATCTTATTAACAACTAAATTGCCAAAGAAAAAGATATTACTGTTTTATCTCTAAATAATAATATTAATCAGAAATTCAAAATAAATGAATAAATCAAATCTTATTAATAACCAAATTACTAAAGAAGAAGAGGTTACTATTTTATCTTTAGATAATAACATATTACTATTTCATCTCCAAATAGTAACATCGATTAAAAACTTAAAATAAATAAATAAATTAAGTCTCATTAACATCTAAACTGTTAAATAAAAAGGTGTTATTATTTTATCTACAAATAGCAACATTAACAAAAAATTTAAAATAAATGGATAAATTAAATTTTATTAATAACTATATTGTCAAAGAAAAGAGTGTTATTGTTTTATCTCCAAACAGTAATATAGACTAAAAATTTAAAATAAATAGATAAATTGAGTCTCATTAATGACTAAACTGTTAAAAGAGAAGATGTTACTATTTCATCTCCAAATAATAATATCGATAAAAATTAAAAATAAATAAATAAATTAAGTTACATTAATAACTAAATTATTAAAGAAAATGGTGTTAATTAAGTCTCATTAACAACTAAACTGTTAAAAAGAGGGTGTTACTATTTTATCTACAAATAGTAATATCAATAAAAAATTTAAAATAAATAGATAAGTTAAATCTTATTAACAACTAAACTGTCAAAGAAGAGAGTATTACTATTTCATCTCTAAACAATAACATAGACTAAAAATCTAAAATATATAGATAAATCAAGTTTCATTAACAACCGACTGATAAAGAAAAATGTATTATTGTTTGATTTCAAAATCGACTAAAACTCAAAATAAATAGATAAATTAAGTCTCATTAACAACTAAATTGTTAAAGAAGAGGATGTTATTATTTGTTTTCCAAATAGTAACATGTTACTGTCCAAATAGTAACATCGATCTAAAATTTAAAATAAATAAATAAATTAAGTTTTATTAACAACTAAACTATTAAAGAAAAGTATGTTACTATTTTATTTTCAAATAATAATTTATATATGATAATTATTTTTAAAAAAAATGAATAAAAGAAAGAGATTATTTTATAATTCTATATAAGGTTTTATGTCTTTAAATTCTTATTTATTTTTATTTTTATCTTAACTAAAAATTTATTTTAATTCCTAAAAATTAATTAATTTTATTTATAATTAAAATTTTATATTAATTTTATTTTTATAAGTTTTTAGTTTTTTATTTTTTTATAAAATTAAAATTTTTTAATTTTAATATGTGACAAAATAAATTTTTATTTCGATATTTTTAATCTTCTCAAAATGTAATGTAAGTATTTTATTTTGTCTTTTCAATATTGTGATAAATTTCCGTACGTAAGTGTACTTAAATAATAGAAAGTGGGCGTGTGATATTTTACTATAATAAATTACAATAAATAATACCGACTTAATTTTTTCCCCTCTTTTTATAATCAACTACTAAATCTAATTAATGTCAATTGCACCTAATCCCATTTTATCCCTTTTTAAATAGATAAAACAACCTTTTGCTTCTCCTTATTATATTATTTTTCCCTCCTAGCGTGTTAACTCATTAAAGCTTTAGAACGTATTTGAAATATGTTTTTATTTTTATATTTTAAAAATTATTTTTTATTCTAAAAAACTATTTTCAGATAAAAATAAAAAATAAAAGATGATTAATGTAATAAATATGAAAATATTTTATACAATTATCAAATAATATTTAAAATAAAAAAATAAGTTTAAAAATAATTAAAAGTTATATTTATTTTTTAATTTTTAAATTACAGATTTTAAATTATAATTTTTAAAAATAAATTATCAAAATAAGTTCTTTTATTTTTTTTAAAATAAAAATCATTAAACAAACAGAACCTCGTATTTTCAATTTTCCCCGTCAATTCCTTCTGCTTTTCTTGGGGCAATTTTTCCACCGTAATAATGGGCCATCTTTCCCCCAAACAGCCCTTGGTTGTCCAAAAAATTAGACCAGCCATTTTTCCCTAGGAAGGTTGTGGGCGACAGAATGGTAGCTTTGTTGCCTTCGTCCTTCATTTAGGATTTTAGTTGCTTCTTCGGCGACAGAATGGAAGTCATTTTTTTTTCCTGAACTTGCTACTCCTTGCAAGGGTGCATCTCAGATGAAGAATGAGTGGGTTTTCTTCGCTTGGTTCTGCATTTGGGTTTTGTTATTGCTTCGTTCGAGCTTCATTTTTGCTTTGTTTGTAGGTGCTTATAATGGAGGCATTTTTTCTTTCCTTTTGCTTTTACTACATTATTTTTTATCTGTCTTCTTTGTTCCTCTGTCTTCTTTGGTCGTTTTGGATTTCTGTGGGTATGTTTTGTGTTTTCTTTTCTGATTTTCCTTATGTTCGAATTTCTTCATTCTTGGTTCCATCTCCAATTTCTTTGCTTGGACAGATGCATCTCGACCAAGGAATGGAAATTTTTTTTTCCCCTCCTTGCTTCTGCTTCTGGGTTTGGAATTTCTTAGTTCAACCTTGGTTTGTTCTTCATGTGGAACTGTTTCTATGGATGGAGGTTTGTAATCTTTCACTCTGTTCTAACAAGATGCTTTTTATTCTACATTTTGGCTTCGGGGATTTTGTCGGTTTGTTTTGTATTTTGATTTCAAATTTGGGTTCTATTCAAATTTTTTACTTCTCCCTTCCATTTGTGATTTTGGGTTTCGATGGCAGAATATGAGAGGATTAGACAGCACCCGCTCATATCTTGATGAAATTGAATTGGATTCTGTTTTATTCAGCTCATCTGCAGTGTGGAAGATGAGTAGAAGAACTTGAAATTTTTAAGCTGATTTTCTTACATTCTGCATGCTTTTATTCCTTTTGTTTAAACTATTGTGTCATTGCAAAATTATCTGGTTACGATTTGTCCGACTGGCTAATTTCTTTTATGTTGATGATTTGAATTACATTTCAATTTCCCCTTTTATTTGACCTTTATGGACTGACTTCGCAGAAATGCGTGAGGTGGTATTTTTGGTGCTGCCCCTTGTGTTAAAGTCTACTTTGCAAATGTGCTATATGGAGTTCATGCGCTTATTGGACTCTAAACAGCTGGGATATTCTTAAAGCATGATAAACGAAGGTAGTGACCACCTTTAAATTTCTCTTATATAAACTCAAAAACGATTAGCATGAGCTAAGCAAGCTATTTGAGTTTTTCATAAGTCTATTGGTCCTTAGTAAATGATTAACTAATTTCCTTCAAATTTAGTTATGGTGATGGATTTTTAAGTTTCATATAGTTTCTGCTTAAGTCTTTAATTTTGCTTTAGAAAGTCCATTAATTTATATCTCCAAAACTCTATCAAGGTCATTCCTCCTGTTGTTGCTGTGAACATGAGTAATGATAGGAATGTCATTACATCACAAGCATACCTTTAAACCAAGATAACGGTAGATGATCAAAATTTATTTAAACCATAGCTGAGTTTAGAATATCGAGTTTTGTTCTTTAATTATCTTTATTATCCTTTGAATATGATAATTTGATCTTTTGAATAAAAATCCAAATAAAATGATGTTCATAATTATTTGATCAAGAAATATATGTTGGATTTTTGGTGTGTTTGGAGGTCGAAAGAGTGAGTTTGCTGCAAGCATTAGTTTAGCATTTAAGGATACAAAATATGCAGCTTACTAATTTAAGAAACAAAAGGTTGGATCTAATTGTATGTTTATACTAAAGTATCAGAACAAAAAGATAAAAAAACACGCAACCTATATGGGATGGCACCATAACATATCTTAGTTTTGATAAGCTATAGTTGTCATAATTTTCTTTCTTTTAATATTTTTTTTAAGGATGAAATTTAGGTACAATTGTTCTATTTTAATTCTTTTCATTTCTTCTGTTAGCAAAGGCTTATCGCTTCATATTACCGATTAGTAAAGCATTGAGTACCTTTAGGAATAGCTATGCGCTGCTGCAACTACAACTAATTGATGAGACAATTTTCAAGTCTTTGGTCAAACAATCTGGTTGGTGGATTTTAATCAACATCAGAGGTCAAGTCCTTTGCGGCAAGTCCTATAAAATCTTCTAACAAAAGGTGGACTTGCACATTTTTAAACAAGAGATAAATTGCCCATTGCATATAGTTGGTGGGAATAATTGCAACTTACACTTCTTTGTATCAAGCCTATCTTCATTATTTATATATGCATCTGTAAGGAGCCGTCTTATCTACAGCCACCTCCCACTTGTGGGTAGGGTGAAGTTTTTTCTCTCACTATCTCAATTAGTACTCATATCCAAAATAATTGATAGAATTTTATTTAAAGAACTTCTAATTTATGGCTTGATTACATGCAAACTGTTACAAGAAGCATTGCTAACATGGGCCATTGTTGATTATGATTAAACAAATTGAAAAGTTTTAATCATTTTAGTGCCATGTAGAAAATTGTTTCTTTTGTAATATTATCTTTTAATGGTAATTGAAGTTTTGAACTCTTATATTGCACTGTGCCCTCTGCAATCAGCTTTTGATAATTGGTTATTTTAAGTTGATTGCTGCTTTTCTACTATCTTGATAGCATATTAGTTCTAAGTTGAACATTGAATTAGTTCGAGCTTTAGGTATTATTTTTTTTCTATTTTATATTATTCTAGTCATTGAATTTGATGAAAGCAATATGGAGTACATTTTTTTTTCCTTCCTTTGTTGAGTTGATCTCTCTAATATGTCTTTCTTCCTATCTCAGCGCTTTTGGTTTTGGCTCTCCTATTGCAGTTTAATGGCTCATAAAATGGTTCTTCTATTATATAATTTGATTTTGAGATGGTGAGAAGCTTAAACCTAAAGTAGTATATGACATATTTTCTACTACTCAAGTTACACATTGAAAAGAACTATTTTGAATCAGGGCTATTTATGTTATCTAGAAGACGGTTACACTGTGAGGGGTAAATTATTTGCAACAAGTTTTGGAGAGGATTGGATTCATGAACAATTTGGTTGTATCTTCAGCAGCATTGTTTCATATCATAATAGGTACTTTTCTAAAATTGAGTGTAACATATCCTTTTATACAATTTGAAAACTTCATTTAAGAGATTATTTTTTCATATAAGATTACATAATGTGTTCGGATGAGTTGTGTTGTCTTTTATAGATCCTAATGTTGAGAGTATCCTTAATCTTTTTTAAAGGCTGAACATATGTGTACCAAGGGATGAAAGATTTGGCCACTTGAAAATGGTAGAGTTTCTTTCTTATACATTGAAATCCATATTTCAATTTCTCAAACATAAGGTAGATTCACTTCTTGACAGCACACCCAGTGAATTTGATAGCTCTGAAGATAATTTTTTGAGCTGATGAGGCACTGGAAATTTAAGGAAATCAAACCTGAGATTAACCTTGATGGGTTCACTATAGATGAGGTGAATTTTTCTTTAGTATATTTTTATATTAAGACTTCTGCAATAGCTTTGAATTACTAAGTGAATTACCTTTTATACCAATTTTTTTATTGTCTTTAATTGCATAGGCAATCAAAGAGAAGAAATTATTCATACTAGATCACCATGATACACTCATGCCATTCTTGAGGTGAATAAACTCCACTTCCATAGAGACACATGCAATAGGACAGTTCTTTTCTTGAACAATTATGGGAATATAAAGACATTTGTCATCGAATTGAGCTTGCCACATCCTAATGGAAATCAATTTGGTGCCATTAGTAGAGTTTGCACACCTGTGGCTTAGTGTGTTTCATCCTATTCCTTTGCGATTGGTTTTTTCTACATCTACTGTTTTCATATTAAGTTGACAATTATTTGTGATTGATGTAGAAAAATGTTCCTACCAACTCTACAATAGAATTTGTTTACACATCAAAGGTTTATGTGCTTTCCTTATCGTCTTAAATAAAATGCAACTGATAGGATTGTCATTCTATGTTACTATGTCATCATGCCATTATCACATGCAGCATACTCAATTTTATGTTTCATAGCAATGCATCCTCTTCTAATTGATCATAATTCTTTGGTGCTTTGTTAGTGTTTTTTCCTTTTTTTCTTTTTTCTTTCTTTCTTTTGTTTGGGGGGGGGGGGGGGAGCGAAGAGCATATCTTCTTGAGTTAATAACAGACGGTCATGAATTCTGTGGAGAGGATTGATCAGTGGTAAAGATAAAAGCACCAGACCCATGACGAGGAAGGCTTATTCTGATATTGCTTCTTTTCAGCATACAATCTTGCTGTTTTCATCACAGCCTTGGTATTACTTTGGATGATGAGAGGAACACTTGATTATGTGTCGTTCAACAGATTATATTCATTTAAATGCATTAAGTGATAAGCATATTGGCAATTGTGTGTTCAGTGCTTTAAAAAAAAAAGGAAAAGAAAAGAAAAGAAAAACACTTTATGCTTGGTCTTAAATGCAGATAGGCCAAATAATTTTCATGCATAACCTCACCTCTAATTAGGTCATCCTTTAATCTTCCCTGTTGCCATCTGATGCATGCCAAGTTATATCTTGTATTGAGAGGAGTTAATGCTTGTCCTACATTTACCATCTTTAGGCTCGAGCGAAGTGATTTGCTTTTCCTACTCCAGTTTATTAAGATTTGGGATTCCCTCATGTCAATGCATTTTTGTGTACATCCTTCTTCCATTAGTTGAATTTTATTGAGTGATATTACTATTGGCCAGAGTCAATGCTATTCAACTCCAACCAACAGAGTCAATGCTATTGATCGGCTGAGGAATATGCCGCAAGATTGAGCTTTGGGAGCCTTTATCTTGCAAGGAACAATTGATTTAGATGTACATATACAGGGCAAGGTTGCCATCATTATTAGCGCTGGTGGATCACCTACAGTCCAATCACTTACCATACTTTTTATAACATCTCGAAGTTTACAACATGATCAATATCTTGGTGGTAAAAGCCTAAGCTGAAGATCATTTATGATCTGGAGAAAGGACAGTGTATAGTGAGAGGAGCTGGTAGACATCGAATCCATAGTTGAAGAGCACATCAAATATTTGTTTAATGGCCTATATTAGGATTCAATGATTGAACATATATGTTGTGTTAGGTGAGTTGAGTGCTTTGGCTGTAAACTCCCTTTTTTTTTTTGGAGAGTGTTAGGTCATTATATATGTCATTTTGTTGCCTTATTGGAGTGGAAAAACGAGTAGATTGGGAATTGGAGTAGAAACTAACCGGACAATTAAGTGCGAGACTATACTTTCTAGGAGAAAATACAAATAAGTTCTTTAAAATATAGCTTAGTTTTATTAGAAAAAAATTGAAATTTAAAAAAGTGACAATATTAACAATTAAGTCTAAGAATTTTAAAATATATTTATACAATTCATTCAATTGTTTCTAATTTTTTAACATGAATTCAATCAATTTCTTAATGGAGGTTTTTTTAAAATAAATTACTAATGATTTAATTTATTTTTTTAATTACTGCTTCAATTTTACTGTACTAAAAAAGTTTCAAAAAATGCGTCTCATCTTTATCTTTTCCTGTTTCTTTTAATTAAAATTTTAATATTTTGATTTTTTTTTTAAATTTCAGGGACTATTTATAAGTTTTGAAACTTTAAGAAGGTTATATGATAATAGAAAAAATTTTTAACATACACTAATGGAAGAACAAAATATACCAATTTAGTAACCTACTTTGTATGAGGCGGGAGAATGTGTATAGTTTATGTTTTATATGTTTGTAGTTAATTGAATTTTATAATTATGATTCATAATAATTAATTAGTGTTGATTAGATATAATTTTCTCATAACGTATAATAGGCATTTTTAATTATGTTTCTAGCTATTTTTGTAAAATCTGTGCATTGCACTAATGTTTATACTCTATTACCGCTCATGCCAGCGGGGAAATTGGAATTTTCACAATAGAAAAGAACCAGTCACGTAGAAATAAGTCATCTAGGAATTAATTTAATTAACAAACTCGGAATCTCCTTTTCTTCATTCAAATCGTGAAGAACCTGCAGATAAGACTATGCAGACAGGAAGGACAAGTAGGCCACAACCATCCATATATTTTCTTCTTCGCCTTTTTTCAACTGAGGTGCAAACTTGCACATGGAGGCCTCATTGTGAATATTTTTTCTATTTCAAAGTCAGTGGTCTTATTCAACTAATTGTTGATTCATTGAAAATTATCTTGATTCTAAATGGACTTAATCTATTAATAAATAGAAGTTTGAATTTTGAACATAATTCTTATCAAGAGTAGAGAAATTCATAAATACTCAAATAAAACTACTCCTTAGTGTAATTGTCCCCTCAGCCACCATTTTATCTAAAAAGGAAAAAAGTTGGAGTCTCATTCAATTATAGATTAAAATTCTATTTTAATCTTCAAAGTATTCAATTTATATTATATTCATTTTTGAAATAAGATTTATATTAATTTAGTTTCTAAAGTATTAATTTCAAACAAAATTTTAATTTATATGCTAAACAGTTAATATTTGATAAAAAAAAATTAAAATTTTACTTAATTTTGAAAGTTTATAAATTAAATTAATATAAATATTATTTCAAAAATAAAACTGATATAAATTAAATATTTTAAATATTAAAATAGAATTATAGTGTCAATTATATGTCAAGTATCTAGTCCAATTGCAGCCTGCCTTTTGACTACAATAGCAGAACCGTTAGATTGATGCCACATTGTACAAAGGGAAAAACGCTCGTGTTATATTTGTCGTTAAACCTACAACTATTATTATTTTGATTTCGACACCCAGTGAAGATGCTTAATCCAATTTTGACCCAAATAAATACAAAGACCCAGCAAACATAAAGTTTGGTCGATTTAAAAAAAAAAAAAAAAAGGCAAACACGTTGAAAAATACATATTATTTATTAAATAAATTATACTAATTATTTAATTAATGTGCTAAATTATAGCAATTATATATTAAAAAATGTTAAAATATTAATTAATTATTATATATTAAAACATGATAAAATACTCATTATTTATTAAAACATATTAAAAAATTAATTATACATTAAATATTTTAAAACAAAATTTTTTTTACAATGATAATAATTTATCAAAAGTTAAAATTACGACATGTTTTTGGCGTAGAACGACACACTAGCATTATACATTGCCATACTTAATACTTAGAGTTAAGAGAGGTTTATTGGGATGAGGTCATTAGACTAGTCGTGCTTTCTACACAGGTATATTAGTATATTACGACATTTTTGCTTGAAAATTTTTAAATAATCTGTATAAATTTTTTTAGAAAAGTGTATTGAATTTGAGCTTATAAATTTGTAAGCTTACAAGTTTAAACTTAAAAATTTTCTTACCTGTAATTAGGTTGGAATGTGAGTTGAGTTAAAAATGAAAGAAGTCTGGGATATACTGGCTTGTAGCTTGCTTGGGATTTGGGGCTAGAAAATATATCCATGGAATTAGAATTTTTTTTTTTTACTGGCAATATATAGTTCTAGGGATTCTTGTCATCAGAGACTACTAGCATTGTCTTTGCCATTATTTGTGGTGTATTTGAAAACAAAAAATTAACATTTAACTTAATAGATAAGGTTTAAAATAATATTTTATTTGTTTAATTTGTTCATAATGAATTATAAAATAAGTAAAAATTCATTTATAGAATATTTAAAAATATTAATTTAATATTTAATTGAATAGGTTCAAGCTTAAATTAGATCTTATTTGTTTGATCTATTAAGATTGAGTATCAATTTCAATCAAAGTCTACTTAATCTATTCAATAGCAATTGTTTAGTTGAATACAACCAGCAGCTCCTTCTATTTTAAAATTTTGAAATTATGCAACATTTGAATATTTTGTAATAAACTTTCAAACTATTATTTACAATATTTAGTGCTTAAATTTCAAATATTACAAATTTAGCACTTAAGTTCAGTTTCATGTTTAATTTTAATATTTAATAATTATATATACAATTTATATTTAGCATAAAAATGTAATGTATAAAATTTTTAAAATTACAATCAAGGATAATTTTGAAACTATACAAAATTTTAATATTTTCAAACTAAATTTTCAAATTATTAATTAAATTCAAAAATTAAAATATGAAATTATTAAAATGCTATAAACTTAACACTTAATAAATTTAGCACTTAAAATTTAGTCTTTAATTTCAGCACTAAATATTTTAGTAACTTTATTGCTAAAGATTGATAAGTACAATTCTCTCATAATTCTGGAGAACAAAGCATAAGTTTTGTTTTATATAATAAATAAGTTAATTTATAACTTATTGACATTATCAATAAGTTATAAGTTATTTTAGGTGTTTTGCATGCAAGTTTATTAAAAAAAATAATTTCTAATTTAATAATATTTTATAACTCTATTTCGTATAAGTAGTTGATAAGTTAATTAATAATTAATAAACTAACTAATAGTTAATAACTTATAGCAAATAGTTAATAAGTTAATTAATTGTAAAAAAAGTATTTCATAAAATGAGTTGTTAAATTAGTTAAAATTACAAATGTTATAAAAGAATATATTAGTAAAAATAGATATATAAATTTAAATGATTCATATTTATCTAAAAATTAAATTATATTAACACAATTAAGATATTCAAAATTAAAATATAGCATCTAATATATAATTAATCATATTTTGTGAACTTATATATTTATTTAATTAATTTTTTATTTTATTATTATTTATAAAAAAATATAATTACTTAGAATATAATTAATAAAAAAAATAAAGATAAATTTGAAAATAGCTTCTAAGTTATAAGTTACCGAATATAACTTATTAAAGCTTTGTTTTACATAATAAATAAAATAATTTATAATTTATAAACTAAATTAATAAACTAAAAGCTAGTTTTTAGAAGTGTTTCTCGCACTTACTTATTAAAAAAAAAGAAGTTCTGATTTAATAAATTACTTGAAATATCTTATAACTTATAAACTACTCCTTCTTCAAAAAATTTTCAAATCTATCCTTATTCTTTTTATTAATTTATAACTCATACCTTTTATAATATAAATGTAAATATTTTTTATAAAATATAATTAACTTAATTTTAATATAACTATATTTTAATTTTAAATTATAAATATATAAAAATATGAATGTAAATGAATAAATAATATCATAAAATATAATTAATTATATTTTAAGTAATTATAATTTTGTTATAAATAATAATAAAATAAAAATTTTACAAGTAAATAAATATATAAGTTCATAAAATATAATTAATTAAATATTAAATACTATATTTTTGTTTTAAACTGCTTAATTATATTAATATAATTTAATTTTTAAATGAATATAAATTATTTTAATTATATATTTATTTCTATTTATATGTTCTTTTACATTATTTTACAATTTCAGTTAATTCAATAACTAATTTTTAAAATTTTTTTAAACAATCAATTATCTTACCAACTATTAGTTATTATTTATAAATTATCAGTTATCGATTAACTTATTAATTATCAATTAACTTATCAGTTACCAACTAATTTATTAATTACTTGCACAAAACAGAGCTTCAATCAAAGCCTTTTTTTTTTTCTAATAAGTTAACGCATAAAACATCCATAGATGTTAACTTATAATTTATTAATCAAGTTAATAAATTATAACTTAACTTATTTATAATATAAAATGAAGCTTATATCTTATCAATTTTTTTCCAAATTTATCATTTTTCCTTTGATTAATTAACAACCCACACCCTTAATCATGTAAATCTAAATATAATTAATTATATTTCTACTATAAATAATAGTTAATTAAATACAAATTATGTAAATAAACAAATTTGCAAATTATAAAATATAATTAATTAAATTTTAAAAAATTATATTTTTAGTTTGAATATCTTAACTATGTTAATATAATTTAATCTTTGAATAAATATAAAATAATTTAATTTATATATTTATTTATATTAATATATTCTTTTATATTTTTAATTCATTCAACTATTAATTTTGTGAGATACTTTTAACTTATCTATTATTAATTAACTTATACATACATCTAGAACGGGTTAATTACTTTTTTCTATTAAAAAAAATTAACAGTTATGCAAATAAATCAGATCGCAGCAGACATAAATGAAAAAGTACACAAGACCATACGTATTGGGAATTGATTGATTAATGTCCTACTTTAACCCAATTCGAGATATATAGGAAAGGGGATTAAAGTTTCCTTAAATTACTCATTTTGAACCATTGCTGGATTTAGAATTATAGGAACAACAAAAATCACAAATATGAAGGTAACATCCTCATCTTTATACCAACATAATAAATTTTCTAACTAGCACGGATTTTTACATCAGTTAAATCAGGCTCTGTCCAACAATAAATAAAGGAATATTTAGCACGGATTTATTATTACTTTCAACTTTCAAAAAAATCTTTTGGTATAATATTAATTAAGAATAATTATAATTATAATATATTTAAAAATTAAAATTTTAATTAATACTATCTATAAATTTTTAAAAAAATTAAAAATAACAATAAATAAAGGAATATTTATTGATTTTTAAACATATCTATTAAGAGTACAGTTAACATTTGCCTATCATTATCAATTAATAAACAGATATTTTCATTACTATAACAGAGATGTCTTAATGAAAAGTTGAAAAAAGCGGGTCTAGTCGGGTTTTAACATCTTAAAGCTAAGACTCTTTCAAACTGATGTCTTCAACTCAACTTATCCGACTTCGACTTGTTTAATTTTTCATTTTTAAAAGACTAATTAAATCTAATCAGAACAAACATAATTTTTATTTATAACTACAAAAGACTAATATTTTAAGCTTTTTACATTACAAAGTTTCATTTAAAAATAATTTATAAGTTATCGTTTTAACCTAAACTATTTTGCATTATTAAATTTGGGTAAACTGCAATGCCATTTAATAAGTCAATCTGTTTAAAATAAATTGAGAAATTGTCCAAAGTAAATAAAGATAACAATTATAATAATCATAAAATAATATTTAAAACAACTATAGGATATGTATACTCTTAAACAAATATGATAATATAGAATATAAAATAATATTTTTAATTTTACTCTACATTTAAATTTATTTATTTATTAAATAAAGCACATAACAGAAGACAAAATTAATAGCTCACAAATAATGCGATTGGTTTGTTATACCACGCCACTAATTAATGAAGAAAATGAGTCTTCTTTGTTCGCAGTATACGGTACAAGCTGCGACTGGCGAGAAGGAGAAGATTTCGTGTCTTCACGTGATTTGGCACCCAATGGTTAACTGATGGGATGTTATTGCTTGTAGTCATTTCATAAACTTCAACAAGATCGATTTGGATCAATCACTAAGTGCATTATTAATATAATAATAATATATTGACGAATTATAAATTTTTATTATATATAAATTTAATATATTTTATAATAATAAATTAATAATTAAATTTAATAATATATTAATATATTATTAATATATTATTAATATATTAATACAATTTTGAATTTTTCTTTGAACTATCACATTTACTCAACATTTTGATAGAATGGCCCAACCTTTCTTTTTTTTTATTTTTTTTTATCTTAAACAAATACTTTAAAAAAGAGGCAGTAAAATTACACCAGTCTAGGAATTGATATGTTCCTCTTATCAAAATCCAACAAAATAGAAACTCTTGAAGGAGACAATAAAATATTTAACATATTACTACCATTGATAGCATGCATAACAACAAAATCAGCAACTTAATCGGTTTTTCTATACACATACTTAAGTTATGGATTATCTAGTTGCTAAAGAAACTCCCTACACTCCTCAATTAAGCTAGCAAAACTAGAAGAGCAATTAGCAGCAAAATTATTTAAAAACATTATGATAATAAGAGCATCTAATTCAATTACAAGTGGGAGAAGGGCCCTATTTTTAACCAAATACAAACCATCCCTTAATCTCATCATTTTAGCCACAAAATTTGAGTATTTTCCTAACCCTCTTGAGCAACCCACAACCTAGTTGCCTAACCAATCACAAATGATTGTAGCACCAACAGCTGGCCCTGGGTTACTTTTGGATGCACCATTAGTATTCAATTTGTAATAGCCTAAGGAGGAGGGTCCTGGCTAACATTCATTACTTACCTATTAAATGTTTGATTTGGGACTGTCATAATAACTCAAAATCTATAAGGTTTACTTAAAATAGTGATTTTTAAATCAATGTTGCTTGGTGATTTGCAAACATTTTCTTATTTCTAAGAAGCCATATATTTCAAAGTGCAAAAGTAAAAACAATAGCCCATTTAACTGGACTATTATAACTTAATTAATTGGAAGTTAAATTTGTGTACAACCATGGGTAAAAATTTAGGTGAAAAGTTGATGACCAAGAATTAGGTAGGGGAAAGGAGTGCCAAAACATCATCACAAAAGGACATTCTCAAAAGATATGCCCAATATTATTGATCCCAATATCATAAAATACACAATTGGGAGAAACATTCATACCTCTATAAATTAAGAATTCCCTTGTGGGAAGTTAGTTCTAAGACAAGAGCCCAAGAAAAAATTAAATTTTTGGATATGTATCAACATTCCAAATCCAAGGAGAGTTCTAACTAGGTTTTCCATTCAATTGATTTTTAACAAAAAGATAAACACTTTGCATAGTACAAACCCCTAATTTGGATAGACCCTAAATCATTTTATCATTCCTATTGATTAAACTGAAGGGGTTTCCTAGACTCACAAAAACTAAGTTAGGGGTAATTCCATAGGGATAGTACTAAGGTCCCAAAAACCATTAACAATTAAATCTTTAATATAGAAGTTATATGTTTTTTTGGGCAAGGGGCCTTCTATAAGAGACCTTAGAGTGCCTTTATCAAGCCACCTATCAGTCCAAAAGTTTATCCGAGCTCCATTCCCTATGACCCATTTAATTCCCTAATAAATAATATCTCTTGTTAATTTCAGAATTTTCCAATTATGAGAGGTATTTTTCCTTATTACAGGTTGTCCTTCATTATTATGGTGGAGGTATTTAGCCTTCAGGATTTTAATCCACAAGTAAGTATCATTCTCTAAAAAAGTCCAGGCTAATTTTGTTAGGCAAGTCAGATTCATTAATGAAGGGTCTTTAATACCCAAACCTCCCTCAGACTTTGACAAGGTAATGACATTCCAACTAAAGAGAGGAATTTTCCTTGGGTCAGCAGAATTAGCCTACAAAAAATTCCTAATGACTTGACCTATTTGATGATGGATAGACTTAGGAATTTTTTTAGCAACTCATATGATACAGAGGGAGGGTTATCAAGGCAGAGTTAATAAAGATCACTCTATCAGCAGAGGATAAATTATTTGTCTTCCAACCATTAATCCTCTCTCTAAGTCGATCAACTATGAAAGTGAAATCAGTTGGTTTATAATTATCTTTTATCTCCATGTCAAGATATTTTCCCAACCTCCTACTATGATTAATTCCTAACTTTCTACTAAGTCTATCCTTGATAGATAACTTAACATTCCTAGGAAGATAGATTCTAGATTTATCCCTATTGACTTTCAACTATAATATTGAAGCAAAATGAGCTAGAACTTGATTGATAATATGAGGTAGAACTTGATTGATAATATGACTGCCCGGCCTTTCATTCACTGGATGAAAATGTTTTCTCAATATCTCTATTCAACACAATTAATGTTAAACTTAACAAATTATAAGACCCCGTCCTATTTTCACTAAGTTATATAAAAAATATAATTTTATAGAAAATATAAATAAATAAATTTTTTATTAATCATTAACTATTAAAATGAAGAAAATAAAAATTTAAAGAAAGTTTTAATTACCAAAGAATATAAGAATTCTGTTTACTCACACTCCATTAATTAGAAGAGTTTTCCACGTTATTCGTAAATATAAGTTGATGACTAGCTTATCATTTTATCGTTATCATGAGTTTGAAAATACATATATATTATATTAATATTTTATATAAGTTTACTATTTTTATAGTAAATTAAAAGATAAAAAATTACAAATTTGGAAAAATTATTATAGAAAGAGATATTAAAAATATGATTTCAAAAAAGAAGAACTAGAGATAATCTTTCTAATTTTTTTTATTATAGTTTTGAAGGGCATAAGTATTTTGATAATGTATAAAAATTTAATTTCTTATAAATGTTAATTCCTAATTATTGTCAATCACAAAAATAACTTTAAACACTTTTTGAGAAATTCCTAAACAAGAATTTGCATTTTAAAAAATTCAACTTCGTGTGGATAGTTAATTTCTATATAAATCTTGTAACTCATAATTATTATCTTGCATCTAAAAAAAATAAATATGAGATATACATCTAAAAATTGTGTGAGATTTACAATAACATCTAATATTTTTATGAATAAAAGTGGACATTATAGTGAAACTAAAAAATATATATAATATGAAAATAAGATGATTGAAAGAGAATTTTACTTTATTTTTGTAACATGTTTGTTACTTGTTTAAGAAGAAAATGAAAAGAGAGGCAAATATAAGAGTAGAAAATATTTAAACGCTACAAACATAAAGCTCATATCTCCTTGTGTTTAAGATTCTTCTTTTGTATTAAAAAAGAGTCATTTAAATACATTAACTGATAAGCATATTGGCAATTGTGGGTGCAGTGCTAAAAAAAGGAAAACACTTTATGCTTGGTCTTAAATGCAGATATGGGCCAAATAATTTTCATGCATAACCTCACCTCTATTGTAACTTGTATAACTAAGAAAGTACCAAAACGTTTTCAATACCTTTTATGCGACACTAGTTTATATATGGACAAAAAATGACTATACATGCAACACGTTTAATTCAACTGCTAAAACAATCATCCAGAAGCATGTCTTCAGTCTCTGACAAGTCAAAGCACCCAATCACAGGGCGTGAACTTGGTGAGCTATAGTGGTAAGAGTATCCGAAGATAAAAAATTTTAAGAAAATGTAATGAATTTCAACAAAACTCAACAAGTGAATAATTTACTAATAAATTCATAATTATTGAAAATTCAATTCAAGTGTAAATTTAGTAGAAAATGATCTTAAGAAAAAAAATCTTCAATCCAAAATTTTATGATTTACGAACTACCCAAAATATCTATACACCATAAATCATGGTACTAGAAAATAGATAAATTATAAAACCATGTTCCAAGCAAGCATAAAAGTCTGCCATGTATTGGTTATGAAAACCAAAGTAAAATAAGAACTTAAATATTTGACACACCATGAATCATTTGGACTTCAAACAAATGAATCAAGAAGTATGACTACGAAAATTCAATTATGGATTGTTAATGCAAAAATTGAGACTTCCAATATGTAGTCACAAAGGAGAAAGCATACAACTCCAAACCTTATAAAGGATACCTTCGTGATTTTCCTAGATAATCCATCTATACAATATCAATATCAATATTAATATCATTTTTCATTTTATATCTCTGCCAATTCAATCTCCTATTATCACTCTAATTTTTCAAATGCATTTGGAAGGCTTCCTAAAGAAATTCTTCAAGGTTCCACCAAATTTAAACTTTATAATACAGTTCAATATTACTTTTTCATAAAAATAATAACCATTCACAAAGATCATATGATCTTGGGTTTTTCTAATCTATGCATCTAGTGCATAGGATAAGAGTTAATTAATGCTCGTGCCAACTAAGATTTTTTTTCATAAAAGTGATAATAATTAATGAAATAATTTATCTTTTTCTGGTAAAAATAAATTATAATTAATTATTTTATTAATTAGTGCCACTTTTACGAAAAAAAATTAATTAACATGAGCATTAATTAATCCTTATTCTATGCACTAGATGCATATATTAGAAAAACCCTTTATGAGTTTGGAAGTAAAATTATTGACATTTCAAATGTCACTCCCATAAGATACAATAATCAAAATTTTAAATATCAATTTAGGTAATCTTAAGGTTTTCAAATATGAAACTATGTAAATCATATTATCAAAATTAAAAACCTATAAAATAATTTATAATAAATAAAGCATAATTTTCTAGTACGGGTGACTAATGAAATTCTAATATAGTTTAAAATCGTAGTGTAGTATAAACTCAGTGTTTAAATCAAATAATAATAATAATAATAATAATAATAATAAACTTTTCCTTTGCATATATCAAAATAAGGGAGTAAAATATCTACTCATCCTCATGGATTAGGGTGTTGATTCAACAAGTGGGTTCTCGCTATTTTTTTCTTTTTTTTTATTTCAGTCTGGGATGTCACAATTCTGCCTTTATTCTTGCTGAAGTTTCACGAACTAAACCTGTCCAATATGATGAAAATACAAATTTTTTTTTCATAGATGGGGCTTAGGGTTTGTGAGTATCTCCCTCGGGAAATTTTAGTGTGGCTGACAACTAAAGATATGGATATACTCAGTTTTTAAGGAAGTTTTGGGTAGCTTAAATAGATTTGGGGTTGCTTGCTTTGCTACACTTTAGTGGGGGATACGAACATGGCAGCAATTTAGCCAACGCTGGAGCTGGACCCCCCCCCCCCCGCTAGCGCCTAATGTTGAATTGCTGACACAACAGCACTCGTCGAAGACAACGATGATGCACCGCCATGAGAAGGTGCGCTGATTCTGCCAGTTCGACGCTCCTTATTCAGTAGTGTGGGGGAGTGTGAAGAGCATGAGGTTTAATCTTATTACTGTAGTTGCTTGCGAGAAATAAAGAGGCGGATTTAGCCAATCAAAACCATGTGCTTCGGCAAAAGTGAGGAGGTCTTTAACTGGGTCCGATTGGCTATTTTAAATCATGCTAACATGCTGCCTTGCGTTTTATGGTAAGAGAAGAGAGAGAGAGATACATGTGAAAAGAAGTTAAAGTTAAAAAAAGGAAAGGCTTAAGGAAAATTAGGTTTAAAGTTCAAGGCTTTAGGTTTTTCATTTCTAAGTGGGGTCTTGCATTTTATGGAAAGAGAAGAGAGAGACGCACGTGGAAAGAAATTCAAGTATTCATATAAAAAAAAAAAAACAAAGAAAGGAAATTAAAGTAACAAAAAGGAAAGGCTAAAAGAAAATTAGATTTTAAAGTAAGGGGTCCAGTGTTTAGTTAGTTCAATACAGGGTGCGTTTAGAAATATGGAGAATAAATGAGTGACAAATTAAAAGTAAAAAATAAAAAATTTAAAATGAAAGTAGAGAAATTAAATTAACAATAAATAAATAAAAAAGAGTATTAAATTAATAATGTAAAATACCAAGTGTCAATGACAGAATTGTAAAATAAAGAATTAAATGAGAGGGAAAAAAATTCATATGATGCAAAAAATTATACGTTAACTCACTTTTGTTCTACAAAGTTCCAATTTTTGAAGCCCAAAACATTACACAATTGGTTTGTAGACATTTACACGTAAATTTTTGAATAAATCAAAATAATTTTTTATTAGTCATTAAAATAAATGATGCCTTCAAATTTCAAAAGAAGTAATTAGAAAAAATTAGAAAAAATTTTAAACACACTGAAACACAGCAGAAATTTTATATAAGGCTTTACAATAAAGGAACATCTATATATCTTCTTCTAAAACTTTTGTATTTGTAAATTTTCCTCTTAAAATAATTTCCAAAAAAAGTTTGGTTGTGTGACTATAAAGTTTAGAAAAACCGTGTTGGTGTACTGCATCTAAACAATAATTTTTTTGGGGAAGTTACTTAAATTAAAGGTGGCTTTTCTGTTATTGTTTGAACATCCATGTTTTATTTACTTGGTGTTTGGATCTCATCTCATTAGCAGCAAGAAGTTTTTCCTTCCTATCATATCATATATGATTTCATTTTAGTTTGTGTATAACTTCACTTTCAATCTACTGCACTCACATCGCCAACCAGGAGTTGTAGTTTAAGATTATCAATATAGAACTTTTTTTTTTTTTTTTTGGAAATGAAAAATCTTATTAAGAAGGAATAGAATACGTAGTTAGAGGATAAGAGACCTTCACAAAAATTGCCATGTTTAAGGAGAAAAACAACAGTCCTCTGACCAATATAAGTGATATTTGTATCCAAATTACTTTGTCAAGAGATTTTTTAGAATCTCTTGCTTGCTATTAAGTAATAACCAATTGTACTTCTGGGAAATTATTATACAGTTAATTGTAACATATCCAATTAGACTTCTTAACAGATAATTGCATATTGTATATGAGAGTGGTTTTTGCTTGAACTTGCTTCCATTGCCTTTCATATATATGCATTTTTTCATACACAGCATTAGACAATGCGCTTATACCGGCTGCTAGCCATCTAGATTGAATTTTGTCTCTCAGTTATGATCCATTAAGTCCATAACATTAAGGGTTTGGAAGACTTAATTTTAATGCTAGCTAAGCCTTGAACATATAGAGTAGGTAATGTTTTTAATTTGGACAGGAAGGGGCAATTTCTAGAATGATTGAATGTAGGTCTGCTAGTAAATCGTAACTACCATGAGCCATCCTGTATGCTTTTTTTGGCATGTAATTTTTTCAAAATTCATTTCATTTCATTTCAATTGAAATGATTTCAATTCATTTATAAATGAATTCTATTGTTTGGATACTTTATCAAAAATAATGATTTCAATTCATTTGTAAATCAATTATTTTATTTAGAATATATTAAAAATATATGAAATTTAATTAAAAAGTAAATTTTAATGATATTATGATGAATATAATGTTAGAAAGAGGGTAAAATTTTTATATAAAATATTTTTTTGGTCAAATGAAATGAATTCTAATGAAATTCTTGCTAAATTGGATGGATTTCATGATGACACAATATAATTAAAATAGGAATTGTAAATGAAATGAAATCCTTTTATATTTAAAGCCAAACACCATTTTTTTAAAAAATTCATTTGAGAATGAAATAAAATCTTGTTTTTAATATTGCCAAACAAGGGGTTATTAATGAGCTTTCCTATTTCATTATTCATAGAATATTTTTTGTTTTATGTTTATTTTCCTATTTCATAAAGAATTAGGTGACAAAAAAGAAATTATGAATAATTAGATTTGCCTATACATCTATGCTACTATAAATCTATAATGGCTAGGATAGACAATTTTTCCTTTTTGTCAATAGCTTCTATTTTTACAAGCAAAACAATTACTTTTTAAATTTTCCTACCATGTTTACTTCTCTAGATACTAAATGTTAAATGTTTGTTAAAATTTGAAGGTCAAAATTGATGAGTGATTGATTTGATATATCTGAGGTTGACTCTATCTTTATTGTGCCTTTCTTCATTTTCTATAAGATATAATACTTTACCTAGATGATTCTTTATTTGCTTACTTTTCAAATTTTGGCATGTTTTAGAATGATGTAAAATTGTCATGTTTTATGATATGATATATATCCTTCTAATTAGACAAGAAGTAGAAAATGATAATTAACATTATATGAGATTAAATGTATATTTTACTATTTTTGTTAGTACATAAAATGGATAGGGATGTTTTGCCCATTAAAGCCTAGACAAATTAGATAGAAATGTGATCACTTAGAAAATATTGAAATTTAGAGATTTAATCCAAGTTGTAAGCATCCAATAACTTTCGAAATGATTAGTAAACAATTTTCTTCCATTGTCCAAAATGTTAATAAGAAAGTAATGATAAATAATAAATATTTTAAAATAAAAATAAAACAATATTAATGCTATTTATTAAAACTAAAGCAATAATAATAAATTGAATTAAATTCAATTAAAAATAAAAGCGATGATAGTATTAATAGGAAAGTAATAATAAATAATAAAGATAATATAATACTTAATAAGATTTATGAAATAAAAATACCAATATTAATAATAATATAATAATGTAATAAGTATAATTATAAAATAATAATAGGTAAAAAATGAAAGTAAAAATAATAGTGATAATAATAAATAATAAAATAATTAATAAGACTTGTGAAATAACAATATTAAATATTATTAATAATATAATATTTAAATATTATTATTAAAAAATAATAATAAATAACAGGATGATAAAATAATTAATAAGACTTGTAAAGTAATAATACTAAATGTTAATAATATTATAATATTAATTAATTTAATAATAAAAAAGTGAATTACCATTAATAATAAAAAAATGAATCACCATTTTGATCATAATTTTACCTCAATATAAACTTATGTCATTTCTAAGTTCTTTTATTTCAAACCTTGAAGGTGTATGGCATATTACTTCATTACAATTGTAATAAACCTTTAACAATTATTTTAGCTTGAATCTAGATGGATGAATGCCCATCACATCATAGATGAATGTACAATAGATTACAGGGTAATGGAAAGGGGTTCACAGATGAATTCTTAAGCAATGTTGAAAGCTTTGTATAGCAACAACTAAGCTATTAGAAAGATGGTGTCATTATATGTCCTTGTAGATAGCATCGAAATAAAAAGGTTCCTTCTTGTAAATGATGTTAAGTTTTATCTTTATAGATATGGGTTTATAAAAGATTACTAATATTAGCCTGGCCATAAGGAGGCTATCCCAATAATAGTTGCGAGTGAAAGATTAGACTCTAGTGTAAAGGAACTTATGACATTTTCTAATAAGTTTGAAAGTATAATTTTTAATGCTAGTCATTCATATTTTAAGGAACACTTTCAAGCTAAGCAACATGAGTCTCCAAACAGAGAATGTCAACTATTTAATAGAATGTTAGAGTTTTTTGAACAATTATTATGGCTTTCATGTAACAATCATATTGAATTATCATGGGCTGTAAGAATACTTAGTACTAAATTAGATTTCAATAAGCCACAAAGATACTTTGATCAAATCATGCAATTATGTGTAAAGTCAAACCTACCAAACAATCTTTCTCTTAAAAATTTGTATAGCGCAAAGCAAAGAGTTTACACACCCAGACTCATGTATTAAAAAATTGATTATTGCAAGAATAATTACAAAATTTATTATAAAGATGCTATCAACGAGAGAGAATGCAAGATTGGTAATGCTCCCCACTATAAACAATGTAGGCCAAGAAGGCTTAAGCATAAAGAAGTACCATATAATAAGCTCTATTATATGCCGTTCATTCTAAGACTGTGGAAACTAAATGCATCAATGAAATCATCCCACATATGAAGTGGCACCATAAGCATCGTATAGTGAATGGAGTAATATGCCATCCATTAGATGGAAAGGCTTAGAAACACTTTGATTAGATGTATCTTTAATATGCCTCTGAGCTTAAGAATATGAGGCTAGGCCTATGCTCAGATGTACTTACTTCATATAGTTAATCAGTTGTTACATATTCATATTGGCTACTAATTGTCACTTTTTACAATCTTCCTTTAAAAATGTGCAATACTTTTCCATACATGTTTTGAAAAATGATCATTCTAGGCCCTGATAATCCCAAAAATAGAATTAATGTGTTTTTAGAACTTTTAATTAATGAGTTGTTATAATTTTTACACAAGGGTATGCTAACATCTGATATCCCCCCCAAGCAAAATTTTATCATGATAGCATACTGAATATGGACAATTAATGACTTTCCCGCATATGGCATATTATCAAGTTGAATAATAGCTAGTAAGTTAGCTTGTCCAATATGCATGAAGTAAACTAATGTGTTCACATTGAAAAATGGTAGAAAGCAATCATGGTTTAATTATTATTGAAAAAAATAGATAATGACTATTCTTTTAGAAAGAATAAAGATTTCTTTTTGAAAGATAAAATATAGTAGCCAGATCCTCTATTAAGCTTATTGGATTAGTTGTGGATGAAACTTTGCCATTTTCTAAAGGTAACTAAAGTTTGGTTAATTAGATTACTAGGATATAAAAAGACTCATAATTAGACTAAATAGAATAAATTTTGAGACTTGCCTTATTGAAAGAATACTTTATTCATCACAACCTTGATGTAATACATATTGAAAAAAATATATTTGATAATACATTGAAAATTATCATGGATGTTAAGGGTAAAACGAAGGATAATGTCAAAGTATGGATGAACTTAAAAGAATACTGTAGAAGAAGAGAATTGGAGCTACAAGAACAAACAAATAGAAAAGTTTACAACCCAAAAGCATTGTTGCACTAAACATAGAATAGAAAAAAGTAGTATGTGAGTGGGTGAAAGAATTACGTATGCCTGATGATTATGCCACTTAATTACATAGAGTAGTAGATGTTGTGAATGGACAAATATATGGAATAAAAAGTCATGAATGTTATATGTTTATAGAGTACTCGTTGTCAATTACATTTCAAGCACTATTAGAATGCATATGGAAGCCATTGATTGAATTGAGCTAATTTTTTTGGAGATATTTGTATAGATGTGTTATAGAAGGAAGATTTACAAAATATGAATAAAAACATTCATTTTATCATTTGCAAATTGGAAAAAAATTCACTAGGGTTCTTTAATGTCATGGAGCATTTACTAATTCATTTTCTATATGAAGCATTAATAAGTGGTTTTGTTCAATATCAATGTATCCCTATAAGAGATTCCTTAACAAGTTGGAGTAGAAAGTGAAAAATAGGGCCTATCCTTAAGGATCCATTTACAGGGCATACTTGATTGAAAAAATCACACATTTTTGTCAATATTATTTCATCCTCACATAATAATAAATGCAATCAGAGTGGAGTGAAATAATAATGGTGGTGAGGTTAAAATTACAAATTTTACTCTATACATTTTCAATCTACATGACTGACCATCTATTGCATGTACTGAATAGTGGTTAGCACTATATAAGTTGTATGATACCTATTTATATGTTTTGTTAAATTGCGATGAGATCAAACTTTATAGAAAGTAAGTGCCAAGTTAAGATTATGCACATCTTTATTGATATCTCAAGCTAACTTATAACATATGCTAATTTTTTCTTAAATTTATAAATAACTTATTCATTCAATGGATGAAAATGATGCATCGAAATATAATAGATTATGATACAGAAGTAATACTCAATAGCCATTTTTGAAAATAGTTTCAAGATTTTATTAGAATTTCCTTCCCTTATTTTGTAGATATAGCCTATAATCTAGGCTTTCATTTTTCATATTAACTCCTTATCATCTTTCTCATTCAATGGAGGTCTTAAATCCAAAAAATGGTGTCACCAATCAATGTTTACATAACTTAGCATATGGTCCTTTTAGGAAGGTTATGAAGTAGCCAATTTATTTTGTAAATAAATATAAGTTCCACACTTTATCATATAGTAAGGGAAGAAGATGAATAATAGTAGAGTATGTGTGAAAGGTAAAAGGAACATTGACATAGGAGAAAATGACTTTTATAGAGTGTTTAAACATGGAAATTGAGTATCCAAGCACTCTTTTAAAAAAGTTAGTCTTATTCACTTGTGATTCATTTTATCCAGTGATTGATCATGGAATGAAAGTTTATAAAATGTATAGAATTATAAAGGTTAAGCTTACTAGAAGATACCTTAAATATGATTTGTTTATCTTTACACATCAAGTAATACAAGTGTATTATGCGTTATATCTAAAATCAATAAAAGAAAAGCAACCTTGATGGGTGGTAATCAAAACTAAGCTAAAAAGTATGATTAAAAATAATATTATATTGGAATATGCTTATCAAAATGAAAGATCTTCTTCTATTTGGGTTATAGTTAAGATTAAATAAATTGATAGTTTACATGACCTTAATAGAGGAATGGAGAAACTTCAAGCTTCTACTTTAATAGGAAACCATATTATGGAAGATGATGATGAATTAGAAAATGAATATAAACAGTCTGACTTCATAAGTTCAGATGATTCAGATCAAAATAGTAGCAAGGATGAGCAAATAAACAATCTTGATGATTCTGATCTCACATTGTATATTACACCTTCATTGCATTTATTTTTTTACATGGTAGTATTATGCCTACTTTATTTAATATATACTATAAATGCTAGATTTTTTCAATGTTTATTTATTTGATATGTTTCTTTAATGTACATATTATCAAAAAAGGTTAAAGAGAGAAGCAAGGTAAAGATAAAAAAAGAATCAATCTACTCCTAACTTATTTCAGCTACCTCTAGCTAGAATACCCTTTAATGGCCCGTGCCCACTAGAATATGTGTTTATGCCTACTCTTAGTCCTAGTTAACAACTAAATTCTAATTAAATCACACCACGATTAACTTCTAGCATGGCTCATCCCCCACAAACTACTTTCATTATGTGTCCTTCCACCTAAATTCTTCCTAGTAGAATGCTTCTTGTATAATAACCTTCTTATATGTTATATCCCATTTAGTCCCCTTCTCCTAGGGCATCTTTCATCTAATCTTCTCTTCATGAGTCACTTAGCCTATCTATCAATTATTTTGCTTCCACTCAGACATTATTAGCTCCCATTAAGCTAAGCCATGATCAATTTTGTTTTACACTTGATGGAAACATACTTTTAATGTCTGGGCAAGTGTGAGTCACCATATTTGTTTATTTCATTATTTATACTTATGAATAATTTAAAACTATATAATAGATGACAATGTCTTTAAACATTGGAATAAGTTTTTTCCTATAGAACAACCTATATATCATATTAAGGACATTATACAGAGATTCTTTATTGAACTATGGCTAAAATGGACAAATGTTCCAAAATTGACTCAATCGATGTGGTTTGATAAAGAATTTTGAGTATTTTATACTAATTGATAAATTTTATATATTTAAATATTTATATCCATTATTAAAGTCGTGTCATTTGATGCTATATTTTTGCCAATGTGTTTATAGAAATTGTATTAATGGAGTAGTATTAATTGTGATAAATTAGGGAAGGCTTTTAATCATTAAGGGTTTAAATAATGATTAATGTATTTAGTGAGGCCAAAGCAACCAATGAAAAGCCTATTTGAATTACCAAGCAAAATTAGACAAATCTCCTACATTAATAGGAAGATCCAAAATTTAAGCAATTATAAGAGTAAAATAAAAGGAATCGAGCTGCAAAACTAGGTGTATTCCTTCACTGTGGAGATTCTATATCTATAGTGGAGTATGTCTTTAAAAAAGTAAGTAAAACCTTATTTGTATATATTATTTATGTATAGCTAATTGCCTAATGTATTTTTTTTATGAAATTTAAATTACAAAAATAGAAAAAAAAACTATTAAGAAAGTTGAATTTCATAAAGTGTTTACTAATCTACACACATTCAAGAAGAAGATGGATTGTGTGGGGCAATTGGTGGATCATTAAGCTGCTCAAACATTTATGAGTTATTAGTTTAGTTGAGTATGAATTATGATCATTCTAGTTTAGTTTATGTAAGTTTGAAAGTCTTTTATTTATGCTTTACTTCCCCTTGTAAGAGAAATTCAATAAAGAAAAGGTGATTTTGATAGCTTCTTAAACAACATTAGATGAGAACAACAATGTATCTATGCCATTTGATACTCAAATTTGGAAACAAGTTGTGGAGGAAAAACAAAATTAAATCTATAGAATGGGACCATAAGCATACATAACGTGGTCTGAGTTACAATATTTTAGAGGGTTTTGTACTTCTTCATCATGAACAAATGCAAAATGGAAATAAAAGTTGGATGAAACTATGATGACTTTATTACAATTAGTTCAATCTATGATGCAACAATTTGGAACACAACTTCTAAGTGTGCAACAATCTTTTATGTCTTATGAACCATTTACTTAAATGCTTGCTCCTTATATGTATACTCAGATGCCTTTCCAAATGCCTATTTCATATATGACTTCTTATTATAGTTATGTGTGGCCTTTTTCTGGACAATAGCCAATCCAATCATATTCGACATATCCCACGTATCTAGAAACATGGTTATAACAGTATGCTAGTGGATTATCGAAAAGTTCACAATAAAATCTTCAAACCAAAATGCAAAAATGGAAGAAAAGGAGGAAGATTATGGGACTATAGCATGAAATAATTTTTTTAAATTTAAATTGCCTAAATATTTGATACTTTTGATTAGGGTATTTTAGTTGAATTACATGAAAAATTGTCATGTAATTTTGATTTTGACTTGTAATATATTTCAATTTATATTTGCATAATTTAGATTGAATTTTAGCGTAATATGTATATATTCAAAAATTGATTTTAAGTTGTTCAACCAAGTGTTAAAATTTAAAAAAAAATTACATATATATTTCTTTGCCATGTCATACTTTTTAAGGTCCTTTTAATAGATAAAGACATCAAAAATGGTATATGGCACTACCTAGATGTAATTTTTGATATTGCAAACCATTGAAGAAAATGATGTGACATCTCCACATTGCTAACAAGGCACTACAACATCATCATTTATGGTATTCGTGGCCACTGAAAATATATGATGTATCATGACCAAGTGACAACTTGGCCTTGCTACATCATCATTTTCGATGTCCATGACTATCAATAATGTATGGTGTGTCATGGCAATACTATTTCTAGCTAGTAATGTGTCATCCTTTTTTATATTTGATATTGTCAAAAATACGTGTTAATGCCACGTTACCACTATATGGATAATGTTGTGATGCCATGTCGTTATTTTTTATGTACATGGCCATCAAAAATCAATTACATGGAATCACCATGTTATCAATAAGTTCACGTATTTCTAATGTTTCTAGCCATAAAAAATGATGTTGAAAAATTGTCAAGATTTTCGACTAATGTGAGCATCAGAATTTTTGATGTATTTGTACATCGGAAGGAACATCAAAGATTTCTGACAGAATTTTTTATGGCACATAATGTCGGAAAATTTTCAAACAAGTGAAATACCAATGTTTAGATGTACTTTGAAAATCTATCGGAAATCAACATTTTTTGATAATTTTTTTACTTTTTAGACATTGAAAATCAACATTTTTCTTATAGTGAGAAACATAATGGCTTAATTCTATTTTGTCCTTAATGAAGTTACCAAATTATCGCAATGTGCTTGTAACAAAGTGCGAGGCAAGTGGTTTTGCTTCTGTGTCAGAGAATGAATGAAAAGAATGGAGCAGCCACCGATTTTTTTTTAATGGTGTGATTAGAACAGTTAAAAAAGTTTATAATTTCAAGAGTTTATATTCAAGAGTTATTTGCGTTAGTATCCTACAACTTTCATTTTAATAATAATTACTTATTTATTTTAATTCTATCTTTTTAAATTAATTACGATGATCCTTATTATTATATTTTTTTTCTAGAATAAAAAAAGTTATGATTGATATGTCCCAATTAAATGATACACGGTCCTTCAAAGTGAATAGTGTAAGGCTATTACTATTTGAAATGATATACATGCCCACAATAATTGCCACAAAGCAATGTTTAGAAAAATGTTTTTTAAAACAAAAATAATAATAAAACAAAATTTTCAAAAATTAAAATATTATTCTTGTAATTCTATGATAATATTTATATGTTCTAACTAATTTTATTTGATACGGTTGTTAAACCCATCTAATTTCATGCTAGAATTTGAATGAAATAAAATACCTTAATAATATTAAATATTATAATCAAATTATTTAATTTTGGTATATCAAAAGTATTATTTTTTATTTTTGAAATAATTTTTAATAAAATAATTATAATATAATTATTAAAATATGAAGATAGAAGGAAACTGTTTTAAGTCATTTTTTTTCCTTAAAAGTATCATATTAATGAGAAGGATAATATTTTCACTTCTTGCATTTGGATGAAGGGGAAGAAAAAAATGAGTAAAGTAATTTTTCTTTGTTTAGTTTGATAGAAAAGTGAGAGGGATGGAAATATTATATATTAAAATTGCAATTATACCACGTATACAAAAATGTAATTTAGAACCTAATTTATTTTTTAAAAAAATTAATATGATGTGATTCATCTTTTTATTAGAAATTTTAATATTACACCATCTCATTTTTGTTCTAAATTACTATTCCATATCTATTAATTAAAATTAAGTAACCAAAATTAAATATATCTATTTTTCATTATTTAAAATAATTTATATCATTTATATAAATATTTAAATTTAAAATTTAAAATTATTTGTATTTTTTATTTCAATATAACATGATTTATGATTATTCGTATATATTACTTTAGTTATAAATAATTCTTTCAATTATAAGTAATTATTTAACTCTATTGTGTCACAAAAATTTAACTAATATAGATTCGAGAAGTGTAAAATATTTTAAATACATCCATGCACCCAATTGTAAGTAAACCCATGGCATCATTTTAATAAAATAATGAGTAAACCTTATTTTCATCTCAGTAAAATATAATTTTTTCTGTTTCAGCTATGTAAAATATCTTTTATCAATTTCATCTTTGTAAAATATTAATTTTTAGTATTTATAAAAAATTAATTTATTTAATTTTATTCTTCTAAAAATAAAATTAAATAAATTAATACTTTATAAGAATAAAATTAATAAAAAATATTTTATAGAAATGAAATTGAAAAAAATTGTATTTGATAAAGGGGAAACGGGAGTTTAGTTTTAAAAAAATACTAGATAGGTGTAATTATGAGAAATGACTTTTGCTTGAATGCTTTCTCTAATTCACTCCCTTTTCATTCTGAAATAGGAGTGAAAGTCTTCAGTGGATCCCACACTCACTTTATAATATTTCCCATCCTTCCTATTTTTATTCTTCCCGTCAAATAAATGAAAACTATTTCATTGCCCGCTTTTCACTTCATTATTTTCCATCTTCTCTGTTTTCATTCAAAGAATATAAATATACACAAATTAAAATTTTACAACATTTTTGTTTTATTGAAAAATATTTTACATAAAAATATTATTTATATATATATTAATAAAAAAGTGATATACCATTTATATTAATAACAGAAAATAATATCTAAAAATTAAAAAATCGAGGAAAGTAAATTTCTTTATGAAATAATGAAAGTTATTTTCTTCAAATTATTTATATTTAATATTATATAAGTATAATATTTTTTATTTTAATATTTTATAATTATATTTTTTATAATTATATTTTATAGAAATATCTTTTGATAAAATAAACGAAGCTTAAATGTGCGAAATGTTAGAAAAATTATTTTTTTTACAAAACTTAATGTATTATTGTAAAAGAAATACACTTAAATTTTAGCATTATTGTAACATATTTTTTATTACATACATGATAAATTAATTCGATTTAAAAAAATGTTTGAATTACAATTTTATTAGACACTTTCATTTTCTACTTGAAGGTTTTAAACCGTTTCTCGCTTAACAATGTACTGAAAATTAAAACATAATGTCTAAAAGAAACTGCAGTCCTATTCATACACAGCCGGGTAAAATAGACAAAATACCATTTCACACTCTTTCACCGGTCAATGCTGCATTCCTCGTACTATTGGAGGGTAAAATGGACTTCTCAACAAGTTGCCACTCATTATAAGAGACCGACATAGACGTGCTGTGCCCATGGGTCAGAGCGGTAATTTTCTACATGATAATTTAATATGAATATAAAATTTTTCATATAAATTTTGATTGGTATATTAATTTATTTAAAAATTTATAATAAAATTACCAAATATTAATTATAAAAAATTAATAATTAAATTATAAATAAATATATAAAATAAAAATATAAAAATTTTATTTTAATGAATGATAATAAAAATGAAAGAATATTTTATTGATAATTAAAATTTTTTTATAAAAATAATAAATAAATAAATTTAAAAAATAATCTTATAATATAAATTTTATTGATGAAAATAATTAAATAAGTTTAATAAATTAGCTTGTATACTCTTACATACACATAGGTGTCTGTTTTTTTTAAAATAAAAATATTAAATTTAAAATAAAAATTATGAAAATATTAAAATTTAATTTATCATATTTATTTTTTAATTTTTAAGTAAATATTAATTAAATTAACAAAATTATAACATGTGATATAAGATTTAAAAATATGATATATATATATATATAATAAAATATTTTAAATAAATTATGTCTTTAATTTAATAAAAAATTTATGATGTTCAATGAAATTGGAGTTTAAGTTATAAATACCTGAAATAAACAAAAAATAAATGAATGCAGGCAATGAAACATATAAAAGAAGTAAAAACAATGCATGAATTATAAAAGAATAAAATTTTAATTGATACATATTTATAATAACCATCCTTATATATTATTTTAACAATTAAAAGATGGCTGAACTGAAAAATTTATATTTAACCAGACTTCTTTCTATTCCTACGAATACTATTGGGCCTAAAAATAAGACATTGAAAAAATCTCGTGTTTTTCGATATCAAAAGGCTAATTATTTTACTTATGTATCTTCTGAAGGGGGGAAAAATATCCTTGAGAGCTTTTTCTAGGATTCGGATATTTGAAATACAGTATATGAAGATTAATATAAAGAATATATCAAAAAATTTAATAAAATAAATTTAAATTTAATTTTTGCTTTTTTGTTAAAAACTTGAATATATAATTATAAATTTTGATTAATAGTGTCCAAATTAATTTTTTAAATTTTAAAAATATTTTAATAATGAAATTAATAATATATATAGTAATATTAGTGTTTAATTGTAAATAATAGTAATAGTTATACAAAAAAGAAAACTATATAAGAACAAATAAAAAGAGGAGAAATAATAGATGAACCATAAAGAAATATAAAAATCAAAATATTTTTAAATAATTTGATTAATTAAAATTATCACTCAATTTAAAATAAAAATAATAAAAAATTTAGCATATTATGTTGTATATACACTTTTTAGATATATTAGTATTTAAGTTATAAATAATAGTAAGTCACGTTAAAAGAAAAAGATGCAATTGAGCAATAAAAAAAAATAATGGAATTATTGTAAAATATTATAACAATTAATTAAAAAATAGAATATATAATTAAGGTATTCAATTAAATTAGAAATTTTAACTTATTTAAAATATTTTTACAATAAAATAAAATATTATATTATATTTATATTTTTCAGTGATATTCATATTTAAATTACAAATAATAGATGAAAATAGGAATAAAAAGAAAAATATGTAATAAAATATATAAAAAAATACATAATTTGTAAAGATATGGCAAATTTTCAATTAACATAAATTAATTGAAAATATAGAACTCAAAAATTGATAACAAGAACTCATTGACGAAATTTAAATAAAAAGATTTGATTTTAACTTTTTAAATATTTTTATTAAGCAATGGAATATGTAATTAATTATTTCAATTAATACTTATGCATTTATTTTTTAACATATTTAAAATATTTTTATAATAAACTAAATAATAATATTATATCCATGCTATTTAGTGATATTAGTATTTAAGTTCTAAAAAGAATGAAATGGAGCAAAGAAAGAAAAGAAAAATAATGAGTGAGTTATAAAATAATATAAGAGTTAAAAATGAATTATGTACTTAATTCATTTAATCAAAATTTTAACTTAAAATAGAATATATTATGATTATATATATATACACACACATACATACATATACAAACATACATAATACTACTACTTGGGGTATTGGCATACAAGTAATAAATAATGAGAGTGAATATGAAAAAAAATAATATTACAATAAAATAGATATAAAGAAGTGAAACAACGCATTATCTTGAGAAAATTTTAATTAATTTGTATTTTATTTAAAATATGAAAATTAAAATATTAATATGAAGAAAATATTTAAATTATACAAATAAATAATTTTAATTTTAATTTTTAAATAGTTTTTAAATTACAAAATTATAATTGATAGATTATAAATAATAGGAGTGAGCATAAAAAATATATTTAATGAAATAGATTTTAACAAATAATTTATTTATATATATATATGTGTGTGTGTGTACGCGCGCGCGCGCAATGAACTAGATAAAGCAATAAAGTAAATAAAAAGAAGAGAGAGTATGCAAGAGCTTGAAAATAGAATATATAATTAAATAATATAATTATATTAAAATTTAATTTATTTAAATTAGTTTTTTAATAATATAAAATATGTTGCATTGTATCTATATTATTTAATGATATTAGTATATTTATATTTATACTTCTTAGTGATATTTGTCTAAACTATAACTAATAGAAGTAAATATGAAGAAATATGCAATAAAATAGATAAAAGGAAGTAAAATAATATGTATGTTATAAAGTATTTGCAAAATCTTGATTAAAATTTTTGTATATTTAATTTTAAATATAATATTTAAAAATTGATATAAAGATAACATTGATAGAATTTAAAAAATAATTTAAAATTTTAATTATTTTCATTAAATAATATAATATATGGCTAATTATTTTTTTGTCAAAATACAACTCGTCATTTCAATTAATACATTTTATATTAAAAATTTAATCTATTTAAAATATATTTATAACAAAATTTAATATGTCGTTATATATTTATAATATTTTATGACATTAACATATGAATTCTAAATAATGGTGAAAATAAAAATAGGAAAAAAGGAAAATATATAATAGAACAAATAAAATTAAAAGAAATAATGAGTATATTGTAAAGTAATATAAAAGTAAAAATTTGAATGTGTAGTTAGGTAATTCAATATAATTAACTGTTTTAATTTATTTTAAATTTTTCATAAAAATAAAATATAAATTCTTTAGTGATATTAGTGTTTAAATTGTAAACAATAGTTTTGAACAAAAAAAACAAAGAAAAAAATAAAAACATGCAATGAAAATTAAAAAAAAAATATAGAAACAATAGCTGAATTCTAGAATAATATAAATTTTTTAATTTATTTTAAATCTTTTATAAAAAAAATAAAATATAAATTCTTTAGTGATATTAGTGTTTAAATCGTAAACAATAGTTTTGAACAAACAAAACAAAGAAAAAAAAAGAAAAACATGCAATGAAAATAAATAAATAAAAAAGATAGAAACAATAGTTGAATCGTAGAATAGTATAAAAGATAAAAATAGAATTTGTAGTTAGGCGGTTAAATTAAATTAAAATTTTAATTTATATTGAATATTTTCATAATAAAAATATATTATATTATATTATATTATATCTATACTATTTAATAATATTAATATTAGAATTATAAATAATAAAAATGTATATGAAAATATAGAATAAAATAAATGAAAAATAATATGTATTGTAATGAAGTAATAAAATAAATTAAAAAAATATATCATGTAAAAAGAAATAAATATATAAAATAAAAAAATAAGAATAGACCAATTGAGAAAAAATCGAAGGCACAACAATTAGCTCAGAAAAGTTGCAAAAAACACTATGAGACATGAAAGGCGGGAAAAATGAAAATATATAGCCCCACAGGGCTAATACGTACATAGAAACAAATTAAAAAAAAAAAAAAGGGAGAGTCAAAAGGCGAGTAAACGACCGTTATCCTCATTTTGGCAAATGATTTGACCAGAATACTGCTGTCAGAAAACTAATGACCGAAACACTTTTTTTTAAAAAAAAAGGCCAGTAGAAGGCACGCAAGCCAACTGGTCACGCGGTCTAATAACGGGCGATCAGGCCTAACCTGCCACGCCTCTATTCCCCCGCTCCCCTTCCCGGTTCCCCTATGCCCCCCCAAACAATACTGCTCACACGTGCACCCTCCCATCCCGGCTTCACTATAAAAATCCTCCTCCTCTCCAAGTAAATTTCTTGGTCCCTCCCCAACTCTTTAGAAATTCCTTGAAAAATTTTCCCATCCCCAGCTACTCAATTCTTTTCTACCAGTAATTACAAATTACTTAAAATTTTCTTTCGAGTCCTCCAACGGTGATTATAATTTGTTCATCCTGATTGGAAAGATTTTTCAGAAGATTATTGTGCAAGTAAGATATTTATTGAATATTTTTTTCTCCGGATGGTATAAAAATATTTTTTGTATTAGGAATAATATTTGTAAGGAAGATTCTCTTATTTTATTTTGTAATGATAGTAGGCATTGTAAGTAGAGTATTGTTATTTTATTTTATTAAATACTTTATTTGGTGCTTGCTATGGTGCCCCTAGGGTTTGGTATCCAGGGTGATGTGGCAAAATACAAGCCATTGGATGAGATTATAAAAGTTTTAGCATTGACTTAGTAATCTCATCCAATGGCCTGTATTTTGCCACACCACCCCGGGTTTGGTACCACTAGGGGCACCTTAGAATTCACCACTTTATGATTACATTTATACTTGATATTGTCATCTATTTATTATGGCATCTATACATTAGTTGCTTTCCTATATTATTATGCCTGTGGGGATTGTTTTAATTTGATTGTATTATTTTACTTAATTTTTATTACTATGATGTATGAGTACATTATCATGGTTGTGATTTGAGTAGATTATGCATGTTATGTATATTGTTGTGATTGGAATTATTACGCTTATAGGTTAGGCATTATGAAAGAAGAAAATAAAAAACCTAAAAACTCTAAAAAATTGATTTAGCTTCGGTTAAAAAATTATATATTTAAGAGAAATATAATAAAATTAGTTTAGGTATTTTATAAATAAAAAAAAATTATTTTGTTTGCCTATGAAAAAATGCTATTGGTACTCATGAAAAAAGGGAGGCAAATTATTTATACCTAAATCTCAGGGGAGGTTCATAAAATCTATTCTAATTTCTAAGTATTATGTCTATATAATAAATTAAATACATATCAATTAAAATTTTATAAAGGATTTATACTTCATGTCTTATTTTAAGTATTTTTTTTTGTCTTTTTATCTATATCATTTACAACTCAAATATTATTAATATTAAGTAATATAAATATAGCAATACATTAATTATTTTTTAATTTTATAAATGTTTTAGATAAATTAAAATTTATAGATATTAATTATTTTTTTATTCCTTTAATTGCATATTATTTTTAATAATATGCTTTGTTATCGATATCAATCTATTTATGATACCTTTTGTTACAAATTATTTTAAATAAGTTAAAAATTTTATTTCATTAATTAATTTATTATATAACCTATTTTTCCTATTACTCTGTCTCTCATATATTTTATTCATTTTTTTATTTTCTTTATTATATATTTTTTATGTGTACTCATATTGTTTACGGTTAGAACTCTAATATTATTTAATATTATATGTATAATATAATATAAAAAATTATATTCTATTATTAGATTATATAAATATTTTAAATGAATTAAAAATTAAAAATTTAGCATAAAATTATTTTTTGATTCCTTTAATTGCATATTATTTTTAATAATATATTTTGTTATCAAAATCAATTTGTTTATGATTTTTTTTGTTACAAATTATTTTAAATAATTTAAATTTTTTATTTCATTAATTAATTTATTATATATCATATTTTTCTTATGACTTTGTCTCTCACATGTTTTATTCATTCTTTTATTTGCTCCACTATATATTTTTTCTACGTGTACTCATATTGTTTACAGTTAGAATTCTAATATTATTAAATATTATATGTATAATGTAATATAACATTATATATTTTATCATTAGATTATGTAAGTATTTTAATTGAATTAAAAATTTAGACATAAAATTTTTGCATAAAATTATTTTTTGATTCCTTTAACTGCGTATTATTTCTAATAATATATGTCGTTATCAATATCAATTTGTTTATGATATTTTTTATTATAAATTATTTTACATAAGCTTAATTTTTTATTTCATTAATTAATTTATTATATATACCCTAAACACTAAAATATATTATTAAAATTGTTAATAAAATTAACTAATTGTATATTTTATTTTTTAGAATAACATTTAACAGTAATTAAATATCAATTTAATTTTTATTTATTTAAATTATATTCCTTTTTATTGATAATAATTTTTAAATATAATTTAAAAAAATATCAATCAAGATTTTGTGAAGAAGGCTTGTTTTCAACAAAAATTATATATTTTTTTAAAAATATCATTATCATTAAATATTTTATTTGCCATAATATCTGGAAAGTTTTTTATCTTACTCTTATTCTTCATTTTTTTTATTACTTTTCTTATATGTTCATCTATTACTATGTATTTATATAATTAAGTTATGTATGACAAAATTTTAAATAGAAAATATCTAATTTATATTTTTGCTAAATTTTATTTTTATATATTAAATTAAATATTCTAAGTTATAAATAGATTATTTTATTTTAAATAAATTAATATTCTTTTGCTAAAAATTCACCCGTGTACAGCACAAACTTTAAAACTACTTTTTTCCATAACACTTTGAATTTTATCAATAGAATTGTTTGCCTATATATATATATTAACAAATTGAACTTTTTAATAAAATAAAAAATTTATATTATTAAGTTAATGATAATGAAAACTTAAAAAACATGTAAATATTTTTAATAAGAATATTAATTAAAATACAATAGTAATTTTTATTTAAAAAATCCTTTTTATGAAATACCTATTAGATGTTCTTTGTTTCGGCTCTCTATTACCTCTCTTAATGTGAAAATAACACTCTCTTTTGCTCTCCATATTTTTTTCCTATTTCTATCTTTCGATACGTTACGTGTAAGCTTAGATTTCCGTTGAAAAGATTTACTTTGCTTTTGTTTCATATATAGGAAGCCCTATTTTTCAACAATATTTAAACATTACAATTGATTCTAAACTAAACTTGTAAGTATATATTAATATAGAATTTCGATAAATATGTAATAAGGTTGAAATAAGTAAGAGCCTGTGTGCACTAATAATTAATATCAATTATTTTTGTAACTATGCTACTTTTTCTCTGCTATGGTTATTATTAATTTTTGTTATGCCATGTAAATTCGATTATGGTAGGAACCAAAAAGAGTGCTAGAGAGGAAAATATTTGTATTTATGTGAATGGAGAAATTTATGAGATAAAGAAGGCGATACATTTAAATGTCTTAGGGTGAAAGTAATAAGAATAAAATCATATTGTACCTTGGATGATCTTAAAATTGTAGTGGGTCGGAAGCTACAACTCGATGAAAATCAAGTCGTAACTGAGTTGGTATATAAACATCCGTTTTCGTTGAATTCGACAAGATACAAGGCATATGTATTGGACGATGATGATGACATTCAACGGATGTAGGAAGCGAATGCACGATTTCCACGCAATTGTCATACCCAGAAGTGTATGCATACATCTCAAGCAGGGAACTTGATTTCAACGTCGCAAGTTAACCAGTTGATGATAGTGGGCCATGCACAGATCTATGCACACAACCATCCATCATTTTACCCCACAACTTTGGTGAAGGGCCATCTTATTACAATCCATATGTTAGTGGCATAAACTAGTAGAATAAGAGTGGCCAGCCCTTTCACAACCCTATTGTCAACTATACCCCAGAGCCATGTTTGTCTCAACCTCAGTATGGTTTACATCAACCCTCCTCTTCCCCGGAGGAAATAGAGGATATAATGGATGAATTTAAGGAGGAGGCTGCATATAATGATGTTGCTGAGGGTTTTGGTGGTGACGATGACAATTACAAAGACGATGATGGGGAAGACGACGTTATGACTATACTACCAACAACACTGGTAAGTCGATATATGGAGTCGACTGTTGCCTTTTTTCACAAATAAATATTAAAGCTACGGTGAGTCGTGATTATCCTAAAGTGGGGGACAACATAAATATAAACAACAACTAGGAGTCATATGTGGATATGCAATATATGGACCAAAAGTCTTTTCACCGTGCAATGAAGATATACTCAATTCAAAGTTGTCACACATTTTACGTATACTACTCTTCGGCCAAATATGAAGAATATCAGTGCCGTAACTATGGTGTATATTGCAATTGGAGAGTTAGAGTATGCCATAAGTCGAGAGAGAAGCATTGAGAGATATCTAAATACAATGGGCGTCATACGTGTGTATCTATATCTCTTTTCCGAGATCATTCAAAATTAGACACAGATGTTATATCATCATACATTGTTAGCATGATGATTGAAAACCCAAGTGTGTCTATCCGAGAAGTGATTGAGTGCATTCATGGTATTTTTGGGTACTTTATTTCATATAAAAAGGCTTGGAAAGGCAAACACTAAGCCATCGCATTCGTATTTGGCGATTGGGAGAAATCGTATTCTATACTGCCACGATAGATGGCCGTAGTGGGACATTTTAACCCTGGTGAGCCAATTATGATGTTTCGTCAAGCATTTTGAACTTTTAAGCCATGCATCGATGTTTTGTCATCTGAAACCAATAATCTAAGTAGATGGCACATTTCTGTATGGAAAGTACAAGGGAGTATTGCTTATTGCGATGTCACAGGACAGTGATAGAAAAGTTGTACCTCTTGCATTACTGTGGTTGAGGGGTAAACGTACGAGTTGTGGGCTTAGTTTTTATCAAACCTTTGTTAACGTGTTATGCAGGGTAGATAGGAAATCTGCTTAATTTCAAATAGACATCCTGGAATAATAGCTGTTGTAGCATACCTACGAGTTAGGTGGCAACCCCATTATGGCTATCATGTGTTTTGCCTTCGCCACATCGCCAGTAACCTAAACTCAATTTTTAAGACAGTGTGATTGAAAAAACTATTTACTAGCATTGGTATGTTACACTTCTATTGTTGTCATTAAGATTCATTACCTAATGTGATTATTATTTGTTTAATAACAATAGTGTATCGAACAGGTTATCAATATGAATGACACACAGTTAATTACAAGTTAGATAAACTACGCTAATTACACCCAAGAGCTGTTAAGTGGATCAATAGTATCCTAGAAAATAAATGGAGTCGAGCTTATGACGATAAAGGCCGACAATAGAGGCATATGACCACCAACCTTGCGGAGAGTATCAACAGTGTTTTTAAAGGGGTTAGATTTTTACCAATCATCGGATTAGTCAAGGCTATATTGCATCGAACAAACGCCTACTTTGTTAATCAAGTGGAGACCATTGTAGCACAATTACAAGCAGGAGAGATGTTTAGTGAAGATATGCGGAGAAAGATTCAAAGGTGCATACAAAAAGCATCCGCCTGTCACATCTGTCGCTTTGACCGTTTAGGGTCATCCTTTGAGGTTGATGAGCCGTATGATCCAACTTGGAAATAGTTTGGTCAAACTTGCAAAGTTAGCTTATCCAATCGAACATGCAATTACGATGAATTCCAAATAAAGCATTGGCCTTATCAACATGTATTTGTAGCCTGTGCGAAGGTTTCACTGGATCCATTACATTATGTCGATCCTGTATTATGACTAAATACAATGGTTAAGGCTTACAATTGTGAGTTTCATCCAATTGGCGGGATGGAGCTTTGGCCACCATTGAATGGACCAATCTTAGTACGAGATCTAGCCCAAATGTGTCCCAGCGGTCAACCTCGTTCCACATGAATCAAAAACAAAATGGATTGGAGAGAGGCTGCATTAGAAACTTAGAGATGTGGGTTATGTTGCCAAACCGAACACAACCGTGCAACGTGCCCATCCGCCTGATAAAATGTGCATGAAAACCCGAAACTCCAAAATGAGACTACCATCAATGCATCCATCATGACTTGTACTGTGACAGTGTTTGAACTATACATATTTTGTAAATTTACTAATGGAAGATAGAAATCTTATTGCATCTAAACAATTTCTATGCTTGTCTAATTGAATTAATTTATTTTATTTCTTACTTCATTTTTGGATACTTGCATAAATTGATAATTATGAAATTGACTTAACTCATCCATACCATCGTACCCCATAGCGCTTGTATATAATGGCCAAACAGTGCCGTATTGTGACCTCTGGGCCTGATGATGACTCTCTATTATACTTGCAGTCTAGACATATTTCCTAGGCTGTGTGGTTAGGCCAGGTAATTATTTCCACCTAGTAGTGATTGCTTAATTGTAAATGTTGTAACTAATTTTTTCAATTTATGTAAAAACGAGGAATGAGTCCTGACGTTGCGATGGGTCGCTTATGCAAATCGACTTTTTAACGCATTGCTAGCAATCGTTCCTTATCTTTAACAAGTAGGCTTCTACGGTGCTAGTCAGTTAGGACATTTTGATTTCAATGCAGCTTTAGTCGAGCAATGGCATCCAAAGATCCATATTTTTCATACCACTTCAGAGGAGTGCACTATTATCCTATAGGATGTTTTCATCCAGCTAGGTTTGTCTTATGAGAGTGTCCCCATATGTGGATACACTGGACATGATTGGCCAGGCCAGTACGAAGATTTGGTTGGGATCAAACCGCCCGATGAATGTTTGTTGGGCTAGCGACTTAGCATCCCGTGGCTAGCAACTACTTTTGCACACCTACTAAAGGATGTAGATGAAGAACAAACACGATGCTTTGCATAAGCTTATATTCTGATACTCATTGGGGGTTACTTGATGCCCGATACTTCCGGTCATAGGGTACTGTTGATATATCCACCATTCCTAGAGAACTTTGAAGATGCCAACCAATATAGCTGGGGATCAATGGTTCTTGCATGCTTGTACAGAGAGTTGTGCACTGCTACACAGTCTGATGAGGTTAATATTGGCAGATGCTTGCATTTATTACATTTATGAGTGTAGAATCGATTTCCTACTCTAGCACTAGCTAGACAACCGTATTCTGATCTCCGACTAGACATCTACCCTATGCTTTCACCTTTGAGCTTCAGGTTTGGATTATACATTATATTTATATTAAACTTCTTATAACAGGTCTAACATTCTAGATTAACAATACACAACTTATATTTCTCACAAGTGGAAGAATATTGGGCTACCCCCTAAACCACAAAAAATAGCCTTATGCCAATACAAAGTATTGCTTGATCAGATGAGGGCCAGCGAGGTACCTAAACATAAAATTGATCGTCTCTAACGGAACCAAATCTCATTTTTAATGAAATTCGTGCTTATATCATATTTGTGTAATGCAGCTTATTTGGCGACCTTATGACTTTCTCGATGTACAGCAGCTAATTCCACAGTATTGCTTAACCTCACCCAACATATAATTAGCTTCAGTCCTCATCATTTGCTTTCACATCGTCGAGTGGCACCACGCAGATCGTGTGCTACAACAATTTAGTCGACAGCAGCCAATCCCATAAGAGCCATTCAACCTCAGTTCCTGTCACACCTTACAGCTTTGTGGGAAAACATCCAAAAATTGGCACAAAGAACATGTCGCTTTCATCGCTATTTGGAATGCGTGGTGTACCACATTTTCGTTGACTGAAGTGTTAACAGATGCGTTTGGTCCTGACTCCGGCTACATGATCTGGTACCGGAGACACACTAGATGGTGGATTTATCCAGTCAGTGGTGGTCCAGGATTTGTAATAACATTTCGCCATTCACAAACTTTTATGCTTACATGTTGATATTGTGGTAACATTAAGTTGTAACTATGAAACTCCTTTATAGGCTGATGTAGCTAAGACATTATGCTGACTTAGTGTTGAAGATTCACCCTCTTAGCCGTATGACCAGTTTAGAGAGACAGTAGGTCGAGAGTGTGGCCATATGCTACGAGCATTGGGAGAGCACCGAGATATGACAGCTTCCCAACCTATTGACCACGCTATAGAATTACTGAGACTGCCCATTCCCGAACCTAGGCGTGGCAGGAGGAGCCTTGGATTCATGTCTTTTAGGACTCCTATTTTGCCTGAGGAAGGAGATGAGGACGAAAGTATCTCGTATGATCAGCCTGGGGTGACATAAGCAGGAGCCCTTTCATTCTATAACCCTCCATTTATATAGGCTGATGTAGGAGGTGCAGGTCCATCAAGTTATGCCCTCTCAGCACAATTCTTCATAGGTGCAGATGTTAGGCCTTCGTACAATTTTACGCCACCACCTCAGCACCATTATGATGCTCCACATTCATCATTTTTCACCCCATCACCCTCACATTTAACTCCATAAGTCCTCGGTTCACTGATGGCGTTATTTGCTGACCCATTTGCATTCGTTACTAAGTAGGCTAGTAGATCCCTGGACCAGTAGCAACAAGGATTTTTCACCCTTGGAAATCCTCTATCACCATTTCAGTCATTTCAGTGGGATTTAAACTCTCCAACTTCATGGTTCAAACCCGCTCGACTTGAGCAAATGATGATGATGATGATTACGACGACGACGAACAGCACGGTGCTCTTGCTCAACGACCAGGATGAGTAAGGCGACGCCTTCGGTGTAGGACTGGCAGCCATTATTTTGGTCACTGAACATATCACAGTTGTATTCTAACATTTAATCAAATTCATTTACTTAATTACTTCATTACTATTATCACATTATGTCTCTCTAATCAACCATACAACAAATTCGATAACTATGTCCTTAACTAAATTCAATAAATATTTCTACAAAATTAGATTCAATTAAATAAAAAAATATAAATTTAAATTAAGTAAAAAAAATTGGTTGAATTAAAATATTGGTTATTCCAATTATATTAAAATATCAATCATTTATTAAAATTTCCGTACTAGTCATAGAAGGGGTCCACGTGATTATCAAGCCCCGGGGGACTCCCTTCCTGTGACTCATAATTTTTAAAAAATAAAATAAAATTAAGTATATTGACCAATTATTTTAGTGGCACTATATTTGAATCATTTGTATTTCAAATTGCGATTACGTGGTCAAAATTTACATATACCCATTTACCTTATTAAATAATGATGTATAATGACTAAATTGTCACTTAATTTGTATAAATATATATGAATGCCTAAGCTTATCATTAAATTAAATCTAAATAAATAATAATTTTAGCAATATGGTATAAATGTTTAAATATTTATCTATGTCAAGAAAAAATTCTGCATGACCTTTAGGAAATTTGAATTTAATACAAATTATTTGGTAACGGAGCAATGCCTTCTTTTCCTTTATTCACATATATAATCACATGTTTTGTAACATCATTTAGTTACTTTAAGTGTAAAATATAGTTCATGAGCTCAAGTGAATTTTTATGAGATACCAAATTACAAGTTTTGAAGTTAATAAACAATAAGTCATTAAAAATGTAATTAACTTTTACAATAGTATTATTACTTTCTTTAATTTTTTTTATTAGTAAAAATTGTTTTAGTTATTATTTTTATGAATGTTAAGGTAAAGAACCACCTTCAACTCACCATAAAATAATTGAATTCTACTCTGTTAAATTTTAGCAAAATTGAAGCTTACAAATTTAATTTAACTAAATTTATGCTTAATATTCTGCTACCCTAATTAATTAGATATTTCATCTAATAATGTGATCTTTTTAATTTTCAAATAAGAATTATAACATTGTAAAATATAAATTTTTAATAATTTTTTAGGCACATAATTCAGCACTTTATTTTTAAGTATTAAATTAAAAATTTTAATGCATACTTTATTTTTATTACTTATATAACATGAAATATTATGTGTAATAGAATAAAAATTAAATAATGTATTATAATATTGTGATTTTTCTTTACAAATTTCTTAAAAATATATTATCTACATATAATTATTTTTTAAATTAAATTGTATCATATTATGAATTAACATAATTTACTGATCAAATGTTTATTTTTTTATTGGAGATTATTTTCGTATTTCATGTATAGTTGACGATTTTAATAGATGTATATATTATAGTATGATAAAATATTATTTAAAATTTTATTTTTGTGACTTAAAACTTTTAAATAATAAGTTTACAAAAAATTTATAAAAAATTACATTTATTGAATTAATAATTTTTCCAACGATCTTATGATAACTACTAATTTCATTGTATTAAATATATTATACAATCTTATGAAAATTAATTTATTGTTTATTATTTAGATTATTACTTAATTAATATTAAATAAATATTTAAAATATATAAAATTGAATCAAATATAAATTAATTGAAAATCATAAATAAAATAAAGAAAGGATTACAAATTAAAAAAATTGATTCAAAATCTGATTAAAAAATAGGAAGAAAAAACAAAGAAACTAAAAAAAAGGGCCGACGATGGGGCGTGAAAAAAATTAAAAAAAAATAAAACCAGTCACGGTCCCGTAACCTCTGATCACGATCACGTGGGGCCCTCCCCGTGATCTGGCACTTTTTAAATTTTTTTTTTAAAAGATATGGAGAATTTATTTTGACGGTGCAAAGGAATTTATTCCATACTGTATTTCGGTCAAAAAGCCGTCAAAAGGTTGTTTTCTCCATTTAGCAAATAAATATAAATTCTAATTGGTACATTAATTTATTTAACAATTTATATTAAAATTTTAAAATATTATTTAAAAAATTAATAATTAAATTATAAATAATGATATATATAATAAAAATATAAAATTTTATTTTAATAAAATAATAATATTTAAAATATTATTTTATCAATAACTAAAATATTTTTATAAAAATAAAAAATAATTTAATTTAATAATAATTTTTAATATAAAATTTATTAATTAAATTATTAAATAAATTCATTTATTTGATTTTTTTTACACATTTAATAAATAAATTCCACCAAACGACACAAATCATGCCCTCACTCATCAGCGCTAAGGTGACCTGGGAGCACCGTCACCGATGAAAGTCAAACTGTTAATATGATATTTGTGAGCCGTCCCATTGTGTCTTCAACTTTCTCTTTTCCCAAGTTTCTTCCCTTCATTTGTTTACCTTTTTTATTTATTTTGTTCTAAAAGAAAATTAATAATAACTATTTGTTCGTTCTTTGATTAATATAATCGGCTAAATCTATTTAACTTCATAGACAGATATATATTGGGATATCTATTATATTTGCAATTGGATTTTTAATCTTAATCCATCACTAGCAATTCCTTTTTAAATTTAAAAAATGTGTAAAGAAAAAAATTCAATTACAAATACATATACAAATATAGCAGAATAAAATAAATTTGAGCACAACATACATAAAATGATAAATTTATGAAAATTTTATATATAATAATATTAAAATTTTCTTATTATATCGATTCATCCGATTTAATTTTTTTTGAAATATCCCATCTTCGTGAAAACTAAAATACCTGAACTTTTAACTTATTTTTAACTATTCCATTATGGGACTTGACAACTTCAAGGATTGTATTAAAAAAATCTTTTTCCAAAAAAATTATCACAATAAAAAAAAAAAAGGAAAGGGGATGGGACGCAGACGCACACAGTGAATTGGAATGGTGCTCCCATCACTTTTCTTAAAGGCAAATAAATAAAATTCTCTTTATACCGTCTTTATTTTTAAAACTCAAATAGCTTCTCAGTTGTTTTTGTTCTTCATTCATCTCTACTGTAATCTTATCTCTTTCTTCTTTCCCTGTGGCTCAAATCCACACGCTACCAGATGGAGGTACGTTCTTCTATCCTTTTTTGTTTCATTTGATTTTCCATCTCTTCAACTTCTCCGCAACACAATTTTTTGAACCAACGAGTGTTATGATTTCACTTCAAAAATATTGTAATATATATTTTATAAATGAAAATAGAAATTTATTTTTGTATCTGAAATTATATGAAATTTTAATATCTTAAATATGAGATTTTAAAAATGAGAGTAAAAAATTGTGTATATAAAGATAAAGAAATTGTTAGTGAATTTTTTGAATACTCTCTCTTTCTCATCTTTGTTCCTCTCTTTCTGTCTATCTTCTCATATCTTCCTCTGTATGTCATGTTTTTCTTGGGTCTTGCTTTTTCAGAATGGCTTTCCTCTTATAGGGAGAGAATACTTCAGAAGATTTAAAGCAGTTAGACTTGGTGAACTTCTCAAGGTGGGGTGTTGGGGAGGTGAAGAATTTTTCTTTGCATTTTTTTTTAATTTTTTAAAGTATTTTTAATTTTATCAAATGCATTGCTAGCAGGATAAATTTGAGTGTCAGCAACTTCTTCGTTGTCTACAAATTGATGCATTCTTACGTATGAATTCATGATTTGATTCAGTGCCACTAACTCAATTATCTAATTTGGATGATCACATTATTCCAACGTTATATGGCGCATATATATCCACAATGTCAATTATAATCCAATTCACTGTCCTTGCTACAAATCTACTCTTCTTCCCTCAATCTTCCAAAGCCACCGACACCATTACCCAGTTCCGGCCACTTACTGACGGCAGCACCTTGGTTTCCAAAGATGGAAGCTTTGAACTCGGTTTCTTCACTCCTGGTAGTTCAAATAACCGCTATCTCGGAATATGGTATAAAAAAATTCCACTTCAAACTGTTGTTTGGGTCGCCAACCGTGAAAATCCTAGCAGAGAGAATTCCAGCATGTTAATCATAAACAAACAGGGAAATCTTGAGCTTCTGAGCCAGAATAAGAGCGTTATTTGGTCTGCAAACTCGAAAAGAAAAACCTCGAATCCTATTTTGCAGCTCTTAGGTTCAGCTAACTTGGTTCTAAGAGAAGAGCAAGACCAGAATCCGAAGAAGTACCTTTGGCAAAGCTTTGATTATCCTTCTGATACAATATTGGCAGGAATGAAGCTGGGATTCAACTTCAAAACCGGCCTTAACCGGCGTTTATCTGCGTGGAAGGACTGGGATGATCCATCTCCTGGAGATTTTACTTACGGTTTCTTACCTACTAATAATCCTGAATTGGTAATATGGAAAAACTTGACAGAATACTATAGAACCGGTCCGTGGAATGGGCTTCGATTCAGTGCTTTGCCTTACTTGAGTGAAAATCGACTGTTCCGACGCGAATTTGTCCACAATCAGGATGAGCTGTATGTGAGCTACAGCTGGGACGAGAAGACAATGATTTCACGAATAGTCTTGAATGAAACTATTCCATCTCTCCAGCGCTACATATGGCTCAAAGAAGCTCAAACTTGGAGGCTTTCTTCATCTGTGCCAAGAGATATCTGCGACAACTACAATGTTTGTGGCCCATATGGAAATTGTGACAGGAGTCAGTCCCCAGTTATTTGCCAGTGTTTACGGGGATTTGAACCGAAATCACCTCCTAGATGGAGAGGAATGGATTGGACTGGAGGATGTGTGCGCAGTGGAAATTGGAGCTGCAGGGAGAAGAACAAAGATGGTTTTGTTAAATTCGGGAACCTGAAATTTCCAGATACTAGAAAGTCCTGGGTTAATGGAAGCATGACGCTTGATGAGTGCAAGGCCAAGTGCTAGGAGAATTGTAACTGTACAGCTTATGCAAACACAGACATTAGGGGAGAAGGTAGTGGCTGTGCAATTTGGTTTGATGATTTACTTGATTTGAGAAGTCTTCCAGATGCTGGGCAAGATCTTTATGTTAGAGTTGCTGCTGCTTCAGAAATAGGTATGAGAATTTGTTTACTCGAAAAAGGAATGTGAGGTTTTTCTACTTTCTTTTCTTTGTGAATTTTGGTCTATTGACGGTATTTCTTGATTTCATTTCTCTTAATAAGAGAACCAATCAGAAGAGCGTCGTAAGAAAAAGAGCGCAGTACTGGGAGCCATTATAGCTTCTATGGCTCTTGTGATACTATTCATACTTGCTTGCATCTGCAAGAGGAGAAGAAAGTACAGAGGTATGTCGTCAAATTGCCAGTTTATTATTTCGTCTAGCAAAAGGACAAGTTTTTCAATGTTCATGGCACTGCCCCGGCCCCAGCCCTACCTCATCTAATGGATTTTTGCTCAGGCTTGTGGTGCCCGGCGGGAATGCGACATTTTTCATTTTCATGCATTGGTATGGCATACAAGGTTGACACTGAACTCACTGCATATGCTCACTTCCTAAGTGGGGTTATAACCCGTAACTATAATTGCACGATATTATTATTGCAGGTTTTATTGTATCCTATTTTTTCACAATTTGTTGGTACATTAGTCATATTTTCCTATATTTGTTCGTAACTTTATTAATTGCAACTGCAACTACAACCGTAATGTAAAACTATAGCATAAGGAGATAAGAGGATATATATATATATAGTGCTTAACTCACGCTTCAGGTTGGATTTGGGGTTTTCCACACCTTCTAGCCAAGGTTTGTAATACTGAATGGGCTCACTACTTCTTGTGAAGAGATGTGGGTGACGAAGTGAGAATAAAGGAGTTTAACTATTATGGTTGCATTTTCTCAACATATAATTATGCCATCAAAAAGTATCAGTTAGATATTATCTTTGATATCAAATTTATTTAGTTTTTTTCTTCGCCACTATATTGAATTTTACAATTCATTTTCAACAGAAAAGAACGGTAGACAGGAGCAAGAAGAGTTGGAGCTGCCTTTCTTTGATTTTGCTACAATATCACATGTCACTGATGGATTCTCAAGTGACAAGATGCTTGGCCAGGGTGGTTTTGGGCCTGTGTACAGAGTAAAAAAGCAATATATATCCCTATTTACATAAAATCCGTGATTCTTTGAGATATAGAAGTTAATTTACTTTTGCAAATGTGAATTTCAGGGTATATTAGCTAATGAACAACACATTGCTGTAAAAAGGCTTTCTGAAGAATCAAGACAAGGATTGAAGGAATTTAAGAATGAAGTAATATTGTGTGCCAAACTTCAGCACCGCAATCTTGTTAAAGTCCTTGGTTGTTGCATTGAAGGAAAGGAGAAATTGTTTATCTATGAATACATGCCCAACAAAAGCCTTGATTTCTTTCTTTTTGGTTTGTGTCTCTAACAAAACCTGTAGTTAGTTAGATGGATGAATTAATGTTTTTAAGTTAAATTGGATAAAAAACTAAACATGTTTAACTTTGAAATTTGACAGATGCTACTAAAAGAAAATTGTTAAATTGGTTTACCCGCTTTCAAATTATATGTGGAATTGCTCGTGGACTTCTCTATCTTCATCAAGATTCTAGATTAAGGATTATACATAGAGATTTTAAAGCAAGTAATATTTTATTAGATAATGAATTAAACCCAAAAATTTCAGATTTTGGCCTAGCTCGAATGTTTAGAGGAGATGAAATTGATGGAAATACAAGCAAAGTGGCTGGTACATTGTAAGTATCTTTTAGAAATTTTCAATGAATGCATTTTCTTTTGTATACATAGTTAAATATGACTCTAACTTATAATTTATTTTAGTGGTTATATGGCACCTGAATATGCTCTTGATGAAGTGTTCTCAATTAAGTCAGATGTATTTAGTTTTGGTATACTGTTATTGGAAATAGTTACCGGAATGAAAAACAGAGGATTTTCCTTTCCAGATGAGAATCTTAATCTTATTGGATATGTAAGTGACAGAACTTAACCTGAATTTTTTCTACAAATATTCAGTTGACAAACATATCCCAGTAATATTTGCATTATTTTAGGCATGGAAGTTTTGGAAAGAGGGCATCCCATTGGAATTGATGGATGATTGTTTAAGGGACTCGTGCAATAAATCGGAGATTTTACGGTGCATCCACGTTGGTCTTTTATGTGTGCAACAACATCCTGATGATAGGCCAAACATGGCATCTGTGGTTGTGATGCTGAGCAGTACTGAAAATGCCTTGCATCAGCCCAAAGAGCCCGTTTTCTTCATGGCAGAGACCTCAGTCGAGGGAGAATCTTCCTCCGGCAAGCAGATCTCCTTTTTTACTAATGATATTACTGTGACGGTGCTAGAGGCCAAATAGAAAGCAACCCTAGTTAAGGGTTAGTCGATTTATAAATACTACTGTAAATCTTTAAAGATATGCTGTAATCTTAAATGTGGAACAATCTATCATACTAAAAAAGGAATTGTTCTTGTTATATTTGAAGGGAAAATATTTAATGTTAAAACTTTTGAGGCCTGTGCATTAGAGTTTTTGTTTAATTTGTGATTGTTGATGTGAGTGAGATGGTTCAGTTTTTTCTTTTTGCCTAATGTAGAACATAATTTCGCATCATCATATTCCGGTTTGTCAATAATAAAAGTCGTGGCTATTCTGATCACAATGGAACACGATTAAATACCACTATTTGGAGGGAAAGGATGATTTATAGTTGTGTATGAGACTCAGGTCATCAAGAGTTTTGTTATGGTTGGACCACCGCTGAAAAAATTTATTGGAAGGACGGAAATACAATTTGTCAAGTATTTTTATTATATAATTTTTTTTAATTTTTTAGTGTTAAGTATAAATTAAAAAAAAAACAGAAGAAAAGTAAAGAATATTATTTTGTAGTTTTTCAAACTTTGGGATGATTTTTCGAAGTATAGCCACACTTTGCCCTCGGTATTTTATTGAAAAAAAAATTGTGAATTTTTATGAAAGTTAATTAACGTAAAAGTCATACATTTTTCAATTTTTCATGTAAAATTTGTGAGTATGTACAAATATAACAAATGAGTAAACAGTTGCAATCCCATTATCAAAAGTTGGAACAGAAGTTTTTTTTTTTTTAATTTTTGGGTTTATATGAAAATGTTCTAAAATTCAATGTAAAAACTGCAACATTTTATATAAAAATTGCAACTGAATTGTAAAAAATAATATGCGAGAGTATGTATAATTAATACGAATTTTTTAAGGCATGTATCAAGGGATTTAAAGCATAAACTAATTCATCAAACATAATAAAAAAATTTTCGTCGATATTTTATTTCTTATATATGAGCTAGAATTTTTTGGTTTGGTGAGAGAATTTTTTATATTTGATTATTATTATTTTTTATATATTTAATGTGAAGTTCTTTTTATCTAGTTATTAGGTATGAATACGAACTTTTAAGTTTTTGTAGATATGTGTCTTTTCTTTAAGATTTATTTTTACATGAACTCAATTTTTTTTCTAGCATAAAAAAATTTGTAAGCCATTTTTTTATTTATCTTTACCTAATTAAATTAGATAATGACAAATGTGAATAGTTTTTTAAAGCACCTTTTAGTGAAAAATATAGTAGATTTATTTTCAAAACAAAAAAGAGAATTTTTATTATACAAATTATATTTTTGTCATTAATTGATTAAATATTACCACTGACACAAGAGAACCGCTTTTAAACAGAAAATTAACAAATAAGTTCAACTTTAATTTATGAGTTTAAATTGATCCACTAATAGTGTAATATTTTACACAATAAATGAAAAAAATTTACATAATTAAAAAAAATAAAAGTAATTAAAATTTTTTTACTGTAATAAAAGAATTTTAATAATTTGTAACAATGTAAAGATGATTTACATTAAAATAAAATTAAATGTGAATCCTTAATCTATACGCAGTGCATTTTATAATTAAAGAAAACTAATGTAGATTTTTAAAATAGAAAAAGAGAAGATAATTATTATAATTTCATATGTTTTACCGGAGGTAGGTGAATGTTATCACTATATGTTTTTACCCCTTGGCGGAAGAGAAAAAAAATGAAGGAAAGAAAATAAAAAAAATGGTGAGAAAAGAAAATTTTCTTTTCTTTTTCGGCTGTGTGAAAAATAAGGAAAAAAAAAGAAAGAATGTGATGAACTCAATTATTAATTTAAGATTTAATCAATTGTTTGAATCTATATTTAGCAAGTTAAGGCTCTAAGATAAATTGTTTTAATAAGATAAAACAAGCAGCGATCATTAATCAAATTAGTTTCTACTCCTTTTCTATCCAAAATTGACAAAAATATGATATGGTCAACCTGCAGCACCTTTTACTATTTCAATTCTATTCTGTCTCGTTTTATCAACCAAGCAACAGAAAATTATATATTCCACCATTTTTGTTTGTTTGCATATTCTTTCCTCAACATTTCCACACAGCCAAAGTGAAATTAACAACAAAGTATTATTCGAAAAGACAACTTTAGTCTTTAGTCTTTAGCCTTTGTCGGCCGTGACAGTGCGAAATGAACAGCAAAGTTTTGTTTTGAAAGACCAGCCATTTGGTTGAAACTGAGAAAAAAAGGAAAGAAATAGCTTTTTATTATCCATTCTGTTATGCTTAAATAGGAAACAGAATTAAATATTTTAATTTTTTTTCAATAATTATTATATTAAAAATAATTTATTTATAATTATTATTAAAATAATTATTATCCTATTATTTTTATTTTATTTACTAATATTATAATTTTTATAATTATTCAATGTTAATTATTAATATTATTTTAATTATTACTTTCATCATTTCAATTATTAATAATATCTTAATAATAAGTATCATAATAATATTAATTATTATTTTTAATATTTATTATTTTATTAATATTATTAATTATTAATAACATAAAAATATTTTAATATAAAAAATAATAATTATTAATATTATAATATTATTAATATAAATAAAAAATATAATAATAATTTATTTAATATTTAATAATATTATTTATTAAATAAATATTATTAATATTATTAATATATAATAATTATTTATTAATTAATTAATTATTATTTAATTATATTATAATAATAATTATTAAAAATAATAATATTATTATTTATTTAATTATTATTTTATCAATATTACCATGAATAATATTAATTATTTTTTTATTAAATATTATTAATTTCATAATTATTTAATTTTAATTATTAATATTTTATTTTCATTATTATTTTAAGTATTATTATATTATTTATTTATTATTTTTTATAACTATGATAGTTATTATTTTATTATGAATATTTATTATTTTATTATTATGATTAAATTATTAATATTATTAAATAATTTATTATATTTATGATAATTATTATATGATTATTTATTTTTATTTAACTAATTTTATTATATTATATTTTTTATTATTTGCTATTATTTAATAATTATTTTACTTTTTATTATATTATTATTTTATAATAAATTATTATCATCATTATCATCATATTGAAGATGATAAATTTGAAAGTCAGAATGAGAAAATCAGATTCCCTAATAATTTGGGGGAAATTACCATCCTCTCATTTGGAATAATCTCATTAGAGAAAAATGAGAAAAAGGAATGAACTTTTTTTGAATCAAATAAAAATAAAAGAAATGAAATCTCACAATTTTCTTTCTCTTACCTAATTATCTCAAACCAAACAGCCCCTAAGTCCTTAACTTTAATATGTAATTCTATCTACTCGACAATAGAAATAAAAATATTATAAATATAAAAAAATAATACTTAAAATTAAATTTTTATTTTTATTTATTAAATTTTTTATATTTATTAAATTAAATCATATAATTTATTTTATTAATTTATATTTTATTCATTAATTTTTGTTTATATTTTTGAAATTTAAATTCACATTTTATATTCAATACATATATCGGTGGCTTAGAAATTTCCACTGGAAATGGAAAGCATTTATTACTTTTTGGCTACTTTGTGCCCTCCACAAAAAGGTGGATGAATTTGGAAAGTAGTTTTTTTTTTTCTGAAATTATGGCATATCACTTTAAGATATATCGATAATCTTAAATTCTTAAGTTTTATTCAACTTGTGTAAAATTGCATAAATCAATAAATTTGAATCATTAAATCAAGTATTGTATCATAAAAATGGTGAATCGAAATCTTGCCCTTTTTCTTTCATGCTACTACTCATTAATTGACTCATAATATTAATTACATTATATGATCCAAAGAAAATTTTAATCTGACTTAATTTATGGGAACTCAACAACAAAATATGCATAATACTAAATATTTAAATTTAATTTATTAATGATAGAAAATAATTTTACATTACCATTCATTTATATATTATTATATTATTAAAAGTATTAAAAAATTTTATTATTGGATTTTTAATGAGACGTCAATTTTAAAATTTATATTATATTACTAAAAAGATATATTATTTTTAAAATTTAGAGTAATATTGAATTTTTTTATCCCAATAAATATTATTTTTAAAATTTAAATTCCTATCATAAAATCTACCAAGACTTATGCTTTCTATTGCATTGATGAATAAGATTTTCACTAGACCATATGTATGTTCATATTGTTGATAAATTATCTCAACGCTCTAATATTTGGAAGGCTAATTACGTCTCTTTCTAAGGTTGATATTTTTTTTTTGTGAATTTAATTTATATATAAGGTTCCATTTGTTTCATTGGAAAATATTTTTTGTAAAATATAGTTATAAAATATTAAAATGAAGAAAAAATATTTTACTAGTTTAATATTAAATATAAAGAATTTGGAGAAAGCAACTTCCTCTCTTCCAAAAAGGAATTTACTTTCCTTCATTTCTAAACTTTTAAATATCATTTTTTTTAATCATTAATGTAAATGATATATCATTTCTTCATTAATATATATACAAATGATATTTTTCTATGAAAAATACTTTTTAACAAAACAAATGGAACCTAATTGTTTTCTCTCAATAAGAAATTAAAAAATCATTTTATATAATTCTTTTTATAATTATGGGCAAAGATAGGAATTTACTTGTTTTGTTTACAACTTTTGTCTTCTCATTAAGTCTCATTCTTTTGCATTTAGGGCTCTAATTTCTCTATCGAAAGCTTTTGGTGTAAGTAGCATCCATTATCTAAAATCCTCAAAGGATTTAGATCTTCCTTTACATTTAAGATTCAATCTTTTGTTCTTGCATATATATGACAAATTTATGCAAGAGATTCTTACATAAATAGTATATGATATTCTTTGAAAACTGTATACCTTCCTTTGTATCCATAGTTCAATCCTTAATTTTAATATGTATATGTGTAGTGATTTAATTATTACTAATATTATAAAAAAAATCATAAAATTTTACAATTTTTTAATAAAAATTTTGTAACTTTTTATTTAAAAATTTGTAATTTTTATAATGCCCCTTAATAAATTCACACAACTTATATTAAGGTACTAAAACAAAACTCCATTTACAAATTTGTTTGTATATGATATAAACATTTCACTTGGCCTTAACATACCACTTGGACAATGAGCTCACCATGACTGCATAGGCATTGTTCACTCTCATTAATTGAGATATAGCTTATTCATACAAATATACCTTAGCTACATGAACATAGTGAGTCTACACAAATGAAAGCAATCTTTTGCACCAAATTAACCACATATGACACTTATTTGGCCCTTATTGGATCTTAATTAGGCTATTTGCATAGCAGATCTAGAATATTCCCTCTTAGATCCACATTCACACCTTTTGTCCATCTATCTAAGGCTATAAATAAGTAGCTAGCCTTTTATTTGGATTTTAGACCATATTGATTGTATATCTTAACTCTCATTGAAGATTAATTATTTTAAGTTTTTATCTTTTAACGCTATTTGTGGCTTCAACACCACTTTCTTTCACCATGTTTTCCTAATGAAATAAAGCCCCCATGCCACAAGATCACACTAGTGATAACTTTGTCTAATTTTCTTCTTAAGCCACCATCTTTATTGATAAAAAAGAATAGTCATAATAAAAGTTCTAGAACATGATGTTTTGGCTGAGTAGGTCCACTAAATGTAATAAGAGGTTGAACTCTTTCATTACTTAAGAGCTAGGAGAAACTTCGATCCTAAGCACCAACACCCAAACTTTATCATTATAGATCCACCAAATGTCTTTATAGTAAGCGATTCTCTCCATACTTCATTTACATCACCTATTGGAATTTCTACTCATAACTTACCACATACATTCAATAGTATAATTTATTCCACAAGAATCTCCACCATAAAAATTGTCCCGAACCCAACTCAAGAATAGTATGTCTACATAACCTTAGTTTTCAAACATAAGATCACCAATACATGTATACTAACCATGGTTACCTATTCACCTTGAATATTATGATTATTTAGCTTCCCTAAAATTTTAAACCACCATTCCACCTTAACAAATATGATAGATCTAGTGATCCTTAAAAGCATTTGTAGGCTTTCTATGCAACAATATTATTATCCTTTATCACACCTCTAGAAATTAAAGTTTTAATTATCTATTTATCCATTTTTTGTAATTCAAAAATTTTATTTTGAGAGAGAGAGGATTGTTTAATTAATTAATTAATTAATTATATAAAAATTCAAAATAAAAATTTTATGTTTGATAATAAAGATGTGAATGGGGTGTTAAAGAAAATAGATTAACTAGTTAAATGATTTTTAAATAAAGCTTTTAAGTAAATAGAAATAAATGGTTGATTAAGTTTAAGGTAAGGGATTTGGATGATTTCATTAGGAGAAAAAGCATATAGAATATATATGATTAGAAGTGAGCATATGAGTAAAAAGTAGTTTTAGGGTAAATAATGAAAATACCGTTGCCTTGATAGACATAAACTTAATCTAAAAGGAAACATTATTCCTTATTTCTTTTCAAACATTCACTTTCTGCTATCTCAACTCCCTCTAACTACTTCTCCTCTTGTAAGATCATCTTCAACCTAACTATTTGAAAGTAATTTCTTATCACAATTTTTATACAAATATGGTAAGATCATCATGACCACTTGAATCTTCATGGTTTTCTTTGAATTTAAGGAGATTTGAGCATATAATTCAAAAGAGAAAAAATAAGCCCTAACTTGAAAATCCTTAGGAATTTTGTATAACTATGACCATGAGATAACAAATCCAACTTTTCAAATCAATCCTTCATATTACATAAGTAAATATTTTAGTCTTACTTTTCAAAAGTTTGATAATTTTGCTTGGTTAATCAATAGTTTTAGGTTTTCCCGCACTTTTGTTCAAGTGGGATGAAATGGTATTAAATGATACTGTTTAGTTTAATTTAATATTGAAATTGATGTATATGTGTGGTATTAAAAGTGCATTAATGATGAGAAGTTTTTAGTGATGTATCTTTGCTAACTGATTGGCATTTATGCCAAAAAAAATAATAAAAATGTTTATAGAAATTCTACAATGCTCATTTGTGAAGCATCTTGTGAAGTACTTCCCCAAAGCACTTTTTGAAGTACTTCTAGGCCTGGATTTGTTTCAAAAATGTTACTGGAAGCCCTAAAGAACTTCATAAAATGCTTATTTTATTACCTCTAATTTGCTTTGAAAATGTTATTAGAAGCCTTAAAGCACTTCACAAAGCATTTCTTGAAGTATTTCCTACGCCCAAACTTTATTAGGCTAGGAAGCAATTCATGAAGCATTTTGCCTACCCCATTTTAAAAATTTGACTTGGTATCAATTAAAATGGCTTATTAATCATTGTTTAAGAATAGGATTGACTTAAGCACCATTAATGATATTTTGTATATTTTAAGAATTATACTTGCATTATGCTTCCTTACATGAATTATATGATAATAAGTAGGATTATTATGGATTGAATGGATATGAAATGAACATGGTATTGTTTGGATAATTATAAATAAGTAATTTAATTATCTTTAGGATATGATATGCTTGACATAAACTTTATAAATGAGTTTGATATGTGACCATGTAAAGAGACATGGAATAATTATGAATTAAACATATGAATATTGATATTAAAATACAATGATTGAAGTGTTAGCTTAGGCACTTGTGCTATTGTGGTAAAGTTATATGTTGAAAGGATTAATGATGTTGAGGTAGATGACATACATATATGTGTTCTAACTCTATGTACCAAATCTATATGCCCATTTGTAAGAAGATAAGGTTGACCTTAAAGAGATAAGGATGAAGTTTATCAAAGGATTAAGATGACTTGAGAGTTATAAAATGATTTATATACTTTCATTTGTGTTCATTGTTAATTGACATTGTTACTGAGTGATGACTGAAAAGTAAACTATAACCATATATGAAATTGCTTGCTATAAAGATCCCTCGTTATTAATTAAGTCAATGTAAGATAAAGAAAAGAAATGTATAAATAAGTGATATGCTTATGACTATGGCCTAGTGTAATATGGCATATTTCTATTTTCTTTTTATAAAAGTTATATTCCTGAGGAAACCTTCACTCTTTCCTTTGTAAAGGTATGAAAGTATAGATGTTACCTAAAATGAAACTTGAACATTTCATCAATACATAAATGTATTAGTGCTTTTAAATATTATACTACATTCTTAATTCAATTATTACTTATGAACTTTTAAATATTTACTCAATGAGTTTCAAAGAAGCTCACTCTTTTCCTTTTCCATTTTATTTTCTTTAAGGATCCTTCTTCTTAGGTGGCTAGCTATTGTCAGTTAGGATGAAAATGGGCTTGCTTAAGAGTTTTTGTGCTATGGTAAGTATTGAGACAATTAGAGTAATTTTGCATGATGATTCATTAATATATTTTGCATTTAAAATTTGAAAATTGCGTACTCCTTGAAATCATAACATACATACATGTGAAATATTACATTAGATATAGATTAGGAAAAGTGGTAAGTGGTCACCTATAATGACTTCCTACACTAGTCACATACCTTAGGAATGGATCGCAATAAAGTTGATATCAAAGCAAGGTTCAAAAACATAGTGGTGTACTTTGCTTGAAAGCATGAAGTAGAGAATTTTTAACTATCTAAGTGAAGAATTTAAAAGTATTAAGCCCTAATAGTAAGCCGACAACCATCTAAGAAATGTATAGATAAATTTACCTTTTTACTTTTCATATGCTAAAATTTTTATAAGTCATTTATGCCTATAGATAGCCAAGGATGACTAAAGTGAAAGCTTTTTATCTCAAAGTTATATTTTCATTCTTCAATATGTTGAGACCTTTATTGTGAATATTTATCATGATTAAATTAGTACATAAAAAGGCATAGATTGATAGCTTGATTTGGTGAACGAATTAAATGGCTAATCATATTTAGCATGTTGTTTCCTTGAGAAGGCTTGTTGAACATATATATAAAATATATATTTTCTTGTGTATAAGTCCATTTAGACGGTTTTATTTCCATTTTTGTAGTAGGAAATATATGCCTTGTAATTAGTTTGATTTTTAATAAAGATGTAAATTGCTGCTTAGACGAAATATCGGTGCATTAGGTTAATTTCCTATAGATATATTGAGAAAAAGGTCTCATACAATTAGGATACCTTGTAGGGGATATGATTTATCAAGTAAAGCTTAAATTTGAATTATTTTAGAGTTGCAATATTAACATATGTAAGATTTAATTAAGATATTTTTTGCCTAAATAAATTTTTGTATCTGTTTTATGTATGATGAAGTAAAGATTATTGGTGTATGTCCTAGAAGTCAATCATAAGATGATTGGTGTATATTATGTTTTATGTTAGCCAATGCAATTATTATATTTTATTTTATTTTAATATTTGTGCAATTCATAACTTAATATAATAATTGTCCCTATAATAGTTTTATTATTTTTAAAATGTCCCTAATTGAATATTATTGCAAAAAGGATAACAATAATACATCAAGGCAAGTATATATCATGATTGATGATTACGAATCATGGATAAATAATATCAAGTTAATACATAGGTACATTATTAGTGAACAGATGTATTGGACTGACCCGCTGTGAGAATATTACATAGTTTGTCATGTGTCATTAACTATTTTCATATGACCATATTGCACATAGTTCTTTGACTTGAAGTTACTACGATTCCTTACATGAGGAGTCACACACTTTGATGCCACCTTATGTCACCTTTAACTAGGATGACATGTAGAGAGATGATTGAGTGTGTCATAAATCATGTAGAGAGAAGTGAGTGATGTAGATGTGATTTTATTCTTTTTGTATAAAAAGAGTGATATCTTTGGATTCCTTGATTGAATGAGACTAAGAAATATATAGTTATGCTTAAATAGATCAATGTGATATTGATAATTTATTTAAGTTAGTCTACTTGATATCAAGAAATGTGAATTGAACATTGATGAGGACGACACATTTCATGCCTCTAGTTTAATTTGGATATTATTACAAAAGGGACTATGTTACAAAGTGTTGTTCACACATTAGGTAGATGTTGAATCATAAACATTCTTACTACTTGGGTGGTAGTAATGTATTGTAGATACCACTCATTATCTATAATTCATTGATAGATCATTACTAATATAGTAAGAACCTATAAGGTCACATAAAAGAAGTAAGAATGAGATAGTAATTAATTGGGTTTAACTAAAATCTTATTAATTAGGCTTATTATTTAGTGTATATATATTATTAAAGTAATAATATATATACATGTAATATATAGTATATTATGTAATATTATTTGATATTAAAGTAATATTAAATAATTCTATTATTTGATATTAGATAGTTATATTATTGGATAATATTATTATCTAATAATATTAGATAACTAACGGATAAGCCCTATTTCTCTTCTCACTCTCACCATGATAAGGATAAGGTTTTAGTTGTTAAGTTAAATAAAAAGGGGAGGCAGTTTCTTAGTTGGACTAGTAAAGTGACATGTATAAGTTCTATAAAAACATAAAGGCACCACTTTGTGGAGTAGAAGAATAAGCTACTATTAAACTAACTTAAAACGCACAAAACCCTAATCCTTTGCAAAAGAGACATCTCCTAATAGATTCATGGGGGGTTGATAGGTCATTATTCACTCTGTGTGAATACCATAGAGACACGATTGCTTGATTGTACTTGTGATTCATGGACTGCACTCCAAGAGGTAATCATTATGATATTGATCTATGTCCCTGTGCATAGATTATGGAAGGTTTCACATAAATAAATTTTGAAAATCTATTTTTTTGCTACATTATATGATACATGTGAAACTCAAGAGGTAATCATTATGATATTAATCTTTGTCCCTATGCATAGATTATGGAAGGTTTCACATAAATAAATTTTGAAAATCTAATTTTTTGCTACATTATATGATACATGTGAAACTTAATAGGGATGTGTATTGTAACCATCTAGTTTTGTAAGGTGTATTAGGTTGATTGTTAGAATTATTGAATTGTGAGTTATGAATTTGTAATTTGGGCAATAAAAAATGGAAAAAATAAAGGAAATAAGAATATGAATCTTTATAAAAAAAAGTTAAAAGCTTGAGATATGGTGAATGTGTTAGTTATTTAATGCTATCAAAATTGAGCCTAGAGAACATGTTATCTATGAGATATGGGCATGGTCATTCTTTTGATAGTAGTCGTAGGCTAGTAACTTAAAACTATCATTATAGAAAAAGGTATAAATTATTACATTGGAATACACTACTATAAAATTGTTGATAGATGTCAAGTGTTTAGGAGATTATACATTGGGAAATGACTCGTGTTTATGTTGGCATTGTAGTAGATGAAGTTTTAGCATTAATTAGTAAACTATTGTTGAATAGAAAAATATCAATTTTTATTTCATGAAAATCAATGTTTTTAATGTTTATATTATCTTTAGAAACAACATTAAATGTTATTTACATTTAAAAAGCTAACACCTAATAACTAGAATACCATGTCAATTTTTTTAAATAATTAACATTGTATGTCTGCTCACCTCACCTAACCAAACTTATACCCATTTCCTTACTTCTTCCTCATGCCTTAGCCTCCAATTTCTCGCTCCCTCGTCCTAAACTCTAAACCTAACCTCATGTTCCTTAATTCCTTATCCTCTCTATTTCCTATGTATTTATTAACTAGATCTAGAAAGCTAACATCTTCTATGACTTTGAGGAATCCAAATTTAAACACTAGCTTTAAAGAATGAATTGAATAGCAAAACATTGAAAATAGTGAAAGTTTGTATACAATATCATAATTAAAGATAAATGATTTGCTAAATCTGTTTTGATATCCATTGCTCAATATGTGATGTTTGCATTCTCTAGAAAAGCCTTTTGAATATAATATCTTCAAATGCAATATGCATTCATGAAAAATTAATGTATCACATATTTTCATATGAATAAATAGTAGATCATATGAAAGAATACAAAAAAAAAATGAGTAAAATCAAATTTCTTACTTTTACATAATGGTTAAAATCTGCATCAAAATGATAGACAACAAAAAAGGATTGATTAAAAAATAAAAACCAAATTGAGAGAACAAAGATAAAAGAAAAAAAATTCTCACATTTATATTATGCACTTTTCTAGCAAGTGTGAAACCTTACATAATTGTCTATAAGTTAACTGAACTTTAATCTTACAAAATAATTAGTGAGCAAAAAATAAAATCGAACAGAATCATCTTAATATTAGAAGGAAGGCATATCTTATTAAACAAAGAATTATTTTAGGACTGGAAATTTGTAAATAGCTTTAGGCTTCATTCTTTTTACTTTTAACTCACTAAATTGTATCCTTTTCATTTTCAATTTATGCCTATGGCCTAATATTTCATATCAATTACTATATAAAAATCAATATCTAAAATTTATATTACATGTCAATTTTGAACACTTACCATCATTTTTAATATAATAATGTCATCTTACTAAGGCATGTTCGATATCAATTACATTAAAAAAATTGATGAATAATTTTTTTTTCTTGTTATAGAATTAAATAGAATAATAAGAAATTATTGAATGTAAATGAAATAAAATGAAAATGGAGATAATATATCACGAGCATATATTCTTCCTTTTTTTTTTCCATATCAGTATATAACATATATGTCACAGCCTTAGTTAAATCGTGACCGGCGTGGATCCTATTACTTAGTTTGCACTAGCCTTAATACTATTTAACATAATTATACTCAACAGAAACCTTCTTATTTTTGTATAACTCAAATTCATTTCAAGTTCTTATAAGAAAACATATAAAGTTTTCTCTATTTTTAGGCAATTTCCCAAGGTCACATGCCCTAAATCATAAAGCATGTATTCTTTATAAATATGACTGCATTATCAACATATAAAATATTTAGTACTTTAATATGTATAAGTAGATGAATAATTCAACACATCAACTATTGAATCAATCTAATCTATCTATATATACCCTAATCCTATTCCAATTGATAGAATTCTTTTACCAAGTCATCTTTGATTCTCTATGAATGCAGCAAGGCTCAAACATTCTAATCTTATCCTGAAAACATTGAAAATAGAATGGAATGAGTTATGAGAACTCAATGAGTATATATCTATCCCTTTTAAATATAATTTCAATTATATTAAATGTTCACGTACTGATTCGATATTTGATTAAAGAGGTAATTGCAATCTAAGCTCCTTGAGTTTCTAAGATATACAAGATTAAGCCTTGGGTTAAGTATTCACTTGCACACAATTTTGCTTTCATATTTTATATTACAGATTACAATAATCTTAACTATTCAATGACATATAACATCATCATCATATCATATGCACCCATTTTGGGTGTTTATCACATTCACAAATAACCATTTAAGCTTAATTACAATTGAAGTATCACAATTACATCAAGTCTTTACAATCATATCAAGTTATAATATCCAATTATGAATAGATTTTCAATACCACATCACATTACATAATTATTCATCATTAACATGTATACATCCACCTTTTGTCTCTCAATCCAGCCTTGTGCTCTACCTGTCTTTCCATCCTTGATCCTTCTAAGCTAACCTTATACCTTACCCACCTTTTTACTAGAAATTTCCCATCCAATTTTTACATTATCACCTTGATCATATTTCTCATTCCATATACTAATCGTGGCATAATTCATATCATAATATGCATAATAAAGCTCAACTCTATAAATCATAATTTCAATGTAATCGCAATATAATTCAATTATTCCTTATCACTGGGCAATTGAACACATAACATAATATATTAGCACCACTATGCTTTCTTGCGTGGCCACAAGGATCAATCCATATTTAATCAATATCATACACTTTCATAATCTATCATTCTAGTAAGCATCAATAAGTAACTAAGTAAGTCCAATCATAATACGAATCTCACTTGTCATCACATTTCAAATTTGCTATCAATTAGTAGTCAACAACATCATCACTATGCCATGCAAGCTCGTCATTCTCTCCAATAGGTAATTACTAACTCATCATAAGCATCATTTCCGAATTTCTCATACATCAACACATGGTTAATTTCATTATATATTTTATAATTCTCTCTTACCTTATTTAAGATTCATTAGTGAACAAATAAGTGGTATTTAACATTTAGAAGAAAGATCATAATTTATGATATTTAAACACTTTAATATTTAAAACATTAATTTAGAGTAGGATATTTACTCAACTAGTGATGTCTAGTTACCTTTAGATGTTCTAGGATATTTATGATTATTTTCCATTCCTTTTTTTATTTCACCACTTATAATGATAAACTATAAACATAAGAGCATTACTTATCTTATCTCCAAATATTCTAATTCCAAGTTCAAATCATAACCTAATAAATTATTCTAGATCATTAGCTTCTTATATTTCTCCAATGTTAACTTTAAAATAAAATTTTATCTTTACATAATAATTTATTTGGAATCAAGTCTATATGTATAAAATATTAAAATGCGAGGCTCTTAATCAAACTTTATTCATATCACTCTACCATATTGTAATATCACTCTCTTATATCTTCAAAGAAATTATTGAAAAGAAATTGGAGATTTTTATAAATGAGGAATCTTTGAATCAAATGCAAAATAATCAAAATTTGAAAGCTTTATAGTCTTACAAGACCTAAATCATATCATATTATAAAATTAGACACTTGATTCTAAATAATCTAAACACCATTCTAAAGAAATCAAATAACACAATTTAAGTATTTACTTGAATCAACTTTAAGCACTGAAATATTAGGTTTTTAAGATACTAATTTATTATAATAATACTAGTATATCATTCTAGAATATCCATTTCTTGTCTTATTGATTCTATATTGGGTAAAAAGAATATGATAATAACATAGAATTCTCTCTTTCTAAATCCATCATAAAATAATTGAATTATTAGAACTTTATGCTAATAAAACAATCCATTCACATTATTTTACAAAGTTATATGTTTGGTTTATAATATTTTTATCTATACATTAATAAGGTCACCTAATCACAATTTTCATATCCGACTTGAAGCCATTTTTATTACATTAGTACTATTTGTACACTAGTAACATGGACTAGAGCACATTACTATATATATACATATCACATAAGTTTCATATATTATAGTATCTTAATCTCAATTTAGCCATAATACAAGGTAATTAATTCATCATCTCAATTATCCTTATTCACAACACTATAACTCCAAATACATACATATTTAGATATTAAAACACCCAATTATCAAATGGTAGTTCCACACTTCTCATGTGTGGTCACAAGCCAAGCATAATCATAATCACACCCTCAGTTAAAGCATACATTCATCTCGATTAAGAAATAATCCACATGATAGCCTTCATCATATCATTTTCAAAAGATCAAACAATAGTAATTAATAAAAAATAAATAGTACATTGGAAGCACCATTACAAATTAAAATCCTCATCATAATGGGAAGTAACCAGATCATGAGTATTTCATACATATTGAAGTATACATCTACACACATTTAGTCTCTTAATTTTACGACATATTATCTTAGTAAATAGAACAAATAGAACATAGGAAAATTAAGTAGAAAGGTTCCTATAATAGATATACACTTATCTAGGAGTGTCCATTTGCTCCAAGAGTTCCCAAGTATTTTACTTTCATCTCTTTTTCCTTTTTCTTACTTCACAATTCATGAGGATAATTTATAAACATTAATATTATTCACTTCGTGATTATCTTGTCATGTACTTATCTTATAAATATCATAAAAAATTTATCTTTAATGTTTAGAGATCAAACATCCCATGTTGAACCCTTATAAGAAATGAGATAAGTATGATTGACTATAGGGTCACCATAATTATGACCTTTGAATAATATCCTATAGATGATTCAAAAATCATGAATAGATTATTTGTAAAACTTATTTCATATGAAAGTAGATTCAATTAGCTTTCCATAGACTACTCACTCACTTAAATCAATTAAATTTTGAAGAGGTTATACCTTTTTAAAAAATAGGATGAAAAATTAATTTTTTGAAATTCTGAGTTTATGATCTCTATCCACTATTTTAATAATATCTTGAAATATATATAATATTTTGAATTAAAACTAATTTAATTTGAAAGTACACTTAATTATCTTTAAAACAATAGATGGTTTATTTAAAACAGATATAAGATGAAAGAGTTATGCCCTTTCAAAGTTGGCATAATGCAATCAATAAATCGATTGGTGAATCGGTTTATGAACCCCTAAACCCCCATAATCGATTAGTTACTCAATTCTAAAGCCTAATTTCATCTCTAAACCCCTATAATCAATTGGTGAATCGATTTACACATGAAAAGCTCAACTTTCTACGAAATTTTCACTGTGTGACCAATCCAAAACACCTTGTAAACACATATAATGCACATCAAGCCCAAGTATAATAATCAATATACTTATCTAATATCTTATATCATCTCTTTCCATCATTTATTATTTCCATAAAATTAAAATAAACCAGAATTAAGCAAAATCACAAACCAACCCATGTTTCATCTATATCCTCATATAACTTTAAAATATATAGATTTAGCTAGATTATCCACTCATATTATATGGAAAAGAATGTTAGAAGACTAGTTTTAAGATCTTTCAACCTTAACCACATTAAAATCCATGGATTCAAAAGTTAGGGTTTGGAATTCCTAATAAAACTAAATGGCCTTAAATCTTTTCATCAATTAAGAAGAAATAGCAATGATTCTTGATGAAATCAATGTCCTTACCTTGATTAGATGAAGAAATCAAGAGGAATAAAGGTTTTCCTTGCTTGATTGAAGGAGTAGGGTAGAGATTGTGTAAAAAGAGTGGAGAGAAGTTGAGAAATGAAGAAATGACAAAGGGTTAGGGTTTGAGGCTAAAATGGATAAAATAAAGCCCTAAGGGCATTTTTGAAAAAGTGTTCCTAAACCTCTTCCATACTTATACACTCACTTATATTAACATATTAACTTTATACTTTATGATTCTAATAAAATTTTCCTATTAAAATTTCACCTAAATCCATGCTTTTATTAACTCTATTTTATTCCATACTTCACACATAAAATCCTAATCCATTTGAATTTACTGATTGCCTCAAGTATTCTTTCTCATAAAATAAATTTTAAATTTTCTATAATTTAAGGAGGGTGTAACAGTATATACAATGGAAAATTTGTTATTTATAATGAATAATAAACTTTTCATTTACAATAACACATCACATCCTTACAAAACTTAAAAGGAAAAATAGTTATCAATTGTTTGTGATTCCTTTATATTGCTTAATGGTATTTAAAGTGATTGATTCCATTAATTTTGCATCTATTAAGCTTGAGGTGCTTAATTGCTTCATTTATTATGAACTCCTAAAGGTACCTATGTTTCAATATGAAAATTGGTATGTTTCTTGCTCTATATATAATAAAGTTTGATATAGTACATAGAGCAAGTAACGTATCAATTTCCACATTAAAATAAATGAAGCATTAGAAACCCATAGAAAGTGAAGAAATCAAGCATCTTAACATCAATAGAAGGTACACACAACATTAATATTATCTAATTGGAAATGCTTCAAATTTTATGATCATAACAATTGTATCAAACAATGGATATGCTCGTGACTAGCTATTTAGTTACAAAGGATAATCATGATTTTATACAACACCCATGACCATAAGTGATAGCTTTTAAGATTGAGATGAAATGAGTATATTATAGTATTCAACATTGAAAAGTAACTGGAATGTTTTAAAGTTCCTTCAATTAAAGGACTTATGTCTACACTTTAGCAATGAACTTAAAAATTTTATAAAGAATTTAGAAGGATCTTATCTAAAGTTTTTACAAATGCTTTTCAAAATGCTAGTCTCTAAGACTAAATTATGGATACAAGTTCTTAGATGGAACTTAGATTAATTCTAAAAACTTCTAAAAGGACTGGTCTTTGGAATCTATCAATAGATAAGGCTTCTAAAATGATAGGTGTAAATTGTAGTATTAACATTACTTAGGTAATTAAGAAAATCTAGGAATCTTTTAAGATTTCTTGTAAGGTGTAGATAGAAGTCCTTGTAAGAAACTCTAAAAAGTCCTTGGATCTTCCTAATAGCCATGGCAATGGTGAATAGCAAAATCTATGTCCCTAACTCAAAATTTTTTTTTATAGAAGGAGATCTATCTCGAAACATAATAAATTTATTGTCAGAGAGTCCTATTCATAGGCTGGGAGAAAATAATTGGACATTAATTATTAATTAAAAATTGACATCTTAAGTTTGGTTATATGGATGGTTGTGATGACTTAAGGCATTAGTTAAGTGATAAAATAACATGTAAACTATTGATGAATTGTCATAACAATTAAAATGGATTTTTGTAATTGTCATCATAAGGAACCGACATTGGAAATTCCTAAACTATAGAATTGAAATGGACTTATACGACCATCACCATAAAAACCTAATATTGTAAGTTATATTAAATGTCCTAGATGAAGTTATATGTTCCATTCATTTAGACTTTCAATTTCATTCATTTAAATATCTTCATAAATTCAATCTTTAAACGACGTCAATTTCTCTCATTTGAACTTCTTCTTGAATTCATTAATTTATACATGTTCAATTTCATTAATTAAAACTTCTTAATAAATGGCATTCAATTAGACATATTCTAATTACTATAGATTATGCCATCATATTCGACATTGCTTAGTCAAAAAAATTAACATTTTTGTATTAGCCAATTTCTCAATAGATGCTTTTCGATTATTATAGATTTTTGTTATGTAAACAATCAAATATAAAAAGAATGTTATTTTTGAACAATTTAACACAAACTTATATTTATTTTGATATGTCTTATCTTTATTAATTAGTGTAATCCAAATAATTATTATAGAAATTTAAGTAAAAAAATATAGATAAGGAAAGTGAAACAATTCAAAAGAATTACAAAATTTTATTACTCTATTGATAATGAAAGTATAAATCGATAAGTATAGATAACTAATATCTCTATAAATTTATACAAAATAATTACACCAAATTATTAATGAAAAACTATACTTCTACAAAATAACTACATAAGTACAATAAAAAAAATACTATGTATCAAAATTTTCATACTCAATGCAAACTCTAGCATTATTGGTAAAGTTTCCCTACTTTGTAGACTTTATAGGAAATAAGAAAGTATACAATAGGAGAAATGGATAGAAGTAGAGTGAGAGATCAATGACAATTATTATTTACAAGTTTTTTCATTCTACTTTCACTCTAAGAGAAATGAAAAAGTCTATAATGGGAGAGAAATAAAGATTAAGATTTTTTTATTATACACACTCTTAATGAAAGTGGATGCAGAAATCAGAAGTAACATTATGTATTAAACTCATTATGCTCAAAAGCATATTGAAGAGATGTCAAAATAGTTCATATAGAAAAATAGAGTGAAAGCAAAGATTTGTAAGGAAAAAATGAACACCAATTATTCAACAAAATTGACATCTTATGCTTGTGCAGTTTCCAATAAGACTTTTGAAATCCTTTTTTAATGGTGATTATTAAATAGGATTGATGTCTTATAATGCTATGGTTTCTAACAATGATGTCTTATACTATTGTGGTTTCTAATAAGACTCTTGAAATGTCTTCTAAACAATGATGGTTAAAAAGGACAAACATTTTATGCCACCATAGTTTCTAATAAGACTTTTCAAATGCCTTTTAGACAACAATTTAATATAAAATTAACATTGAAAGTTTTCATGCAAGTTTTAGATGTTAGTTATTTTTTAAAATGTCATCTTAAGTTTTTGTATAATTTCAAAAATATCACTGCATCAAAATATATGTCAATTTTTTTGTTAACTAATGTTTATCAACTAATGTAAATCATTAATTCTATAGTAGTGACAGGATTAATTATGTGAGAATTGATGCAAACCTAATACAAACCCATTGTAGAGAACCCACAGACAATCTGAAGATGTTAAAGATCATCCCAAAACCTAAAAAATAAACTAAAAATAGAAGCATATTCATACCATACTCTAGAAAAAGGAAAAAAAGAGTGATAAGTAATGATTTCTTAGGTAAGTCTTGGAGTTTTTATAAAAACTCAAAATTTTTTATTTCTGAATTGACTAATTATTGAGTTAATGAAAAGCAATCCCTCTAATATAACTAGAATTAACTTAAGCTAATTGGGTTCAATTGGACTCAAATAGGCCTAATATTAGCACATTAATTAATCACTAATTTGTCCAAAATAAAGTGATAAAATAATGGGCTAAAATAAACTTACACATAAGAAGGCCTTAAATGTCTTTAAGCATAAGAAGCAATAAATAAGGCGAAATATGGCTAAAACATGTGCAATAAACCATATGTTATTGAATACCCTATTTGAATATTAACCAAATTATAAAGCAATATTTGAATACTAGCAGGTGCAGGTGGGCTCTAATGTAATAATCGAATATGATACTCGATTACTAGCTTAGTTTAACTAAGATACAAGTAATACACTTATCAAATCCCTTTAAGCTTCTCTCTTTATTCCTTCAAACTTCTTAAATAAGTCCTTGAATGGTCTTTTTAAACCTTTTAGCCTTGCTCTTTATGATTAACCCTTATGATATAGGTAGGTGCTCTTTTATGCTTCTTGAGATTATATTGATTCCCCTCTCTTAAAAAGGATTCATCTTTGAATTTGAACTTATATCAAATGGAGAAAAATAAGAAACATCGAAAGTAGCATTAATATTATACTTACCGATAAGATCTAACTTGTAACTATTATTATTAATCCTTTCAAGCACTTGGAAAAAACTATTTTCTCTTGAATGCAATTTAGATTTGCTTTAGGCTAAAAGCCTTTCTTTCCTCATGTTCTCCTAAACCAAGTCACCTAGTTCAAATATACTTTTCTTTTGCCCTTTATTTGCTTATTGAGCATATTAAGTAGTCTTTTTCTTAATGTTTGCCCTCACTTGTTCATGTAACTTTTAGATCAAATATGCTTTCCTTTCCCATCTAAGTTAGAACACTCATTAATAGGTAATGGTAATAAATCCAAATGTGTTAGTAGATTAAAACCATAAACAATTTCAAATAAAGGAAATTAGGTAGTACAATAGACAATCCTATTATATGCAAACTCAACTATGACACAAATAATCTTGTGAATTTTTTGAAAATATTTTGAATAATAAAGTGTAACAAAGTAATCAAAGTTTTTTTTACCACCTTAGTTTATCCATAAATTCATGGATGATGAGTTGTTGAAAAGTTTTCAACTTATAGGCGATGTGAATTTCAAGTATGAGAAAAATCATTCATCAAGTCCCAAAAGTCCAATAACAAGAGCTAAGGAAAATAAAATTAAGGTAGGACTACAAAGCTTGTTAAAGAAGGCTTGGATGAAAAGGGAAGGAAACTTGGAGCATCTTAAAGGAAATTGAACCATATGCATTTCAGCTTTGGTTGATCGTATATAAGTAGTTGAGTATGGTACTCGACTACCTATTTTGTGGGTTTCTCTTTGCTTCCAACTATTCAAATAGAGTATTCAAATGCTTAGCAATTTTTTGCATGGTATTTGAATACCATACTTAAATACTAGAGGTTTAGACACACTAAATTGCTGCTAAACTTATTTATTTAACACATAAAACATTGTTAGGCTTAGGGTTAGTTAGCCTATTATTTTGGTACATTTATTTGGACAAATAATACAAGTTTATTTAATGTTTACTTGGGTTTAATTAATCTAATTAGAGTCAAATTAATTTTGTTAACTTTTTTTACTTTAGAGCTTATTTGAGAAAGGTTATTCCTCATTGTTATAAGTTTTTGGCATTGGTGAATTTAAAAAATTTATAAAAGCTTTCCTTTTTCATGGCTATAAAAAAAACTTTAGACTCATTAAAATTGATTCAACTTTTGTGGCGTCAAATCTTACTAATTGAAGGATCAAAACCATTTATGGTATGATTTCTTTTCACTAATTGCTTCTATTTCTTCTCTTTTTTTAAGTGTGGCATGATTATCCTTTTTCTTTAGTTTGATTCCAAAATTTAGGATAATTCAACCTAAAGAATCCAAACCATTTAGTATTTAAAGCAATGGTGTTCCAAATTTTCAAGTTGTGTTCTACATTTTTTAGCTCTTTTATTTAGTTTCTTCATCCTTGATTTTTTGATTTAGTTTTTGGTGCTATTTTTACTATTATTTTGTGTTAATTTTATTCTCCTTGTGTTCATCTTATTGTTTTTTATTGAAATTATGCTTAAATTCAAGTTTGAGTTATTATTTTTCATTAATTTTAGTTACTCTATTGTGTTTCTACATAATTGGTGTTATGTTCTTTGTTTTGATTCCAATTTGTGGTTTAATTTTGTACATTAGCTTGTTTTTGTGTTCAAAATTTGTATAAAGTTCATTGGATTTCTTATTGTGGAAGTTTACTTTAAAAGTGTTTGAGAAAAGTTCAAAATTGAGAAGTTTTTCTTCAAGTATTCACATGCCATAATTGAATACTATGTCAAAATAGAATAGTATTTTACTAGTAGTCAAATAATTAAAGACAAAGAGCACTCAAATTAGTTGTAGTTTAATACCATAATTGAGTACCCCTTTGAAAATGTCCTGTAATTGACTATAGTAGTCGATAAGGGTTACCATAAATCTTGGTAGTTGAATATCATAATTGAATACTCTTTTGTCTATCTAAAGTAGTCTACTATAGTACCTTAGTACCTTCTCTCAATTAACACCAAATATGTTATATAATTATTTGGAGTATCGATCAAAGAAAAAAGAAATTAAAAGAAAAATGAATCAAAAAACAAGAAAAGAAAAGGATAAGCAAGATCAAAAGTACTTAAAAAAAGAGAAAAAGAATACCAAGAAAAAAATCAAAGAAAAGAAAATAAAAAGTTATTTATTCCTTACTTGCTCCATTTCATCTTTGAACTTCTCACTTTTTAATTGCGTTTTCATTGCTTCTTTTATATATCTTAGTCTAACAATATCTTAGTTCTTAGTCCTATTTTTTCATTATCTATTATATATTCTTGTGCCTTCTTTTGTGTTTTCCTTTCTTGAATTCCACGCATTATTCCTTAATCCATTAATTATTTAGTTCTTGATAAGTTAAATTATTTGATACATTTGTTGAGTTTTGTTAATTATGTCATTAGTTCCCAAAGAACCATAAAAGGGAAGGACAATAATAGAAAAAGGCAAGAGTATGTGAATTCATTTAAAGGTAAAAGTTTTACTTAGTGTGTAAGTGTGATTGTTAATAAACTCAAGTAAGGGTATGCTCTTGTGAGATCCTATTATTTATCTAACATTTCCTTGCATAGAAATTTTTTCAAAAATGTCAAGAAATAATGTGAACAATAATGATTCAATGAGAATTATTCAAGAGAAATTAGGGAAAGTCATACAAGAACATTTTGAGAGAATAGATGAAAGGATTAGAAGAATGGAGGCAAAAAGGAGAGGAAGAAGAGAAAAGGAGACAAAATGAGAGAAATCATGATAAAGAGGGAGAAGATAGTAATGAAGTAGGGAGTGAAAGTTCCAACTCATACAACAAGAGTGAAGGGAGAAAAGGTGAAAGAAAGGAAGAAAGAAAAAGAAATAAAATAAAAGGTGAAACAAGAAAAGAAGAAAGGAGAAATGATAAGCAAAAAAGGGAAGAAAGGGATGATAAAAATGATAATTTCAAAATGAAAGTCCCTTCATTTCAAGGGAAAAATGACTCAGATGCCTATTTGCTGTCGAAAAAGAAAATGGAGTTAGTTTATTATTGTTATAACTATTCAGAAAAGAAGAAGATAAATCTTATGGTCATTGAATTTCTTGAATATGTTATTATTTGTGGAACCAATTCATGACAAATGTCTAGAAGAATAAAGAAAGACTTGTTTACACTTGGGAGAATTTAAAATTTATCATAAGAAAAAGATTATTTTTTAGCCACTATCATAAAGACGTGTTAAAAATTACAAAGCCTTATACAAGGTTCTAAGAATGTTGAAGTATACCACAAAATGATGGAGCTTATCATATCTATAGTTAATGTTAAAAAAGATAAAGAGACTACAATGACTAAATTTATCTATGGCTTAAATAAGGAAGTTACCAATGTTATACAATTACAACATTATGAAAACATGTAGGATATGGTGCATATGACTATGAAGGTGGTAAGACAATTTAAGAGAAAAAGTTCTTCTAATTATAGCTCCCATTCTAGTTCTTCATGAAAGACATGGGTTAAGAAGAGTGACAAGAAAGAAGATAAAGGAGTAAGTACAATGAAGAATCTTCTTTCCAATTAAGAGGTGAAAACCCTAATAGGAAAAAAAATGTTAAAGAATATTAAAAACATTAAAATATCAAATACTTTAAATACCTTAGGAGAGGACACATTGATAGTGAATGTCATAACAAGAGGGTTATGATCTTGAAAAATGGAGATTATGAGTCCATAAGTGATAAAAATAAATAATGACTCTACAACCTTTTCGATGAGGAAAGTGAAGAAAGTGGAAGCCTATTTGATAGAGATGCCTTGATGATTAAGAGAGCACTGAATATGCAAGTAAAAGAAGAAGGAAAATAGTAAAGAGAAAAGATTTTCTATACTAGATGCAATATTAAAGGTAAAATATACAATGTTATCATAGATAGTAGTAGTTATACTAATGTGAACAACATTATCTTAGTAGAGAAGTTAAGTTTGTTTGCTTTATAACATCCCACCTTATATAAATTACAATAGTTGAATAATAGTGGAGAAATGAAGGTGACTAAGCAAGCATTAGTGTCTTTCTCTATTGAGAAATAGCATGATGAAATACTTTGTGATGTTGTTCCTATATATGCTTATCATTTTTTGTTAGGTAGACCTTGACAATTTGATAGGAATGTTACTTTTGATGATATCTTTAATAAATATCAATTTGTAAAAGATGAAAGGAAAATAAATCTTAAACATTTAATCCAACAACAAGCATATAAGGATCAAGTGAGGTTACAAAAAAAAAGAGTAAGAAGAAAAATAAAAAAGAGTATAAAAAAGAATGTGACAGAAAAGAAAAAGAGTGTAAATGAAAAGAAAAAAAAAGAAAGCTCAAAATAAAAAAGTGAAAAATTGAGTGTTTATTCAAAAGTGAGTGATGTAAAGAGTACCCACTTCACATTTAGACCTATGTTTGTACTTTTGTACAAAAAATTTTGTTAACACTAACCAAGAAAGCCTTATTTTGCTAAAAGTTATAAAATCTGTTTTATAGGAATTTGAAGAAGTATTTCCATAAAAAGCTCCAAGGGAATTACCACTAAAGAGAGACATTGAGCATTAAATTGATTTCATTCTGAGAGTTTCGATTTCAAACAATCTTATATATTGGACCAACTAAAAAGAAAAAAAAAGATAAAACTACGAATGAAAGACTTCATGTTAAGGGGATACATAAGGGAAAGCATAAGCCTATATGCAGTGTTAGTCTTATTGGTGCTAGAAAAAGATGGTTCTTGAAGAATGTATATTGATTGTTAGCTAATTAACAAAATCACTATAAATTATAGACATCCTATTCCTAGATTTAATGATATGCTTGATGAATTACATGGGTCTTATTCATTTTCAAAAATTAATTTAAAACAAAGGTATTACCAAACAAGGATGAAAAAGGGTGATAAATGGAAAACTATTTTTAAAACAAAACATAACTTGTATGAATGGCTTATAATGCACTTCCGTTTGTCTAATGCATCAAGCACTTTTATAAGGTTAATGAATCATGTTTTGTACCCTTTCATTTGAAATTTTATGGTGGTTTATTTTGATGATATCTTTATTTACAGTAAAAATGTGGATGAGCATGTTATGCATTTGAAATGTATTTTGCAAGTTTTAAAAGTTAAAAAATTGAAAGCTAACATGGAAAAATGTTCATTTTGTTTAGAAAAAATTATGTTTTTAAGATATTTTGTAAGTAATAATGGGATTGAAATGGATTAAGATAAAGTAAGAGCCATTAGGGAGTAGTTAACTTTTAAGAATGCTAGTAAAGTGAGGAGCTTTCATAGGTTAGCTAGTTTATATATGAGATTTGTGAAGGATTTTAGTAATAAAGCTACCCCTTAAATAAGTTAGTTAAAAAGAATGTTAAGTGTAATTGGAAAAAAGTGTAAGAACGTGCATCTAATTTGTTAAATGATAGATTAAGTTCAACATCTTTATTTATTCTTCCCAATTTTACTAAAACATTTGAAATTGAGTGTGATGCCTCAAGTGTGGGTATTAGAGCCATTTTGATGTAGGAAAGGAGGCCAATTGCCTACTTTAGCAAGAAACTAAGTGAAATAGCTCTTAACAATCTCACCTATGATAAAGAAACTTATGTTCTGATTCGTGCTTTAAAAACTTGACAATATTACTTGTGGCTAAAAGAGTTTATAGTTCATATGGACCATAAGTTGTTGAAACATTTAAGGAACCAAAGGAAGCTAAATAGAAGGCATGCAAGGTGGATTGAATTCTTGAAACATGCCCATATGTGATAAAATGGAAGTAAGATAAAGATAATGTATAATTGATTCATTATTCTGAAGGTATCTTCTTATATTTACTTTGCAATGTAAATTGCTAAGTTTGAAGCACATTAAATATTTGTATAGGAATTATCTTGGTTTTGCTACTATATTTGAATCTTGAGAAAAGATAACATTTGAGAAATTCTATTAGCAGGATGGTTTCTTCTTTAGGGAGAATAAGTTGTGTGCTCTTGGAGATTCTTTTCAAGAATTGCTTATTAGAAAGGCCTATGGGGAAAGTTTAATGGAGCATTTTGGGATTAGAAAAACTTTATACATTTTAAATGAGCATTTCTTTTAGCCTAACATAGAATATGATGTAAAAAAGTATTGTGCTAATTATGTTACCTTTAAAGAGGCTAAATCTAAAGTTTTACCTTATAGTTTTTATACTCTACTTCCTATTGCTAGTGAACCTTAGATTGACATTTCTATAGATTTTGTGCTAGGTTTATTAAGAAAAAAATGGATAGGATTATGTGTTTGTTATTGCTGATAAATTTTCAAAAATAAAACATTTCATCTTTTGTCATAAGAAGGATGATGCAATAAACATAGCAAACTTTTTCTTCAAGGAAGTTATAAGATTGAATGGATTGCTAAAGATTATTGTATCAAATAAAGATACCAAGTTCTTGAGCTACTTTTAAAAAGTCTTATGGGCTAAGTTAGGGATAAAGTTGCTTTTCTCAACAACTTGTCATCCTCAAACTGATGTAGTAAATAAAATATTAGGTAATTTATTATATCCTTAATTCAAAAGAATTTGAAGAGTTATGAGGAATGCTTACCTTATATTAAATTTTCATACAATAAAAATGTCCACTCTGTCTTTAACTTTTCCCCATTTAAAATTTTTTATGACTTTAATCCTTTAACTTTTTTGGATTTGATGCCTTTACCTATTAATAAGCAATCTAGTTTAGATAAGAAGAGGAAGATGGATGTGATTCACAAGTTATATAAGCAAGTGAAGTTAAACATTGAGAAGAAGATGGAGCAATATGCTAAATAAGCCAACAAAAGGCGAACGAAGGTTATCTTTAAGCCAGGAAATTGGGTATAAATCCATATGAGGAAAGAATGATTTCTAGCTTAAAGGAAAAGTAAATTGCATCTAAGAAAAGATGGACCTTTCCAAATGGTTACGAGGGTTAATAATAATGCTTACGAATTGGATTTTCTTAGTAAGTATAATGTTAATACTACTTTTAATATCACTAATCTTTCTCTTTTTGATATAGAATTAGAAAATTTAAGGACAAATCCTTTTGAAAGAAAGGGAGTGATATGCATTCCAAGGATAAAGAGGAGCATTTATCAATTTTAAAGGATCCAATGATAACAGTTAAGGCTAAAAAGATCAAAGAAAGACTACAAGGCTTCTTAGAGAAGGCTTGTATATAAGAGGAAGGTAGTTTGAAGCATTTTAGAGGAAGTTAGACCATATGTATTTTATCTTTAGTTGATTCTACAAAGTAGTCAAGTATGGTACTTGATTACTTACTTGTGGGTTCCTCTTTGCCTTTAACTATTCAAATATAGTATTCAAATATATAGCATTTTTTTTGCATAGTATTTGAATACTATACTTAAATACTAGAGGCCTAAACACATTAAATTATTTCTAAACTTGTTTACTTGATGTATAAGATATTGTTGGGCCTCAAGTTAATTAGATCATTATTTTAGCATCTTTATTTAGACAAATAATATATGTTTAATTAGTGTTTAGCTTGGGCTTAATTTATCTAATTAGAGTCTAATTAATTTTATTAACTTCTTTACTTTTGAATCTATTTGAGGAAGGTTGTTCCTCATTGTTACAATTTTTTAACATTAATGAATCTAAAAAAAAATTTAGATCTTTTCCTTCTTATGGTTCTAGCAAGAACTTTAGACTCTTCAAGGTTGATTCAACTCTTGTGGAGTTAAATCTCACTTGTCAAAGGATCAAAATCCTTTGTGGCATGATTTTTTATCACTAGTTGCTTCCGTTTTCCTCTATTTTGTGAAGCACCGCATGATTACCCTTCTTTTTCAATTTAATTTTGAAATTTGGGATGATCTAACCCTAGGAATTCATACCAATAGGACTTTCCAAAAGCAGCTCAAAAATCTCATATTTTGATTCAATATAATAATTTTTTACACTCAATGTAACCATACAATTTCTCTAAAAAAAAGATTAGCTATAAATGTTGCATCATTTGTTTTATAGCATGATAGAAAGTGAGCCATCTTTAAGAACTTATCAATAACAACAAACATAGATTCTCTTCCTTTCTTGGACTTAAGTAAACCTAAAATAAAATCCATCAAAATGTCAATCTAAGGTTCACTAAAAATAGGGAGTGAGGTATATAAAGCATGTAGCATAACTGTAAACTTAGCCTTTTTGCAAGTAATATAATTAGCACAAAGATTTTCAACATTGTACTTTATGCTAAGCTAAAAGAAATGCTCACACAAAATATTTAAAATTTTTTTAATGTCAAGATGACCTATTAACCGTCAATTAGAACCTTCTTTATCAAGAGAACTTTTAAGCATATGATTTATTTTCTTTAAACAAGAACCCTTCATGCTTGTAGAATTTCTTAAAAGCCTTCTTTTCACAAGCTTGAAAAATAATGGAAAAATCATCATCATTCTTGTACAAGTCTTTTATATGTTGAAATCCTAATAATCTAGATTGCAAAATAGAGATAAAAAATACCTTCGAGATAATGCATTGGTAGTTACATTATCTTTACTTTACTCATATTAAATTACATATGGAAATGATTCAATAAATTTCATCTACTTTACATGCCTCTTATATAATTTTTCTTAACTCTTGAAAAGCTTTAATGCTTCACAATCAATATGGATGACATATTTTTTTAGCTACATATGGTGTCGTTATGTCTCTAAAATGTAAATCAAAGTATAAAATTTTTTGTCATAGGTGGGATAGTTGAAAGCTGTTCCACTTAACTTTTCACTAAAGTTTACAATTAACCTTTTCTCCTAAAAGAACATAGCTCCAATACCCACACCTAGTGCATTATACTTAATCTTAAAAGTTTTAGTGAAATCAGGAAAAGCAAGTAAAGGCGAAGAACTTAACCTTCCTTTCAACAAATAAAAAACTTTTTCTTACTTTTCTCCCCAATGAAAACCCATATTTTTCTTTACTAAGTCATTTGAGGAAGTAATTGAGGTATTAAAATCCTCACAAATATTCTACAAGAACTAGCAATATGTGAAAACTTCTTATCTTACTAGTATTCCTAAAAGTAGGTCACTCCTTAATTGCATTAAATTTTTTCTTATCCATTTTTATTCCTTTATGACTAACAACATAGTCTAAAAACACAATTCTCTCTAAGCAAAAGGAAGATTTTTTAGTGTTGGCATTCAATTTTTGTTCTTTCAAAACTTGCAAAACACATTTTAAATGCACAACATATTTATCAATATTTTTGCTATAAATAAGTATATCTTCAAAATAGATTATAACAAATTTTCTAATGAAAGGTGTAAAACATGATTTAACAATCTCATAAAAGTACATGGTGCATTAGATAAACTAAAAGATATAACCAGCTACTCATATAAAATATGTTTCATTTTAAGAGAAAGGTTTCCATTCAATATCCTATTTCATTCTAATTTAATAATACCCTTATTTCAAATCAATTTTTGAAAAAATACATCAGTCATGCAATCATCTAACATATAATCAAGTTTAGGAATGTGATATCTATACTTTACAATAATTTTGTTAATTAGTTGGCAATTAACATATATTCTCCAAAACACATCCTTCTTTAGTACTAGCACTGGCACCATATATAAGTTCATACTCTCTCTAATGTATCCCTTAGATATAAGATCCTTCGCTTACCTTTAAGTCTCCTTGGCTTTCTCTAATTTTGTCCTATAAATAAGATAGTTTAAGATGGAAGCACCTGTGATGAAGTTAATTTGATGCTTAATTCCTCTCTTAAGTGGCAATTCTCTTAAATCATTCTTTAAGAATACTTCTTTAAATTCTTACAATGGCACTAGGCAAAACAAGGTTATCTTGGTTAATCTCATGTGGGCTTTTTTGTATAAAAATATAAACATTGTTCTAAAGGTATAATGAGTACTCCTCACATAACTTACTTTTACGAACATATTCAACTTTCTTCACCTTTGTTTTGAACACTTACCTTCCTCATTTTTCCTTTTTTTTTTACTTTGTTCAAACTTTGTTTCTTTTTCTCGTTCTCACTCTCATTCTTTTTTGCACTTTTTCCTCTTTTTGTTTTATCTCTTCTTTTACATTTTTATTTGGTATTCATGCACTTATTTTAATGACAAACGTAAAAAAGTCACCTTTTTACCTTTTATCTCAAAATTATATTTATTGAGAACACCATCATGAATAACTTTTCCATTAATTTGCTAAAGTTTCCTAAGTAACAAGTGGCAAGCATGCATAGGGATCGTATCACATAGTACCTTATCCTAGTACTAACTAATGATAAATGCAACTAACACTTGCTCGGTTACCTTAAACTCTCTATTATCATTTAACTATTATAGTCTGTAAAGAATGGGATATTTCAAGGAAAGTAAGCCTAATTTATCAATGATAGTACTAGCCATATTTGCATAATTCTTACTATCAATTATCACATTACAAATTTTTCCCATCACTTAGCAATATGTATATAAAATGTTCTTTCTTTCATCTTCATTTCCTTCTTTAGCTCACATTCAATGCTCTTCTAACCACCAAGGTATCACCATTAATAACACCTTCATTTCCTCCATTACCTCTTTACATATAAGGTAATGACTCTTTATCTTCAAATTCACTTATGGATTATATTTCTCCATCTTTTTTTATTATCAACATTCTTTTGTTAAGGCATTCATTGGCAAAATGACCACAACCTAAGCACCCAAAGCACTTAACATATGCATGCTTTTAAGGCACTTCAATTTTTCCTTTGCCTTATGTTATTCTACCTTAGGCTTTGATGATGACTCTACTTTGTACTTGATAACCTTGTCTTCTTTCTTTAAAACTTTTTTCTCTTAAGGTTTCCATAAAATACTAGAACTATGGTTATATCTAAAAGAACTCTTCCTTTTGAGTTACTTTTCACTTTCATAGCTATATATACCATCTCTTCCAATGCCATATGATGTTGGAGCTCCATTACATTGGCAATATCTCTATTCAATCCATAAGGAAATCTAGCTATAGTAGCTTCTTGGTCTTCCTCTATATTGACTCTAATCATGGTAATTTCCCTCTCCTTACGGTAGTCTTCTACGCTTTTAAACCCTTAAGTAAGGCTTTACAACCTTTTGCACAATTTTTTATAGTAGCTGCTTAGAATGAATCTCTTCCTCATAATAGCCTTTAACATTTTCCCAAGTTCTAATAAGTCTTTCACAATTTCTTTAAACATTTATCATAAATTAATCCCACTAAATGATGACATATACTGTGAACTTAGTAATGACAAGTTTAACTTTCTTTTTTTAAGAATAATTATGGAAATTAAAGATCGATTCCATCTTCTTTTAACACTCCAAATAGGCTTTCAAATCATTTTTGCTTTGGAATGTAGAAATTTTTATCTTGATATTATCAAGTCTAGAATCAATTTGATCTTTTCTTGGTTTATTGCCTCTTTTTCTCACATTCCTCCATTCATCTATTCTCCTCTCATTTCTTTCAAAATCATTAAATCTTTATTCCCTCCATCATTATTATTAACTTCTTTTTCCTCAAAATTTCTTTAATTTTGTCTCTTTTGTCTCATTTTCCTTTTTTGTCTTTCACTATATTGGTTTCTTTATAAACATTCAGCTCTAACTTTTCCTTGTTTATCTTCTATAACACTAAGTCTTAAAGTAATTCCTCAAGTTGTTATTGTATGGTTCGTAATTTGGACCTAAGATCACTATTCACACTACCTTCAAATATCTTAAAGAATTACTTATAAAAAATGGCAAGATAAAGAATAAGACCATGCAAAAATACACTTCTCACTTGATATAGAAGTACTCACTCTCATATTTGTAGTCTAATTTAAGGCTTTTACCCTTAAATGAGTCCACACACTCTTACTTTTTTTCATTCTTATCTTTTCCCTTTTGAGGTTCCTTAGGAACTAAAAAGACTCAATTAACATGATTCATTAATTGTAGCAATCAACATCATATACCAAACCTAATGATTCAACAAAAGAGAATTCAAAGAAACAAAACTAAAATAAACAAGGAAAGGAAACAAATACAATATTCAAACTCAATAAGACTTTAAAAAGTAAGAATAGAAACTAAAAACTAAGATTGGAAGTTTAAAATGAATGAAAGAAATAGTGAAAATTTTAATTCAAAATAAGAAGTTCAAGTAATGATGTAGACCAAGTAATGAGTAACCAACTTCTGTTATTAAATAATTCTTTTAACTATTATTTCTTGCTTTCACAATTCAATAACTTTTCTTTTTAATTTTTGACTTCTTTTTTTTATCAATTTTTTATTCTATCTTTTGTTCATTAGTTTTTTTTCTTCTTTTACTTTTCTTGCTTTTGATTCACTTATTTTTGTTTTCCTTTTCATTTTCTTTGAATAAAACAATTGTAAAACAATTTTTGTGTTGATAAAATAGGGATATTGGACTACAATATTTGAATATCTTAAAGTGAAAAGGAAATATTCGATTATGGTATATGAATATCCCAATTTAGGTAGCCTTTACCTAGCTATATTCAAATATAGGAATCGAATATTGGCACCCTGTCTTGGATTTAAAGGAGATAATTGAATAATACCTCATAACTTATTGCTCTTTGCTTGCTTGCTTATATATAATTATGGTATTTGAATACTCAATAATTTTTCAAGAGGAGCAATCAAATACCATAAAAACTGGTGCTCTTTGCCTTATTATATTCAATTATGGTAATTGAATATTGCATAATTTTTATACAATATTCGAATATTATATTTGATTATCACATGTTAAACTTCACAATTTTGAACTTTAATCGAACACTTTCAAAGCAACTTTCACCTTAAACTAAACACATGATTTTAACTTGAATTTGAACACAAATTGACACAACATTTACAAGGATTGATGCATGAAAATGAAGAATACCAAGAGAAACAACAATTGGATAACTATTAGACATAAAAATAGAATCAACAATAAAGCAGTTTGGATCAAACTTGAAAAATAAAATAAAAACACAAGAACAACAACACTAATTATGCAAAAATAGCAAGAATAAGCACAATTGACATAAACAAGACACATTAACTTAGAATTGGACAATAGAAATAGGTTCTAATGAAGCAAAACACCAAGGTGAACATAAGAACACAATAAAATTAGAAATGAAATTGAAGAAAGTTGAATTGAAACAAATTAAACCTAAAGATTGGGAAACAAGCTCTGATAATCAAATAATACAAACCTAATACGAACCTATTGTAGAGAACTATGAACAATTGAGAAATGCTAAGGGTCATCCCAAAATTCAAAGAATAAACTAAAAATAAAAGCATATTGACGCCACACTCCAAACTAAGGAAAAAGAGGAGTGATAAGTGATAAATCTAAATGTCACAAAGAATGATTCATTTGATAATTCTTAGAATTGCATATGATATTGTATAATTAGTAATGAATAATTAATTCCAAATAAATACATAAAAATGAATAATTAATTTTAAATAGACATGTAATATTAAAATATAAACATCAAACACTTTTTTATAATTGTATGCATAATTCCTATTTATCCTAAACTAAGGTAAAAAAATTGTATTATGTTATTAATAATAATATCTTATAAAATAATATTTATAAAAATGTTAATTAAAAATAACAAAAAACTAAGAAATCTTTTGATATTTAATATTATTTTTTATAATATATTACATGAATATTTATAATTTAACATATTGTTTTGATTTATATATTATACTATTTCACTTTTTTTTCTTACCTTGTGCATACTACACCAGTTTTTATATTATATATTAATCATGATATTATTTTCCTCCTTTTATACTAAATGTTATTTCTATAATTTATCATATGTCAATTTATCATTCTTCAATGAATATTGTGCTACAGTAATCATACTTGTATAATCGATGTAAAATATTGAATCTTTTATTTATATATAGTAATTTATATTAAATTAAGAAAAATTTTCATAATTTCTTTCTCTCATTTATTACATTTTCATGATTTCTCTAATTTATTTTCTTTATTTACCAAGTTTTTTAATTGTATGCATTTCTTTCTTTTTGAAATAACCCCCCACTTTCTTTTTCTTATTTATTGCATTTTCATTATCGCTATGATATCTTTCCCTGGTTTATGGTATTTTCTAGGAATGAATCTCTAATTTATATATAACCATTTATATAAAATTGATAAAAAATTTAATTTCTTTTCTTTATTTATTCTATTTTCATAATTTTATAATTTCCCTAATTTATCTTAATTTACTGAGTTTTTTTAATTTTCATGCATTGTCTTCCTTTCTAAAATAATCTCCTTGATTTCTTTTTTGTATACAACACCGATTGATTTTCATAAGCGTTAATTAATTATTAGCAATTAATTTATCTATTTTGATAAAAATCATGCTTTCGTCTCTAATTAATTTCATTTTCATTTTTGCATCTTTATTTATATAATCAAAAAATATTTAAACTTTTACTATCTATATATATTGTCATCAAATTTCTTTTTAAATGAGCGTCGATATTCTCTTTGTCTTATCTTTTTCTTGTTGGCTAATCTTATTTTATTTCACTTCTTTCTCTCTCATATCTCTTAATCTTAAACCTTAAAACTTGTGATCATTCCTAACTCGAATCGTATAAGCCATTCAATTTATGAGCAATATTGTTTTGCTATTAATAATACATACCCATTGAATCATTATAGTGCTATCTCAGTAGGTAATGGTTGCTGCCTTCAATGATTCCTTCCAGTATGCTATTTCATTATAATTGTTAATTAGTAAGTATTGATCTCTTTGAAAATAGTTCTCTATTTCTTTGATTTTCTTTTACCAATATCATTTTTGTTTAGTTTGTACCAATTTTTTTATGTAAAGTAAATTTATTATGTGTGACTTGTTTCTTTACAAAAGTAAATTATTATTATTTCTATAATTCTAGATATAGCATGAGGTTAACATACATTCACCTTCCCATTATAGGTTGATAAGATGGCTGTGCATGTTTTACATTGAGAAGACATGTAATGCAATTTCTTTTGTCGAATTTCAATCTTTGATTGAATTTAACATATATACATTTGTATTACATCTTGTAATTTTTGGAGATATTATTGTATTTGATTAAATAGATATTCTTTATTTGAAAAGTAATTGGAAAGATTATTCAATAAATTAGATAATATTTTATTATTATTTATCATGATTTATGTTCATATAGAATTAAGAATGGATATATATGCATTCCATTTTATATAAATAAATGTTATTTCTTTTTTTATATAAATCATTTTATGTTATTTTTGTAAATTTAATTTGTTTTAATATTTAAATGTGTATGCATTTTTCTAATTGTGGTAATGATCACTATTAATTTAATATTACAATAATATAATAGTTTTATCTATTAGCAATGAGTTATATAATATATTATCTTACTTAATTTGAATATAATTATATCAATTTTTTAGTTATTTAACTAATATAAATATGACAATATGTTTTGCACTAATCATTTGAATATCTTATAATTCAAATTTTAAAATTATAATTTATATTAATTATTATTAATTAAACTTGTATATCACTTGAGTTATAAGCTAGTATGATATAATTTCAGCAATCACTACCTTTGCATCATGACACATATCACTCCTTATCAATCGATTTCCTTCTAATTTTTGTAACAGAATTTTTGTACAAATTTTATACAGAAGTTCTTTATCAATACTTCACTCCCTATAAATAACACTTAATTATTCTCTATAAATAATTAATATAATAAATAATATCTTTTTTGGTTATTTCTAAATAAATTAATTAACATATGATTAGTTAATTCTATATATTATAATATAAATATAAATATCATCAAAATTATATTATTATAAATCTCACTTCTTAATTAAAATTGTGAAAATAACAATCTTTTAAATTATATGACTTTTATAGATGCATATGTGATTATTAAAAAGAAATTTTTTGCTTATAGAAAATAAAAATATTTATAAAAACACTTATATAGAATTTATGGAATAAAAATGTCAATGAAATTATATTTAATATAATTCTCATTTTCTAATTAAAACTATGATATTAATCATTTATAAATTATATAAATTTAATAGGTATATATATGTAATTATAAAAATTTAATTTTTTTCATCTTATTGATTTATAAAAAGATTATATAAAAATGGAACAAAAATATTATCAAATTTATATTTACTATAATTATAATTTTCTAATTAAAAACTCATGACTTTAGAAAATAACACAATTTTAGTTTATTTTACGACTTTGAATTATAATCAATTAACTTATAATAATTTCAGCAACCATCATCTCTCCATCTTAACACGTGTTGACTTCTTATCAATCAATTTTCCTACAATTTTTGGTATAGAATTTTCGAACAATTTTATTTTTTTTTGTAAAAGTTCTTTGTTAATACTTCACTCCTAATAAACAACACCTAATTATTCTCTACAACTAATTAATATAATAAATAATATTTTTCCCAATTATTCTCAAATAAATTAATTAGCATATAATTAGTTAATTCTACATATTATAATATAAATACAAATATCATCGAAATCATATTATTATAAATCTCATTTGCTAATTAAAATTGTGGTAATAATAACTTTTTAAATTATATGATTTTTATATGTATATATGTGATTATTAAAAAGAAATTTTTGAAAAAAACAAAAATATTTATAAAAGCACTTATATATAATTTATGGAATAAAAATATCATCAAAATTATATTTAATATAATTCTCATTTTCTAATCAAAATTGTGATAATGATCATTTTTAAATTATATAAATTTAGAGAGGATACATATGATTATAAAAAGTTAATTTTTATCTTATTGAGAATAAACATATTTATAAAAATTATATTTATAATTATAATTTTCTAATTAAAAAATCATGATTTTAGAAAATAACACAATTTTAGTTTATTTTACAACTTTGAATAATAATCAATTAACCTATAATTAGTTTATTCTACAACTTTGAAATAAAAATATCATCAAAATTATATTTGTTATAGCTCTACTTTTAAATTAAAAATTTTTAATAATAAATTTATATTAAAATGTTTTAAATCCTTAACAAAAAATTGAATTATATTCTTATTTAGGTTATTATATTTTTAAATTTAATAAAAAAATGATGATCGTATCTTGAATATATGGAATATTTTTAAGTTTTTTTCAAAATAAAGTAAAATTTTCTATTTATCAACAACAAAATATTTTATGTTCATTTTTTTTATCAAAAACGTCAATTCCTCCATCAAATCAAATTATTGATAATTTTTAAATAAAAAATTATTTTAAATTATAAATATAATTAATAAAACACTTTCTCCTTTATCATGATATTTATCTAATTTAAGTGAATTCATAAATTTATAAATCAATGAGCTCAATTATTATTATAATTATTGTAAAAAATTAAAAATAGATGTAAATTGCAAGTAAAAATTTAATTTTTATTAATTCAAATATAAATATTTATTCTATTATTATTCATTATTAATTAGATTATTTTAATTATTTTAATCAGATTATTTTTAATTATTCATTTAATTTTTGTTTTGAACACAACCTTTTCCAATTTAATCTATTATGATTATAATCATCTAAAATTATTTGAATATTTATTAATTACAAACATAAAGTGAGAATTCTATAGTTTTATTCGTAATTGTTGTTAACTTTAATTACTCATTTACTTTTTATTTTGGACGTAACTTTTTCTAATTTAATTTTTTAAGCCCTAAAATTATTTGAATCATTTATTAATAATATCAAAATGTGATTGTTGTTCCACTAAAATTTTTCAAAATTATCTATCCAAATAAATTTAGAAACAAAATTTATGGTCCAAATTTTACGTCTTTTTTTATTCTCATATTAATTATTCATTCTTAAACTTTATATATTTGCCTTCTTTTATCGTTCCACTTTCACATACAATTTTCACACCCTATCTATATTTCATAATCATTTTCTTAATTCTCCATTGCCAGAACATATACATGATTCAAGTTGAAGCTTAAATGATCATGGTATGTGATCTCTTACTTTTTCATTTTCTTCCATTTGATTCCAATAAATCATGAGAAAGTGCAATAAATTTTATTAATAAAAGAATATACTCATAAAATAATAATGAATCTCATATATCATATGCAAACTAGATTTTTTTTTCATATTTTATTATATTATTTTGAGGATTTTCATAGTGCTATAATTTTAACTTGATTTTGATATTTGAATATGGGATCAGATTTATATATATATTAAATGTAAAATTTATAATAAAAAATTGACATGATTGTGTAGAAAGGATCTTTCCTTTCATTTAATATAAAAACAAGTTTTCATGTTTATTTTTTTTTAAAATTACATTTATAAAATAAATATTCAAAATTTCATTCGTATTAATTTGTTTGAATTCATAAGAAATATCACTATAGAAATAAAAAGTCAAATAGAGTTATTTAATAGTTGAATTGGATAATTATTACATTTTCAATAAATGATTTATTATTAATAATTTGAAAAATCAGTTGATGATATTTAAGCATTTAGTTATGGTTTTAATTTAAATTATATTATTTTCAAATTGAATAAAATATGTCATGCAAATTAAATATTTAATATATATATTTTAAATTTTTTAAGCATAAATAAATTTTTTTATAATAATAAATGAATATATGAAAATTTTGAATTTTTAAAAGCTACAAATATTATTCCTAAATGTATATTGAGTTATTCACATTTGAATTGAAATGATATTGGGTTCTAAAATACTTTAAGTTTTACATATTCTCCTTCCATTCTTTTTTCTTTTCTTCATGACTTCGAGCATATATATTATTTCATCTCCTCATGCCATTTTTCTTATTTATTAATTTTATTTTTAATTATTTATAGTTTAGTTGCAAAGATAACACAATGATTGGACCCTATATTTGAAATCTATTCAACGAAATCTGATTAAAGAATCAAAGTGTAACTAATTTGTGAATAGAGCAAAATAGACTGTAAAGATTTAACACATAGTATGGAATTAGTGCTTTTAAATGTGTAATTATATTTTTATTACTTCTAACTTCATTTTACTATTAGCAAAAGTTAGATTATAATTATTTACCAAAAAAAAAATGTTTGATTATAATAGATATATCTAACATTTTAAATTTTATATTTATTTTTTGTGTTCATTTTTAAAAAAAGAATTGTTAATTCTTTGATCATAGTACCTTTCTAAATAATAATAAAAATTATTAATTCAAAGATGTTGTTATCTATAATCAATAACAAGTCAAAATGAAGAAATTTGAAAATTATTACTTTTTTAAAAAATAATTCAGTGTTAAGTAATCTGTGAAAACTAATCGTCATCATGAAAGAAATTTAATCACATGTTTTATTTATTTCAAAATATTCTGAATTGATTAAAAAATTTTCAATTAAAAAAATGCGTGTTTATTTACAAAATCAAATTAGAAACATTTTTGATAAAAAAATTCAATTCTTCCTGAATTATATTAAATTTTTTAAAATAAAATTAATTTTAATTCGTAAAAATAATCATGATAATTATAATTTATAAAAAATTAAACATAATGATTTATAAAAAAATTTATTATTATTAATAAGCTAACTATTAAATCAATTTTAATATTTTTATAAAATTGAAGGATAACATTAGAAAAATAAAACTATTTTTATTCATTAGAAAAATAAAACTATTTTTATTTAATTTATTAAATCTTACTTCTTACTAGATTAATTAGCTTATAATTAGTTAATTTTACAATTAATAAGAAATAAAAGTTAATAAAATTGCATATATTTTAATTCTTATTTTCTTGCATAAAACATTTTCAACACAGCAAGAGAATAATTATTAAAAATACATTTTAGAAACATCAGGAACAATAATATAATATTTATTATTTTCATTTAATTTATGATATTTTTAAATTAATAAATTAATTTTATGACAAATTAATATATGATATATATTTTTAAATTTTTTTGAGAACTAAAATAAATTCTATTCACTGGCTGAAAATATTTTTTTATTCATTTTTCTAATAAAACTTCAAATCTTGAATCAATACATTAATGCATTTATAAGCAAAATTATATTTGTAATATATTATCATGTTAAATTTTCAACATGATTAAATTTTCTTAAATTTCAAGAAATTTGCATCTTCAATTGCAAGAAAAAAATTATATGCACTTTTAGAATGATATTCAATTCTTCATTATTACATTAATTTTTTTAAATAAAAATGTTTTAACTCTATAAAAATGATAGTAATAATCAAGAGAAAATAAAATATAATTATTTCATTATTATATCTTATTATTATTTCTTTTTAAATATTAAATATTTTATAATTTAAAAAATTAATGCACAACATCAAAGAAAATTTGTAATATTTTCATTAATTTATTGTATTTAATAATTTAATAAGTTTAGGAATTTAAGCTACAAAATCAAAATATTTAATTATATTTATTTTATTTATTATATTTTGAAATTAATAAAATAAAGTCCAAGTGAAATTATAGTATAGTTTACAATATTTTCTCTAATAAGATAATCTTTTACGAGTCAAACATAATCACTTGAGATTTAAATTTGATAATTATTTTATTCTTAAATAATAATTTAATATTAATAATATTAATTTTAAAAAGTAATTGACAACTTTACAAAGAATTAATTTAAATTTAAATTTAATTTATTACATTTTTAATAAAATGAATTTATAATAACTTACTCTATGTTTGTAATTTTTTCATTCATTTCTTTATATTATTTTTACTCCTGATATTATTTTTTTTATTTTCTTGATTTTTTTATTAGTTACTTTCAAATTATAAAGATGATACAACAATTCAATCATATCAAAGATATTTATTCTTAAAAAGTTGATTAGAGAATTAGGATGCAATTAATTTTTGTTTGGAGCAAAACTTAATATAAAGCGCTTTTCCCGGAGATGATAATTTTTTATTGCAGGTAAGTATATTTCAAAATCATTTTAAAATTACCAAAAGTTTAATTATTATTATTATTATTCAATAACTATAGTTAGATAGTACGGTAGAAAAATTTCTCAAAGGAAACTTATGTAATAAAAAATCTTATTATTGGTCAAAATAGTGGGTTCTATATGTATACATACACGCCATCGTTGTTATAACTTTCAACACTAGATTCAGGGCAATAATTAAAGCCCTTTTTTTCAACAATTGTACAGTCCTTTTATATAAATATATATGTATATATATTTTTCTTAAATTAATTATATTTGTACAAATATCTTTAAAAAATAATTATTATAATTAAAAAATAAGATCATATATATGTATAATATATAATATAAAATGTGATAAATAACATGATTATTTAGGAAAGAGATTAAAATTATAATAAAATGAGCACATTAAGTTAATTTATAACATGTATATAACATATTTTTATGTGAATTTCATATTTATTTTAAGGATTAAAATTTAATTATTATTAGTGTAAATTAATTTTTCACTATCACTTATTCATATGTTATTATATTAATAAAAATTATTAAAAGTCTTTTAATTTATTAAAAATTCTTAATATTGTTTTTATAATAATGCCTCATTTTTCATTTATTAATATTCTAAAATATTTTACATCAACAATAAAAAATTTAAACTCTTATTTTAAAATAATCTTTTTATATTATATTACGCGTATAAATGTGAGTTAACTCCCACTCATTGTAAATATCTTTTATACTTAAAATATTGGCAACCATCAATTGCTTTAATTAAAATTGAGCCATGATAATTGAATGTACCATAATATATATTGCAAATTTTTAGTGAAATCAAGCAAAATTTTCTATTCACTTAAAAATATTATGTCAATGCTTAATTTAATACATAAATATTTTGAAAAAAATCAATTGAGTTCATGAAGTTTATATCTATAATAAATAATCAATACCAATTCCAATGTACTTATTTAAAGATTAAATATGATAATTATTACTATTTTAGATATTATTTCAAAGTTATTAATTCTAAAAAATTGATGGCCAACATTAAAAAGTTTTAATTATATTTTTAAATTTAAATAGAATATTTATAATTAAATTAAATGAATTATTCACACTTTTAAATATTTTATTCAATAATTTTGAAATAAAATTTTCTATTCATTTGCAAATAAAATATTTTATGTCTACTTAATAGAAAACTATGTTAATTTTTCAATCCATGCTTTGTTACACTTTAAAATAAATAATAAAAATTAAAATATAATTATTTAAGGATACTATTTAATAATCATTTTTTTAAATGATAATATAATTTTAGTCGCTTTAAAAAAAATACATGGATGTTATTTAAAAATTAGACCTATTTTATAAAATTGATTATATTTTTAAACTTAAAAGATTGAAAATTTGATAACTCACAATATGATATACATTTATAAAGATTTTTTTGAAATAAAATAAAATTCTTTTCACTTAAAGAATATTTTATAATCATTTTTATAAAATATATTTGAATGCTTCACTAATAGAGTTAAGGAACAAATAGGTCGAACTAACTTGTGAATTGGCCCACACAGACCAAATTAGCCTTATCTAATTTTTTCACGGACCTTTAATATGAAAACCTTAATTTAGTTCTTGTGAACTTGGGTTAGGCTTATGAACTATTTTTTTCTAAAATTTTAATCTTTTTAAAATAAAATTTTTAAATTTTAAATATTTAAAAAATTAAAGTAACTAAAAAGTACAACAAATTTATTTATAAACTAGTTATAATATATTTTAAATTTATATATAATCAAAAAATATTATATATATAATATATAAGTCATAAAATATCTATAAAATAAAAATATTATTTATAAATTATTTATAACATAATTCTACATAATTAAAAATAAAAAATAAAAAAATAATTTTATATGAATTGAAGATATAATCCTACATAAAATTTAAAATTAGAAATATAAAAAATATAAAAAAAATTTTGTGGGCCGCCCGGCTTGTCCGCGGATTGTGGGTTTTGTGAACCGAGTTGATTGTGGCTTGTGATTTTTATGGCTTCCATTTGAAATCCACGGACTTTAATTTATTTCAATGGCTCTATTCACCAGATACACTAATTACTTTTATTTAAAATAAAATTCAAGTTATCACTATAATTTATAATATACTAAACATAATTGTTGAATATTTAAGACTAATAATTATTTCTATCTTAGTATTAATTTAAATTTAATGATTATATAAAAGTAATAAAAAAATCTTATAAATTTATTTATATTTTAATTTAAATTTAAAAATAAATGCATTATAATTTAATCCACATTATTTTACACATTGTTAATATAAGTTAAATAAATTTCATTCATTTAAAAAATATTATAAGATAATTTTTATTTAAAAAATGTTAATTCTTCCCTCAATGCAACTTTAACATAAAAATGAAATTATCTTATAAAAATGATCAATGTAATCAAGAACGAATCAAACATAATTGTTTAAAAATTAAAATTGATTATTATTACTTTCTTAACATTAATTCAAAGCCATTAATTTTTAAAAATTAATGTTTAAAATTAATAATTTCAATTATATTTTTCTATTTAACTAAGTATACTTTTTCATGCTATCGCAGCAATTTTTGAGCTATACTATTAGAAGGTATTTTAATCTTGTACATTAGACGTCAGATGTATACATGTTAGAACTTAAGATTGAACCCATAATGTAATAAAAGGGAAAATTTCCAAGACATTCTTGCAAGACATTGGCTTCATTTATCTTTTATTTGAAGAAATTTTTTGTAGGAAAATCTCATTTCACTATATATATATTTCAAAGAATATCATGTACATCTATACCTTATATTCAAAAAATAATAATAATATTTAAAGTTATAGCAGTGTAGGAAAATGACTTTTTTAAAAAAGAAGTTATCTTCTACTAAATTCCTTATATTTAATGTTGAAGATATAAACAATTTTTCACCATTTTTATATTTTATAATTATATTCTAATAAAATATATTTCCCATAAAAAATGTCACTTGGACTAGTTCATGAAACTATTTGTTAACATAAGATATTTTTCAATCAAATGAAATTATTTCAAGTTTTATGTTGACATTTAAATTATTCACTATGTTGATAGACTTCAATACATAATTTTATAAATATGTATAATTATTAATAATTAGAAAATAGGATTACTATTTATTATCAAAGTATGAAAAAGGTTAATACATATGTTCTATAAAGTTTCAAATTGATATAGAGGAAGACATTAATAAATTTTTAAATAACTATTACATTTCCTTATATATTATAATTCATGTAAAATTTAATAAATTATTTTTATAATTCAAGGAAACATAAACTCTCGTGTGCTTTGCATGGGACATAATGCTAGTTTTTGTAGAAAATCATTTAAAAATACCTCAGTTTATCCGATTACCTTCAGAAAATTAAACGATTTTTTTTTTTAATGCTTGATCATCGCTATCAAAATCATAGCCAATAACAGAGCAATTCTTTATCACCGTCATATATATCTAAGGGAGGGTGTCTTAATACTTAGCCATAAGATTAGAATTTCTTATTTTAATAATGAAGCTTTGTTGAAATTTCAAATCATGGTGTAATTTTAGATCACAAGAAACCCATCAGAGTAATATATTCAAAAGATTGTTAATCCTAAGGTTAGATATGATAAGTTTCCTCTCAATTAAATATCGATTTATTCAGAAACATACTTTGCAAAATATCTATTTATTCTCAAATATGATTCTTCATCACCGTCATATATATCTAAGGGAGGGTGTTTTAATACTTAGCCATAAGATTAGAATTTCTTATTTTAATAATGAAGCTTTGTTGAAATTTCAAATCATGGTGTAATTTTAGATCACAAGAAACCCACCAGAGTAATATATTCAAAAGATTGTAAACCCTAAGGTTAGATATGATGAATCTTGGTGATGACAAGTGTGTGTTCTAATAACATTGCATGTATTGTACTAAAGTGATATATATTATACAATCTTCAATAGACATACAATATTATGATTAATCAAGATGCATAATATGATGATTATACATGTTTTTGTACTAATTTGTTATATATATATATATATATATATTATATATATATATATTATATATATATATATATATATATATAATGCATATCAATATCTTGATATATTAAATTGGGACTAACAATATATATAATTTGCAAAGTTTATATTTTTTATATAAAAAGATCCAATAAGTAAACTAAGAGTTGGCATTGAAACAAAGAAATGGAAAATCATATTATACTTAACTCAAGAATAAGAAAGAAAGTCAAGAAAGAATATATAATTCAAGTATTGAAAGATAAGAAGATTAAAATTTTTGAAAATTTGAAAATATGAAGAAAAGCCCAAAGATTTGATTGGTGTAATTTTTCATTTTAGACTTATACTTTCTTGTAAAATAGAATATTTTATAATATAGAGCTCAAACATATTTTTATCATCTTAGTTCAATCAAATTGTTTTAAAAAGATGACACATAATTATATTTTTACAACATAACTTATGGGGACATATCAAAAACTAATGAGATATGAGATTTTGATCTTTTCAATATTAACTTTTAGTCCTTCTTTTGATCATATCTCATAAAATACTTGTGATTTAATTATCAAACCTTTTTTGCATGAAAATAGGCTCAAATAGCTTTTTATGGACATATCAGTTGCTTCAAATAATCAATATATGAAAGAGTTATAATTTTTTCAAGTTGAATATAGTAATTCGTTTTCTGCGTACCAATCATTTCTAATATTTGCTTATTATTTTGATCATATCTCAAAAATGACAAATGATATGATCATGAAATTATTTTTATATGAAAATATATTTAAAGAGCTTCCCATGAATATATTATTTGTTTAAAATGATCAATATATAAAAGAGTTATAATTTTTTTAAGTTGAATATAAAAATTAATTTTTTGTATTATAGTATTTTTCAACATTTGCTCATTTTTTATCATATCTCAAAATTACAATATATATGAGTATAAACTAATTACATTTGAAAGTAGACTTAAATAACTTTCCAATAATTGGTTATTTGCTCAAAACGGACTTGAAATGAAAAAGTCATTACCTTTTAAATTTGAGTCTACAATTCTACATTCGAGAATCAATTGACGAATCAATTCCAGATAGGCAAAGATGAAACTCTTCATTAGTTTCCATCAGAATCGATTGTCCAATTAATTCTAACTATTCTGGTGTACGTGCAACGGTTATAAATAGCTAGTTTTCATTTTCAACTACCCCAAATAACTATAATACTCCACAAACTTCTTATATAAGTTAAGAAATATCGAATATAATTAAGAGAAAGAGCATAAACTTCATCTTTTAATATTATTTCACTACTTTCATCAAATTATGATTTAAGCTCTTTTTTATAAAATTCTTTTATTCTAAGAGCTTTATTTATTTTTTCCACTTTATAAGAGCGTTTATTTGATATGGTATTTATCTTATATCATTTTTTAATTGTAAAGAGTGAGATATCTTTTGAAAATTCTTTAAGAGAGTGAGGTATTTCTTGTAAATAGATTTTTACTCAAGAAAGAGTAAGAAATTGTAAATAAGCTTCTTCAAAAGCCCAGTTGAAACTTGAAGAGATAGTGGATTGAAACACAAGTTTAGAGAGTTTAGAGAGTGAATGTACATCTTGAAAATAATATTCAAGAGAGGAACCACTATGAATTATTGTATTTGATCTCTTTATTCTATCACTTTATTTTTTCTACACTTTGCTCTATTTTTGTTATTGCTAATTTTTGAATATATTGTGTTTCAATATTTATGTTGATGCTTGAATGATTAAATACTTAAAAGGGGTACATATCTAGACATATGCTTGTCAATGACTTGTTTATGTATAGTTAATGAAAGTGTTGATATATTGTGCTGTAATGCTTATGTTATTGTTTGGATGATTGAATAGTTGAATTAAATGGTTAAAGGAGAAATCCATATATGCATGTGCTTTTTGATTATTTATTTATGCATAGTTAAAGAACTGATTTTGTAATAGTACACTGAATTGTTATATGTTATAGGCAAACATCTTCATTAAATTATCTTAAATTCATTTCTTGATGATTTGTTTAGGATAGTTGAATAAGTTAATTTAAACTAATTTTTTAAATTATCATATCTTGAGTGAAATATTTTCATAAAGCTTACTTAGAATTGTTTAAATTAAAATTATCTTCATAACTTCCCAAAATAAAAAAATATTCTAAAGAAATTTTTAAAAATATTAAAAGTTTTAAAAATACTTAATTCACCCCCTCTTAAATATGGGTTGCCAAAGCCTACAATTAGTATCTGAGTTATAAACTCTTGTTTAAAAGACTTAACCATCTCAAGAGGACCAAAGAAAATTTTGATACTTCAAATAATCTAATATTTGAATATGTTGATATTTCTAAGCCTACATTCTTTTATGGTTTAAATTTTAAAGTTTAAAAAGAAAAAATGGAGTGTTATATATAAGCCTTTAATTTTGATTCGTGTGATATTATTAAGGATGGTTTTGCTTTAAAACCAAGAAGTGAATGAAATGATAATTATAAAAGGAAATTTACTTTGAATAATAATGTAATGAAAATCTTGCTTAGTAGTTTGAATAATGATACATATGCTAAATTGTCTAAATGCTTTGGTGCTAAGGAAATTTGGGACACTCTTATTGCTTTCTATCTTGATAGTCATATTTCTATTAATGAGAATATTTGTGTTAAGCAAGGAAAAGAAAAGGAATAAGAGGAAATTATTTCTAAGGAGACTTCTCAAGAGAATGTGTAAAAGTGTGAAATATGTTTAGCACCTCTTAAGTGAAAAATTCAAAGATGAAGGGAAAGATAGGTCTCATGTGAGCAAATTGAGCTTCAAATAGAAAAATAATGCTTTATGGTTCAAAAGAACTTAGAGATATATAATTCTAATTATAGTACTAGTCCTTGTGATGATGACTTATGTGCTTTTAATGAATTGCATGATGATAGAATATCTATGGAACTTGATTGTTCAATTTCTTGTAACTTTGAAATTGAGAATAATTTATCAGAAAAGGAAGTTGAACATTCAACTTATATACTTTTCAAGTCTTTAAGTAAAGATATAGATTTTATTATTGGAAAGTTAAGAAAACCTCTTAGCAAGTTTGAATCAAAGTATAATTTCTATAAAAAGCCAAAGTTTTCTAATTATGTTTTTAAAGAAAAATATTCGTCTTGTAATAAGTCTATCATTTGCAATTATTATGGTCATGAAGATCATATTTCTCACTTATGTCCAATAAGGAGAAAATGTGACAAAGAAGGAAATTTGGGTTCATAAGATATTTAAATGCTTGAATATTAATATTGAAGGACCTAAGATGACATGGGTACCAAAAAGTCATCCTAATGATTTCATTATGTAGAAAATTTTATGTAAGGGGAGGCAATTAGGTTAAGGAAAGAAGGAATCCTCAATAAGAGCTTCTCTAAAGAAAATGGATAAAAAAAGAAACTTTGGAATAGCTAAAGTCTGTCAAACACAAAATAGTACTATTTCAAAGCCTAAACTTTTTAGAAAGAAGTAATGGATAAAAAAGAATAATCCTTTCATTGCAAAAGATAAGGTATCAAGTCTTCAAATCTCTTATGTTACTATTTTTTATATTCATTGAAAAAGAAATTATTGATTTCAAAATATACCATCATGAGCATTGCTTCAAGATTGTGATCATATATGCATATAAGTTATTCTTTAATAATTACAAATGATCACAAGCTTAAAAGTCTTTGTTAAGGATCAATTGAAGTTAAAAATGTTGAATTGAAAGCTTTTAGGAAAAAAGGAATCGAGTGATTAATCAATTCAATAGTGACTAAATCGAATGACTAATTGATTCTGTGATACACACCCAAATGGTCTAAATTGAGTTACCAATCGATCTAGAGAAGAGTGATCACCTCTAGAAGTTTGGAATCAATTCATCAATCGATTCATTGTATATGGAGGGAAATTTGAGGATTTAAAAATATAGGCCATGAATTAAGTGGTCAATCAACTCTTAAAGGTGCCTACTCATTCGCATGCCTTTGTTCTATTGAAATTAAAATGCATGATTTAATTTATCTTTCTATGCCCATAGCCTTTTGATGATATAATTTAATATAAGGGTATGCAATGCTTAGTATATTTTTCATTGATTTTCCTTGTCTATTGCTTATATAAGAAAGATATGCAAATGCTTTGGAAATAATTTTCAAGAATATCATCATTATGCTCACATGATTAAATTGATTAATCTTTCATGAGCATATTATATTGATATTTATTTAAAATCTATAAACCCAAGTCTTAGGTATTAAAGAAGTTGTCTAGAGTTTCATAAAAGAAGGAAAGGTGATAATGCCTCAAGCATAGTATGATAAAGGAAGACAAATTTAACTTAAGGCTAGATCAACTCAATAGTTAAAACAAGGTCAACTTCTATAAAAAGAAATGAGACTCAAAAGATTGGTATAATCTATCCTTTCTCTATACTTAATATGCTTTATAACTATCTTGAGTATGGTTAGTTAAGAATTATATATATTATTGTTATGATTGGCTTTATTTTTCAAAATGATATATACTCTTTGTGCTAAAGAAAAGTTATTTATCTTATTAAGGTAAATATGTCATTGATGAAACTTCAAGGTTTATATATTTATGTTTGAATTTGGAAAGATAATAGCTCTATGATATTTTAAAAGATCAAAATTTGTAAATATTTGAAAAGGAGCTCATTTTATTTATTGGTGCATATTTGTATCCTTGATAATTCAAGATACCTTTTTGTTCTTAAATGCTTGTTCCTATAAGATATCTTTATGAGTTTTCATGATTTCATGTATTTTCTAAAATCATAGATCATTTTTTGAGTTTTTCAAAAAATTTCATTAGTTTGAAAATGATTTATTTTAATTTCCTTTATCTCCTTAAAGATTCAAAGTTATATGGTTAATGATATAATACTTGCAAAATATTCTTTATCAATCATGTACATGTTCTAAGAAGTGTTAGAATAATGTTTATAGCTAATCATTTATTAGAGAATATTTAGAATTTATTTGTTATATCCTAATCTCAAATCTTGAGTTGTTATGTTTAAAAGCTTGATAGGATTGTAAGGATTTGAAAGAAATTTATAGATAAATTTCAAGAGTATGAAAAATCAAAAAAAATTGAAAGATTAAGCCTTGACACAAAGATCAATGGTTTCTAATCCTTCTCTAAAGGCAAGCACACCAAGAAAAACTTATTTCTCAACAAGATCAATAATGTTCACCTTACAATTAATGAGAAGAAAAATGATTACAATCAAGGAGCACTACATATTGTTATAATCAATGAGTATCTCTATCCTTTTTCTTTTCTTATAGATCATAAATGTTTCGATTACATGATACTCTTTATTTACTTATTCTTAGTATATAATCATACAAAAATATACTTGGTTGTGATGAAAAATTGCTTAACTATTGTTGTTACATAATCATTGCCATTACAAAAAAGAAAGCTTGATATTTTTTATCTTTTTTATCCCTATTATATATTCTTTCATAATATACTTGAGTTAAGTCTCTTTATTGCTTAAAACTTATGCTAATTATGCTATTTCATGAAGAAAATTTATTAAGGAGATATACATGCATTAGATTATTTCAAATGATTCCTTTTGACTCTTTTTCAAATTAGTTTGAAAACAAAAAATCATTGATTTCAAATTTACATAAATCTTTTATCATCTTGATATATTATTTTCCAATGACCATGTTTGAAAATTTTGATCTGAACAAAGTATTTTGAAAAGGAGAGCAATTCAAATGCTTTCTTATTAGACTAAAAAAGCCTTATGTTTGCTTTGTTTATAAATATGATTATATACTTTGGTAGGCACATATGTCTTGATCTTTTATACTCCATATTTCCAATCCATTTTATATCTTTTGAAAGGGAAGCATTTTTTTTTAAACTATGAGAAAATCAACATTGTTTCATTGAAAAGGAGGTTAGATAAAATTGATAACATGATTTGAGAGGAAGTTTTGAAATTATAATCTATATGATAGCTCACATTTCTGTTAACATGAAGGATTTCAAATATTTACATACATTATATGTCTATTCATGCTTATTCAAAGAAAAAAGACAAAATGTTATATCTTTTTAACTCATTTATTTGATGAATATTTTTTCATATAATTATGATATATAATCTTTGATAATTTTGTTGAGATCACATGACATGAATATGCATTTGCTTACAAAAGATGAACAGTGTAGCCTTTAATTATGTTTATCTTATAAGCTACTTTCATCTTCTTATAGAGAAAAGGAAAAGAAAAGGATAATAATAAAAAAGAAAGGAGAACATAATCACATCACTTGTTTCAATATGATTGCTTATCCTTCTTATTAATGTCAAATAGAGGGAGCAGATAATGATATAATTTGTATGACATCACTTACTTTAATATAATTGTTTATCCTTTTTGTTGATGTCAAATAGAGGGAGAAGAAGGTGAAAAGAAAAATATGCTATATGCTTAATATTTGATATCATTATATGCTTATTAGATTAAATCATTATCTTAAACATATTTTTCTTTGGTGATTTGTCACCATCAATAAGGGGGAGAATGTTAACCTCAAGATTAGATACGATCACTTTTGATGATGACAAATAAATGTTACAATAGAATTCTATATCTTGTACTAAAGTGATATATATTATACAAGTTTCAATAAATATACAATGTTATGATTAATTAAGATACATGATATAATAATTATGCATGTTCTTGTATTAATTTGTTATATATATCATGCATATCAATATCTTGATATATTATGTTAAACTAACTAACTAACTACATATATATATATATATATATATATATATATATATATATATATATATATATATATATATATATATATATATAATTTGTAAAGTTTATATTTTTTATATAGAAAAGTCCAATGAGTAAATTGAGAGTGGATATTGAAACAAAGAAATGGAAAGTCATATTATGCTTAACCCAAGAACAAAAAAAAAAAATTAAGAAAGAAGATATGATCCAAATATTGAAAAATAAGAAGATTAAAATTTTTGAAGGCTTGAAAGTATGAAGAAAAACTCAGAGACTTAATTGGTATAGTTTTTCATTTTAGCCTTATACTTTTTTGTAAAATAGTATTTTATAATATAGAGCTCAAATATATTTTTATAATCTTAATTTAATCAAAATATTTTTAAAAAATAATCCATAATTATGTTTTTATAACATAACCTATAAGGACATATGAAAAACTAATGAGATATGAAAATTTGATTTTTTCAATATTAACTTTTAGTTATTCTTTTGATCATATATTATAAAATACTTGTGATTTGATTGTTAAACTTTTTTGCATGAAAATAAACTCAAATAAATTTTTATGGACATATCATTGGCTTAAAATAATCAATATATGAAAGATTTATGATTTTTTCAAGTTAAGTCTAGTAATTAATTTTTTACATACTAATCATTTCTAATATTTACTCATTATTTTGATCATATCTCAAAAATTACAAATGATATGAGGATGAAATTATTTTTAGATGAAAATAAACTTAAAGAGTCTCCCATGGACATATCATTTGCTTAAAATGATTAACATATAAAAGAGCTATGATTTTTTTCAAGTTGAGTCTAGAATCAATTTTCTGCATCTAGTCTTTTTTAATATTTTCTCATTATTTTAATTATATCTCAAAAATTATAATATATATGAGTATGAAACTAGTTCCATTTGAAAGTAGACTTAAATAAATTTCTAAAGATAGATTATTTACTCAAAATAAACTTAAAATAAAGAAGTTATGACTTTTTAAATTTAAGTTTACAATTTTACATTCGAGAATCGATTGACTAATCAATTCCAAGTAGACAGAGATAAAACTTTTCATCAGAATTAATTGATCAATCAATTCTAATTGTTCTGATACACGTACAATGGCTATAAATGATTAGTTGTCATTCCTAACTATCTTAAATAACTATAATATTTTATGGACTTCCTATATAAGCTAAGAAATATCAAATGCAATTAATAGAGAGAGCTTGAACTTTATTTTTTAATATCATTTCACTACTTTTATCAAATCATGATTTGAGCCCTTCTTTATAAAATTCTTCTATTTTAGAAGTTTCATTTGTTTCATCTATCCTATAAGAGCGTTTAAGTTGTTATTTATCTTATATTATTTTCTAATTGTAAAGAGTAATATATCCCTTGTAAAGATATATTTTACTTAAGAAAGAGTAAGAAATTGTAAAAAAATTTCTTCAAGCGCTTGATTGAGACTTGAAGTGATAGTAGATTGAAACATAAGCTTAAAGAGCTTAGAGAGTGAATGTACACTTTGAAGAGGATATTTAAAGAAAAATCACTATAAATTCTTATATTTAATCTCTCTATTTTATCACCTTATTTTTTTTTTTTTACACTTTGCTCTATTTTTGTTAAGTAAATGCTCTATTTTGTTGCTGTTAATTTTTGAATATATTGTGTTTCAATATTTATGTTAATACTTGGATAATTAAATGCTTAAAAAGGATATATATATTTATGCATATGCTTCTTAATGACTTATTTATGTATAATTAATGAAAGTGTCAATATATTATGCTGTAATACTTATGTTATTGCTTGAATGATTGAATGGTTGAAAGAGAAATCCATCTATGCATGTGCTTTTTGATAATTTATTTATGTATAGTTAAATAAGTAGTTCTTGTAAAAGTACATTGAATTGTTATATGTTATATACAAACATCTTCACTGAATTATCTTGAATTTATTTTTTTAAGGATAGTTAAATGAGTTAATTTAAATTTATTCTTTGAATTATCATATCATGAGTACAAACATCTTTATAAAACTTACTTGGTATTATTTGAATTAAAATTATCTTTATGACTTCTCAAAATAAAAAGCATTTCAAAGAAAATTTCAAAAATTTTAAAAACTTTTAAAATACTCAATTCACTCTCTCTCAGATGTGAGTTGTTAAGGGCTACAAAGATCATTGTGCTCAAGTCCAAAAATCATGAGCTTGTGTCTTGATTTTTCAATAATCATGATATCATAAATCACAAATTCATTGAACTAATCAAATAATTTTATCATTTCAAATGTAATCCTATACAAGTGACACAAATACTCTTTAAGTAAGAAAAATTAATATTAAAATTTTTATAGAATTTAGAATACCATAATAAAATTAATATGAAAACATATCTTTATTATGAATATAATTTTCTAGAAATGGTAGTATTCAAATGAATGCCATATGCATAGGTCTTCTTCTTCTTCTCCTATAGTATGCAATTCTCAATGGAATAAACTAATAACTATATTATGTTAGGAGTTGAAAAAGGACCTAACTAATATAAATAAAACTTTATCAAGACCACTCATTATAAGCCAATAAAAGTATAGACTTACACTTCAGCTGTCAAATACATTAATCCATAATTAAAAATCTATAAATCCAAGTAATAGATCACTTCAACAAATTAGAATTTAAAAAATAAAAAACTCTTGAATTATTGTTCAATACATTTTACTAAAAAATAAAATACTTATAATTAATGATAACTTATATAAAAATTTTAACAACCCAAATGATATGATAATGATAAAAAAATAACTTTCTCTTTATTTCAAAATGTTATTCCTCATCATACTTTCCACATTCAACAAACAAAAAGCAAAATATTTTCTAACATATTAATCTTTTATAACCAGAGGCAGAGCCAAGGGAGGATAAGAGTTGCCTCAACCTTTCTAAAACTTCATAGTTTCTTTAATATATGTATTTTATTATACACATCAATCCTTCTTAAACTTTTAAAATGTATATAGCCATAATAAAAAAATATGTATTTATGTAACAAAAATAAACTTTATAAAAAAAGATAGAAATACAAATACAAGGTATAAGATTATAATTCTTTTATAATTAATTAATTATAGATAATTTATATTTCAATTTTTAGTCTTTCTCTTTTCTTGCTAAATATGAACTTTTTTTAAATATATTATGCCTTAAAAATACTTTACAAAAGCATAGGTTTAGTTTAAACAAAATATTTACATGACTTACAAAATATTTTTGAACTTATATCTACCCCTAATTTTATTTCTTAGAAAAATATTATATGTGCTAAAATTTACGTGCATTTATTTATTTACACATAATATGGTTGTACTAAACTTGCTACTTATTTATTATCCATTTTATCTTATAGTCCTAACCCTATAAAAAAATGCTAATTAGTAAAAAGAAATCCATCACTAAAAAAAGTTAGCAATAGGATTTTGATATTCCTCACTAATTTTCATTACTAATTTTGTGAGTCAACCATAGAAAAAATAACAAATAAAATCAGTAATGTATTCGCTCGTTGCTAATCCTTATATTTATTAATAAAATAACTATTGCTAAACTTGAATTTGGCAAAGGAATTATTTGTCGTTGCCGTCACAACATTTGTTGATAAATAGATTTACTTACAAATTGTATTGAAAAAGAATTCATTATATAGCTGCGAGCAATAACTATTATATTAAATGAATAAATCGTGCTAAAAGCCTTTGATATAATTAGCACTTGATATTTCTTGAAAACTTAATGTCTTGCACTATATTTGGAGTACTATCTTTTTGTGTATATGCGTTCAATGATTTAATAACTTTTCTATTTACTTAAAAAGAATGAATAAATTGTTAAAAAAAAATTCCTTAAGCCTGTCCCAAAATTTTAACAGCTTTAACCGAGTGAAGAGACCACAATCTGTCATGGATCTTGGAGGATAGAACTAAAGGTCAATGATGACCTTTTGTGCAAAATTTGTGCTGCGTTATCTATGTGGGATGGACTTGTAAAATTATGAGTATTGTTTATCAAGCATCCAGCACTGTAATGCTCAATTCATTTGTACATGACGAATTGTAACTGAAGATTCTCCTATGAAAAATCTTGGTATTTTGGGTTCAGATAAGGCATCTCACCACCTAACATCAGAGCCACAGATGACATACCTGGCCTATCCTGGGGATGCTGTTGAACACTTAAGAGACTAATATGGATGCAGCGTCGCACTTTAGATAGAGTACATGAGCGCTCAAGGCATTCATCAATCAATTCTGAAGGCCTTTCTTGTCTCCATAAAACCCATGCCTGTAAAACATGTCAAGTGCATGTTATTGACTTCGGTTGAGCATCAAATAATAGAATCAAATTATTGCACTTACGGGTCCAACTTGGCCGATGTTGTCATTCGAACAAATTATCATTCTATTCTTCTTTCTGGTCAATATCTCAAGTAACAAAATTCCAAAACTGAAAGACATCAAATTCAACTAGAAAATTTTCATTAATAGCATATTCTAGGATCATATATCCACTGCTTGGTAAACATAGCAAATGGAATAAACTTAGTATCATTAATTAGTAAACTTGGAAGTGGGGTGGGAAAAAAACATCAAATGAGAATATACTTAGTGAGTTACCACAACTCTTTCAGTACTTCTTCTGCTTTGATCTCCAACAAAACTCTTAGCCAAGGTAAAGTTTGAAATTTTCAGATTCATATCATTGTTCATATAAAATGTTACTTGCTTTAAGATCTTTATGAATAATTCTCAGCCTAAAATCATGATGAAGATATAGCAAAACCGTAGCAATCCCACAAATAATGGGGAATCGCTTAGGCCAATCCAAGAGTTTTTTTCTTGTTTGATCTGGTCAGAAGAAAAGTAATATGGTCACAGCAAATAGAGTAGGCTTGGAAGCCAAAGATAAATAAAATAGTGCATTGCGACTCCAGGATACATTTTTGGGCTTTAATGGATCCTGACCAAAAAGAAAGAAGTCTAGGCTTTTATTCGGCATATATTCATATATCAGTAATTTCTCTTCGTCCTGAATGCAACATCGAAGCTTCACAAGATTACGATGCTGAATTTTGGCTATTGGTTTCACTTCATTTATGAATTCATCTATCCCCTGTCCTGAACTGCTTAGTGTACCCTGGATAAGAATGACAAAGAGTGAATATTCTCAATTGCATAACTGTTCCCGTTTTGATGAATCAGACATTAGCATTATGGAAATTCACCTTGTATACAGGTCCAAAACCACCTTCTCTAAGCTTCTTGATGATGAAAAAGTTATCAGTGGCACTAGCTATTCTTGATAGCTCAAGCAATGGAAGCTCTAGATCGTCTTGTGAGACTAATCGACCCGCTTGTATTTGTATTTTTCTAGTAAAAATTAGTAGAACATGCAAAACTGAGAAAAGATAATTACAAAGCATTATATACACAGGATGATAATTGAACCATGACGAGAATGGTTATTATAAGTTTTGGAGCATTGTTTTAAGCAAAACAAAATTCTCTGATGAAAAAGGAAAATCCAATTTCAAAAGATTAATTAAGTGAATTCTTCAGCGGCACCATGCTATAGCATAAACTAAAATGGTAAGAACAGTTGACATAATTAAGAGGCTTAAGCTTTCTTCAATTAAAATCAGCTTACCGAGAAGGTTTCCACAAAATTTTCAGTTTTTAAAGAGTTTGCAGTAACTTTCTTACCTTCATAATTTGTTAAGTTGTAACTTTTTTCTGAGAATGGAGAAAACTATCTTCAGTTAGTCAGATTAAATTGTCTTCATTTTACAATGAAATTTCACCAAATAGAATTTAGCACATAGCAAAGGGGGAATCCTTAATAGTTAGCCTGTGTAATGATACCTTTGGAGTTCATCATTCTTCTATGCATGTAATAGAAACAAACCCAAGAGCACCCCAGAAATTACAGCAATAGCACTTCCAACTATGACCCCAACAATCTTTCTCCAAGGCCCATGATTCACCTCTTCAGAGACTAATTTCAACATAACAAGCATATAAAAATAAAATTCCCATTCAGAAATTATGAGATGTAGCCATACCCAACTCTGTAGCCGCCATTCGGATATATACATCCTGCCCGCCTTCTGCGATCACTCTAACATCAAAGAGATCACCAAAAAACAATTTGCAGCCACCATTTGTTGTATAAGCCACACAAGAACAATTGCTCAAACATCTTTCTCTGCAATCCTTCTCCGCCAAGGTTTGGTTGGACCAAGAAAAAGTACCATTGGGCATTTTGAACACAGCATATCTCAAAAACCCATCAGTGGGGCAATTGAATGGCTTATTACGCGCACAACCTTGCGTATAGTCCAACGATTCCCGGCCGTTAGGCGATTTGGGTGTGAATCCATTCTAATAGACGCAAGCTGGTGCCTTTCTAAGGTCAGAGTTCCCGTTGGGCCCCCAAACCCCATAGTAATCACAGTAGCCATCAGCTGCAAAGTTATCAGTTACAGCGATTCGTGAGCAAGAAATAAGGATGAAGAAACTAATGAACATGAAAGAAAAAAATTCCATCTATGGCTATTTGCTAGCTTTTCGAAATTCGAAACCCTTAGTCTGAATTCGAGACGAATCATGCAGCATAGAGACATTTTTCGGAAGGAAATAGAACGCGGCATTTAACTAGCTGGGTCCTAAGCGAGTTGTGACGGTTGGAAGGACAAAACACACTTGGACTTGGACGAAACTTGATGGAAAAATCAAATACGTTATAAAAGACGTGGGTAAAATTTGGTATCAATTCAGGTCATGTACTGTTTTTCCTGATTTTCTTAAATTTGGAGATATTTTCATAATTTTGATATAATTCGAGAATTAGAAGTAATTTAAAAAATTTGTATTTATGATCCTCACATTTTTATCTTTATACTAATATATTTCGGTGCTAATAAAACACTCGAAACATTGAGAAAATGGCTTATAACAATCCAAAAAATGTATGTCTACTCTTATTAAGAGGTTTTTTGTTTAAAATATTTTTTAAAGGGATGAAGTGTTAGAAAACCTAATAAGATACTTGGATATTAAGTTAGGGATTTGAGTATATTGACTTGTAGCAATCCCCTACATACTCAAATGTATAGAATAAAGCATCTACCAAGTGAGCAGAGTGTCTATCTTTCTGTTCAATATGTCCCTTTTTAGGCGTGTTATGCTTGAAAGTTCCCAGTATAAGGCAATCTCGTAGCTTAACATGTGTGGATACTTTGGCGACATTCAATTATTGCTTACAAACTTAAAAGTTTTGTCATCTATTTCAATAATGCCACGTGGGTTTAGTAGGGAAGCTAACATGTTCATCAAGAATAGCAAGCATGCGCTATACGATTTCGACTAAAAAGCTATTAGCTTGTGATAAGTAGTATCAAAGCTCAATTCGTGCTAGAAGGTCAAGATTGAGTAGGCTACAATTAGTTTAAATGCAATTTGTCCAATGTTATATCAGGGATGTGTGAAGGAGTCATTCTTAAACTTGAAGAATTCATTGCCAAAGACTTGACCAGAGGGTGCTAGAGATTGGATTGGTCCAAAAAGCTAATATGTGGAGGGATGATTCATTCAAGTAATTATGGATTAGTGCATCAGGTGCAAGCATTTATGCTAGAAAGCTACCTTGCTTGTGTGCATGAGATTGGTTATGCATTTATTTATAGTCATGGCATTGAGGGATGGAAAACACTATCTAGAGGGATAAGTGAATTGATAGCCTATCCAATGGGAGAAGTTTTAGTCTTACCAGAGCCTGACCATTTCTTGAAGGATTGGTGGAGCCAACGGTGAAAGTTTTAGTTATGCAAAAATACATAGCTACAATCGAAAGGCATGAGCATATTATTCTAGTGGAAGTATGTTACACCCTCCTTAATTATGAATAAATTAGAAATTATGATATGATGAAGAATGATTAAGATAACTGATAATTTTAGGTGAATTAAGAATTTTGTATGTGAATTATGAATAAAGTAGAGTTGATGAAAACAAGAGCGTGGGAATATGATTCGGGTGAAATTTATTAGGGAAAAGTTTGCTAGAATTTTGAAGTGTAAAGTTATACACTAGTATAAGTGAGTATATGAGTATGGAAGATATATAGGAGCATTTTTTCAAAAATGCCCCTGAGGCCTTATTCTTTCCTTTTTTCAGCCCTAAAGACCCTTACCCTTCTCATTTCTCCATTTTCTTCCACTTTCTCTAAATAATCCTCTTACCACTTCATTAACCAAGGAAGGGAGACTTCAAATCTTCTTGATTCCTTTATTTTATTGAGGTAAGAACAATGTTTTCATAAAAAATCCCTCCTATTTCTTCTTGGTTGATAAAGGATTTGAAGTTTATTTGATTTTGTTAAGCAGTTTAAACCCTAACTCTAAAAATCATGGATTTTGATGTGGTTAGGGTTGAAGAACCTCCAAATTAATCTTCTAGCATCCTCTTCCATACAAAATGAGTGGATAATCTAGCTAAATCTATAAATTTTAAGGTTATATGAAGATATATGTTAAATATGGATTGGTTTATGATCTTGCTTAATTTTAATTTATTTTAATATTTTGAAAGTAATAAATGATGGAAATAGGTGATATGAAATGTTAGATAAGTGTATTAATTATTATACTTGGGTTTAATGTGCAATATATATGTTTATAAGGTGTTTTGGATCTGTTGTACAGTGAAAATTTCACAGAAAATTAAAATTTTCATGTGTGAATCAATTCATCAATTGATTTTAAGGTCCAGAGGCAAAACTTAGCTTCAAAATCAAGTGGCCAAGGAATTCTGGGCTTCCAGGGGTTGATGAATCGATTCACCAATCGATTCCAAGGTTCTAAAGGCAAAAACTAGGTTGGTGAATCGATTCATTGATTGTAGATTTTCATATCAATTTTGAAGGGACATAACTCCTTCATCTTATATTTATTTTAAACAAACCAACTATCGTTTTAAAGATAATTGAGTCTATTTTCAAATGGAATTAGTTTCAAATCAAAATCATATATATATTTTGAGATATCATCAAAATAGTGAGAAAAGGTCAGGAACTCTAAATTTTTTTAAAAAAGCACTTTTATGCCTAACTTCAAGAAGATATAACTCTGTAAAAACTTAGTTGATTTAGACAAATAAGTAGTCTATGGAAACATGATTGAATCTACTTTCATATGAAAAGATTTTCATATATAATACATCTATAGTTTATGAGTTATCCCTAAGATATCACTCATAGGTTAGAACTATAGTCATCATATAACTCATATTTAATCTATTTTATGTTTCCATACCTTATAATGGCCTAACATGGATATTTAGCCTCTAAGAAGTAAAGGTACAGTGGTTTATGATAAAATATAGCATGAGAGCCATGATATGTATAAATACTTGTAGCCATATAATAAGGTAAGATAATGTTGAATATTATGATGTATATGGAATTAAATTATGATTGTATTAGATGGAGCTTAAGCTCTAATGTCTATAATTTCACTATGAAACATGCCATGAGTAGTAGTAAATGTGAATAATGTGATGGGGGTGATATTGTGAATATCGGATAGAAAATTTCCGATAATATACTTGTAGAGGGTATAAGGCAAATCCTAAAGAGACAAGGATGGAAATACTTGTGGAGGGTATAAGATTAACCCGAGAGACAAAAGGAAGAATGTATTTCATTTGTTGCTTGCCCATTCAATAAAACATGATGTTGAGTGCATTTGTCATGAGTATCGTTAAATGATACATTAAAAATAACGTGAGCATGTGTTAATCTTAATATTGATGGCTCTTACTTACTAATATGTCCGAACATGATATGTTTGGTTAAGGAAGGATAGTCCGATAGATAAATTATTATTATTCTTATAGATTATCTACTCACTAAGCCCCAAACTCACTCCTCTGTGTTTTATTTCATAGATTCACAAGTTAAGCCTCCACATCCACCTCCTCAGAGCTATAGTTCAGGTGAAACTCATTGATAGTATTTTGGTAGCACTAACTCATGTAAATAGAAGTATATTTTGGGCTTCTTGTTTGTCATAAAGTTAGATTGATGGAATATTAAATCATTTTTTTAGGAGTTAGTTAGGCTTGCTTATCCTCATTCTAGGAGGATTATAAGTATTTTTAACATTCATATCTTTTGTAGAAATTTATTAATGTTATCTTTGAAATACTATTCTCTTCTATAAATGTCTCACTTTTGATATGTCAACATTAAGTTAAGCACACACACATAAGCTGGTGGAAACTGGTAAAGAGGTTCCACGCTGGTTATAATTGGTTTAGGATTGTGACAAAGTAGTCCAAAATCATGTTGAGGTGGTCCAAAAGGATTATTCATATTGCTTAAGGGAGCATATTCAGTTAGCAGAGTGGAGATTCAGCGGAATTGATGTTATGTACATATTCTGTGGGTTAGATAAAAAATGCACAATCTTCCTATAAATTTTTTTTAATGTAGTGGGTTAGGTTACATAACTACTTTATGGAGTGATAATAATAACTTAGAGGAAGGGTAGCAAATTAGCACTACATAGTCATAAGATTAAAAGAGTTTGTGACAATAACCATAAGTTTATATTTGCTCGTACACAGGAAAAGTGAAACTTAAGTCAGAATGAGGGATACTCTATGCTCAACCCTCTTCTAGATGTTGCAGTGAGGGAGTTATTAGAAGATGTTCTTGAAAAAGTCATCACAGGATACACATAAAAAGGGGTTGTGAAAACCACGATTCTAGAATGTATCAACTTTACGAGTGGGTTATGGTAGCTAATGAGATGCCAGAAGGTATTAATTCAAAAAGGATCAAAGGATCCAATTAAGTGTGAAAGTGGAATCATAAAGTGTTATAAATTGACTAAAAGTAATGTAAGTAGACTTATGAGTAAGGTTATGGGACCTATGTATAGATCAAGCATAAGTCTTGGTTCTTGCATTAGTGTAATGGGACATTAAGTGCAAGATATTTGTTAGTAAGCAATTCAAAGTGCCAAGCATTGTTTATGAGCTATAATGTTAGCATACATATTTATTGCAAGGTGTCATCCATACAAACTGCAAAGGCAATAAACATACAATTGTAGAAATAACTACCTATTGAATGAGTTATAAAGGTAATGAGTTTAAGAAAACTAGTAAGAAAGTAGCATTAAAAGGTGTCAGGATACTTTAAAAAGAGACTACAAAGGTAGCCATTTGAGAAATTTATGGAGGATACATTTAGCCAAAAGGATACTGATATTATAGAGGTAACAACCTAACTTTGAGATAAAGGAACTTTCATAACTCTCAAAGAGATAAGCATAAATGGTTAAGGTAAAAACTCAAAGGAGGAGGCTAAAGATCAATATGAAGTTTTAAAAAAGTAAATAGATTCTTCATAAAGTCGTGTCAAATTAAAATGTCAATGAAGGCATTAACATTTGAAGTGGGAGAACATGTTTTAGCTTAGCAGTTATGATAGTTTATAGGAAAACATACTCTGATTTGGACAAGACTTGGTAGGAAAATCAAGCATGTTGTAAAGGACCTATGGCTAAAATTTGAGATGAATTTGACTTATGTACTATTTTTCTCAAATTTCTCAAATTTAGAAGCATTTAGTAATTTTAACATAATTTGAGAATTCAAAGAAGTTTGAAAAGCTTGTATTTGTGATTCTCACATTTTTATCTTCATATTGGTGGGTTTTGGTGCTAATCAAACACACAAAGCATTAAGAAAAAGACTTATGATGACCTAGAAAAAGTATATCTACTCTTATTGAGAGGACTTTTATTCAAAATACTCTTTAAAGGAGTAAAGTGTCGAAAAAACCACTAAAGCGCTTAAACACTAAGTTTGGGACTCAATTATGTTAGCTTGTACCATCCCCTACACACTCAAATTTATGGAATGAGACATATATTAAATGAATGGAGTGTCCATCTCCTTATTCAATTTATCCTTGTTAGGCTCATTATATTTAGAGGCTCCCAATGTGGGGCGATCTTGCAGCTTGATATGCATAAGTATTTTGGTAACATTCAATTGCTTGTGGACTTATGAGTTCTTTCATTTATTCCAATAGTGCTACGTGGATTTAGTAGAAAAGTTGATATATTTGCTAAGAATGGCAAGTATGCATCACATAGTTTTGACTAGAGAACTATCGGTTCATGACACTTTAGTCGACACTGAAGTGTATATATATTGTTAGCATTTATACTAATTTAGTGTCATTTGTTCATTCCTTTTGGACAAAGTTTGTTTGACTACTATTTTCACTCACTATTTCCTATACTATTTTTCTTAAGTTTAACAATCAACTAATAGAAGGGCAAAGGATGTTGTTAGAGCTACATCCACAATAGAATTTCTTATAACACCAAAGAGTTAAGTTACCTATTATAATACAAGCAACACATTATTTAAAAACTTCCCTTTTATTAATACTTGTCCTCACATAATGAAGAGTATACTTCAATTGTATTTTTTAATAAGTCTTGTATATTTTATGGATTTTATAATTTATAAAAGAAAGTTATTTTAAAATAATTTTATAGAAGTATAGTAACTAGATTTTGACATTTTATTAGAATTTATTTCATGTAAAATTAATTTTTTTAAGTTACTTCACCATTTTTTAATTACAAAGAGAGAAAAGTCTATTAGTCTTGTAGTGGAAAATTTATGTCTTACTATTAGTAATAAAGTTCTAATATATATTTATACACAATAATGCTATTTTCATACACCTATGTCCTTTTAAATAAATAATTAGGTGTAATTTTATCTCCACACTCTTTATTAAAGGATATCAAAATCCTACATTCAAATATAAATTTAAGTTATGCATTTTTTAGTCATATGTATATTTATCAAAATAAAACTTGTTTAGAAGATAAAGATATCGATAAAAATTCAAAGTAATCAATCCTTAGTCAAAGCACAAGATGTATAGTTAATAACATTTAAAATTCAAATGAAAGGCTGCCTTTTTATTTATAGACTTAGGTAAATGGACAAAAGGTGTAAATGTAGACCTTAGGGAAAATATTCTAGATCTACCATCCAAACAACTTAATTAAGGTCCAATAAGGACTAAACATGTGTCTTGAGTGATTAATCTGGTGTGGAAGGCATGCTCTTGTCATGTAGACTTAATGTGTTTATGTGGCCAAGGTATGTCCATGCAGATAAAGGTGCCACCTCTTAGTTAATAAGAGTGAAAGTTGCCTACATAATCATTGTGAGCTCCTTATTCAAGAAGGTATGCCGAGGCCAAGTAAAATGTTTATATCATTTCCCATTTCTTTTCCTAACCATGATATCGCTTCATATTTCAAGATTACTATTATCCACAATATTGTTACTTTCAAAGCATCATGATGGCTTCACATTCCAAGTGTGATCTCAATCATTCCTTATAATGTCTTTTAGTCGTTAATCCTCTTATCATAAGGATTTACATTTTCCCTTATAAATTTAGTTTCAAAATCATGAACACCATTTCTTTTTCTTCTTCAAGAGTTCTTTAGTTCTTTATTCTCGTTGCCTAAAGAGTTTTCATTAAGAAAATTACTACAGCAAGTATGTTCCTATTTCTCTTTCCATAAAGATTATAACTTAATGTTTATTTAGTTCTTCTTGCTGCAATTTCATGTTGAAGTAGTAAGATTTCATTTTTTGTGGTTCTATCTTATTTATGCATTGTGTTTGTTGGTTTTTTCTTTGTTATGTTACTACAAAGTTACCTTTTAGAGTAGCACATATGATGTTGCTACTGTGCCTCATTATTGAGTAGCTTTTTTTATTTTTCATCTATAAGTATGTTTAAGATGCTTTCATTGTCTCTGATATTTCCTTCATTCACTTTAACTATTTATCTTAACTCTTTTGCATCCATTTTAACTCGACTACCATTACCTTACACTATTCTTTTGTTAATGAATGTATGTTATTTGTTTTCTTCAACATTCACTTTGATGTATGGTATTTTTCCTTATATTGATATATTGTTAGGCTTAAATAGTGAAGATTCGAGCTCCAATATTCATAATATAAGTGAGATTGTTTGTTCTATCACATTCTATCCAAATCTTATTATTGTTGTTATGGTAGATCATCCACAAGGAAAGAACAACATTGATCGAGGGTTTAATGTATGCGAATTATATTGAATTTGGCTATATTAACGCCAAAGTATGGATATAGGTTGCTTTTGCTAAATAGAAAATTCAAGCTTTCCTAGATAAGCTTTATAATCAATATTTCTCTAATACATCGAACAAATAGATTATTCATTACATTATCGCTCAGGATAATGAAAAGGCATGTAGTTATGATCATTTTTCCTTTATAATGTTTTATGGTAGTTTCTTGGTTAAGATGGGATTGATTTTGCCTTTTACCCCTTTTTCACCAATTTATCCTTTAAAGTCTTAATCTCTATCTAACTCAATTAACTTCAAACACTTGAATGTTTATAACATGCTTTGAAACTATCGTGTGCCATCAACCTATCCTTTAAAGGCATACCATTGCTAGACAACTTTCTATTTTTCTATACTTTTTCAAGTCAACAATCTAAGGGTTGAGCCAAAAGCTTGAATTATCATTCTTAAAGGATTTAGAATGTAGCATTAAATATTGGAAAGACTTACTTTTCAAGATTTGTATGGCTAAAAAAGTTCAACCTTTCTAGTTAATAGATGAAGGTGAATGTTTTTTTCCCAATTCATTAGGAAAAAGCATATAAAGAATATAAAGACTCAATTGCTTGACATCTACTATGTTGATAATTAGAATTTGATTCTCTAAATCCTTAAGTTGAAATTGTTATATGTCTCGACAATGCTTTGTATATTTATAATTTTTTTGTACTAATGTTCGTTCTATGTTGTAGTTATTTAACTCAGGAAGGAAAATGTTTCTATAAAAATGTTGCATGTGAGTGAAGATTATTTTCAACAAATTAGGAAAAACATTTGAAGAAAAAATAGCTAACTTTGAAGGATCATCTTGGTTATCCTTTTATGTCAATGTAGTCTCCTATTTTGGTTAAAGACACTCTAGTTTCCTTTCTTTTAATCTAATAATCATTTAATTTGGTAGCATCTATAAGTACCTTTAAAGTTAGAGACTTAAACGATGTTGCTCAACTTAAGAGACCTAAAAAAAGATATCTTGCAAAAGTGGACGCAATTCAAAAGATAATTAAACAAATGCTAAGTTAGATAAGACATATGTAGATTTTACTTTTAGTCAGATTGGCAAGTTTTCAAATAATAGTCAGGAGTTGATAAATTACTTGAGTCGATTCAAGCTTAACTATGATAACTTACACTCCTTCTAGTGAAAAGGGTAGACTTAGCTACTTATAACCATATGTTGTTTGTAGCAAAGGATTATGATGAGAACATGGTGATCACCAACCAAATTAGTAATGTGTGTGAAGTATAGCCAAATAGTTATAAGTGACCTAGCATAAAGGTTCTCAGGCATGCTTTTACTAGTTTCTCTTTTAGCTACCCAAGAAAGGAAATTAGTTAAATTTAAAGGTATAGACCCTAAAATGGCAAGCAACCTATAGAATTAACTTAATAGTACTTAAGGCGAGCTTTATGCTTGTCAAGGCAATGTGAAAGGTGTTAAGGACTACTATAGATTTACTTAAAGAAAAGTTAAAAAGATTCGTTTAAAGAAAAATAATCTAAAAGCTAATTTTGAAATTGAAAAAGGAGAAATTAGATTTAGACTTGCATTAGAAAGATGAAGAAATTCAGAAACTTCATGATGAGTTAGTACACACTCATACTACCTTAGCTACTATGTAGAAAAAGGTAGACGATGTTAATGATTTATCTTATAGTATGTTTCTTTAGGCTTTTGTAGAGGCCAAGGTGTAGGTGAAGTACTTTAACCCTAGTATGACCATTGACTTCACAGATCTTTGATGAAAATGAGATTGTCAAGTGGTAGCCAAGCCTAAATATCTGTTCCTCTATTTTGTAGGCATGCGTGCCTCGTCTTAAGGCTTTTCTACCCTTATAAGAATTTTTAGCAATATTTTGAAATTAGTTATGGATGTTTTGACAAGGATATTACTTGAATGCTTATCTTTCTTTTATTCATTATGTTATAATCCATTTAGATCGTGACCAGCATGGAACCTAATTCTCAATTTCCTCAAACTTAATCTAATTTTAGAATTTGATATTATCATATCACTACTAATAATGCAAAACATATTTTATAAACAATCCTAAAAATATTTATAGATTACATGTCTGCACTATTTCATAATTAGATATATATTACATGGCTAATACCCTAAAGAATCTACTTTTGCAATACTAATGGAAGAGGAACTTTTATGGCGGTAATTGAAAAAGTAAAGGTGTGTTTGGATATATTTTATTTTTTATTTTAAAAATATGTTTTTCAAAGTTGTTTTTAAATATTATTTTTTATTTTCAAAATTTTTTTAAATTCAAGAAAAATAATGAATAAATGATGCTTGGTGAAACAAATAATCAAAAGTTTCATTACATTACAAAATTGTCATTAATAACAAAAAAAGTTTAAAAAACATCTAAAACTTGTTCTTATTTTTTTGTTTTTAAAATAAAATTTTCAAAAATAGCTTTTAAACATAAATTCTGAAAACAATTTGCTTAATAGAAACTTCTATTTTTAAAAATAAAAAATAAAAAAAATTATTTTTAAAAATAATAAACAAACAAACCATAAATGATTTAAAAGTAAGCCTGAGACTTAATGTGTAAAGAATTTACTTAAATATATGAATCAAATGTATATTTGTAGAACCTATTTTGAATAGGTTATTCATCATATATGAGTATTCTTAAACAAACAACAATAAATACTTTTAACTAAATATTAGATTAATAAGTAAATAAAGTAGAAGGCATTTAAATCTCATCATGCCTCTTGGTTAGCCTTATCATTGCACAAATCATACCTTATCCTTTTAAAGTTTGTCTTATCCTTTCACAAATGATTTCTCAAATTTGATACTATATCATATTTCAATCACCTTTTTCCATAAAACCATAAAATTTAAACACACATATGAAGCTAGAAATAATTAAGTGATAGTCAACTATATGCTTCTAGAATGAAAATTTGAAGGCTATAGTTGATTATAATAGTTAACTATTTTCATCTAAAGACTACACCTTTAGGAGTAGTTAACTGCATGCTCCCAAAAACAATTCTAGGCACTATAGTTAACTATCTTCATCTAGAAACTAAACTTCTTTAGATAGTTAACTATAATAGGATAGTAATAATACATCGAAACTAGTATGTATAATGACTGATGATTACAAATCATGGATATGTGATATCAAGTCAATATATGAGTACATTATTAGTGAACAATATACTGGACTAACCCACTATGAGAATATTGCATGGATAGATGTGTCATACGTTATTCTCATATCATCACAAATACACATAAACCTTTAACCTGAAGTCACTACGGTTTCCTACATGAGAAATTACTCACTTTAATATTTTCCTATGTCACCTTTGATCAGGATGACGAATAGGGCATTGATTAGGTATGTCATGAATCGTGCAGAGGGAAGTGAGTGATGTATATGAGATTTTGTTACTCTTGTATAAAAGAGAAATATCCTTGGGCTCCTTGATTGAGTGATACTTAGAAATGCATGGCCATACTCAATTGGATTAATATGTGATATTAATCATTTATTTTAAGTCTATTCAGTATCAAGAAATATAAATTGAACATTGACAAGGATGACACATTCCATGCCTCCAGTTCAATTTGGATATTATTACAAAAGAGTTATGATGCAAAATGTTGATCATGTATTAAGTGGATGTCAAATCACAGACATTCTTACTACTTGAGTGGCAGTGATGTATTGCTAGATACCACTCACTGTCTATGGCTCAATAATAAGTCATTGTTAATGTAGTAAGAACTTACAAGGTCACACAAAAGGAGTAGGAATAAGACAATAATTAATTGGACTTTAATTATATTAATATCTAATTAATTGGACTTATTTTCATGCATATATATATTATTATTAAGAATAATAATGTGTTATTCACATAATATATATATATATATATATATATATATTATGTTATATTATTTAATATTAAAGTAATATCAAATAATTACGTTATCAGATATTAAATAAATATATTATGAGATAATATTATCTAATATTAGATAATTAATAGATAAATCCTATCTCTCCTCATTATCTCTAGGATAAGGATAAAATGAGTTATTAAGTGTGATTAGGATTTTGGAAGCATTATTAGGATTGTGGCTTGCCTAAATTCTATAAAAAAAGGGGCTTGAGGGCAGCACATTATGCACACGCTCATAAGCTTCCTAAAATCCTAAATCACTCAAAAAATATCGAATCCTAATTCCTAAAGAGAGAAACGCATCCTAGCATATTCGTGGAGGGTGAGAGGTCATTGTTCATTCTATGTAGATACCATAGAGACGTTGTACCTTCCGGCCAGCATTTAATTCATCCAATCTCAAGTTTTGATCAGTAGAAACACAAGTGCCCAATAGGTAAAACCCTAATCATTGATTTATGCTTTTTGCATGGATCCTAGGTAGAATTCGGATTAAAATTTTGAAATTCTGCTGCATATAATAATCCTAATTCACAACAGCATATTCATCAAATGTCTAGGTTCTATTTAGGTAACATCTAATTTTCATACCTTTATAATGGAAAAAGTGAAGGTTTCCTCAAGAATATAACCTATATAAAAAGAAAATAGATATATGTCACACTACATTAAGCCATAGTCATGAGTATATCACTTACTTATTCATTTCTTTTCATTTATCTTATGTCGACCTAATTAGTAAGGGAGGATCCCTATACTAAGCAATTTCATATACGGTTACAGTTTACTATCAAATCATCATTCAATAACAATGAAAATTGATAATGAACAAAAAGGAAAACATGTAAATCTTCTTATAACTTACTAATCATCTTTATCTTCTGACAAACTTTATCCTTATCCTTCCAAGGTAAACCTTATCCTTTGTAAAGGTGTGTAATAGTTCAGTTTAGTTAAATTTGATTTAAATTTTCACTATCTATTTCAAATCGAATTGCGACTAAAGAGATTCATAACTAACTATTTCATATTACTAAATCGTATCAAACTGTATTTTTTAGTTTGAAGCAGTTTATAATGATTTATTTTAATTAGGATATCACTTTTTCAATCTTATTTTTGTATATTTGTATACAATATGCACTATGTATTTTCATTCCTTTCAATAATCAATTCAATTGTATTTATGAAATTAACATTGCTATCACTCATTCAAGTTATTTGACATTGAATATACTTATGTAAATTCTAATTTTTTGAATGATTTATCTTTTTATATTAGATATCACCATAACATTAATCATAACATTAAATATACTTATGTATATTCAGAAATAAGAGAATATATAACACTTGATATAATGTGCATATAATACATTTCAGTCAATTTCAATTTAATATGAGTTACAAAGTGTAAAGTTGTAATCGACCAACATTAATTGAAATGTTTAAAAAAATTTTCAAACATGTTTGTATTCATAAATGGACTTAAATCGATCAAAGTTGAAATGTTTTGGTTAGCTTAAATTGGTTAATGTAATTTTGCACGCCTTTAATCCTTTCATAAATGGACATACAGATCCAATGCATAAAGTCATAGCACATATATGTATGGCATCTCCTCTAACATCTTAACCTATTTAAGACATAACTTTATCACAATGATACAAGTACCTTCAATAACACTTCAATCATTGTATATCAATATCAACATTCACATGTTTAATTCGTAGTTATCCCATGTCTCTTTGCATAGTTATATATCAAATTCATTCATAAAGTATACGTTAAGTATATCATATCTTAAACATAATTAAATTACTCATTCATTATTATCAAAATACTTAAACATACATAACACAATACCATGTTCATTTCATATCCATTTATTCCATAATAATCTCATATGTATTATATAATTCATGTAAATAATTATAATACAAGTAAAATCTTTAAAAACATATAAAATATCATTCATAGTGTTCACAAGTCAATCTCATTCTTAAACAACCTTAACAAGCCATTTTAGTTAATGCTAAGTTAAATTTGTAAAATAGGATAAGTGAAATACTTCATAAATAATTTCTAAACCTAGTAAAATTTGGGCTTGAGAAGTACTTTAGGAAATGTTTTAGGGCTTCTAGTAACGTTTTCAAAACAAATCAAGGATTGAGAAGTACTTCAAGAAGTGTTTCAAGTAAGACTTCACAAAATACTTTGAGGCTTCTAGTAACATTTTTGAAACAAATGTGAGCTTAAAAGGTACTTTATGAAGTGCTTCACATATGAATGCTATATGATTTCCAAAAACCTTTTTCATTATTCATTAGGCATAGATGCCATCTAACTAGTATGAATACATCATCAAACAACTCTTGATCATAAATGCACTTTTAATACCATACATATACATTAATTTCCACAGTAAATCAAGCTAAACATTATTATTTAACATTATTTCATCCCATTTAGGCATAAATATATGAAAACCTAAAATGATTGATTAACCAAGAAAAATGATCAAACTTTTAGAAAGTAAAGTCAAAATATTTATTCACTTAACATGGAGGATTAATTCAAAAGGTTAGATTTATTATCTCTTGATCCTAATTATACAAAATGTTGAAGGATTTTAAAGTTAGGGTTTATTTTTCTCTTTTGAGTTACATGCATGAAGATTCAAGTGGTCATGATGATCTTACCATGCTTGTGTAAAAATTTTGACAAGAAATTACTTCTAAGTGGTTGAATTGAAAATGATCTTCTAAAAAGAGAAGAAAGATTTAGAAGGAGTTAAGAATGAAGGAAATGAATGTTTGAAAAAAAAAGAGGAATAGTGTTTTCCCTTGGCCAAAGTTTTTGTTTATAAAGGTAAAGTGACAAATGCACAATTACACATAAATTCTATGAGTTTCATTACTTATTTACTTAGTATTTTGTGCAAATTGATTGAAAAAGATACTTAGATGCTCGATATTTTATTTTCAGGCTTTGAAAGGACACATATGAGCATTAGAAAAGGATCCGGAGGAAAAACTATGCGAATTGTGGAGAATCGAAGTAAATTTGCTCACCTGGCAAAGAACACGGGGTATGAGAACCCCGTGTTAAAAGCCGTGTATCCTTCTGGAATGCTTCGAGGCTTCACTGAACTACTCAAAGAAGAACACGGGGGTAGACACGGGCCGTGTCATACACCGTGTATCATATTGCCCTTCACTTCTGAGGTAAACACGGGGGGTGTCACAACTCGTGTACCCTGCTAACCAGCTTTCCCAGAAGAACACGGGGTACAACATGGGCCGTGTCATACCCCGTGTACCATACTGCTTGACACTCCGGAAAAGAACACGGGACGTGTCGCACAACGTGTATCGTGCTACTCAACTTTCGCTGAGAAACACGGGGTACAACACGGGCCATGTTGGACCTCGTGTACATCACCAATATAAGTTTTGTGCGAAATTTTGAAAACGGGGAGAGGAAAAATTGAGAATTAACAAGGAGAGCTGCTAGGAGAAACCCTAGGAGAGACCCAAACTCACCAAAGGCAACTTCTAACGTGGATTCAAGCAAAGGATTGAATATTCAAGTAAGGAATTTGTAGAGCTTCATGAATTGTTTGAATTCCCTCTCTATTTTCTGGTTTTCTTCTGATTTTGTAATGTTTTCACACTAAACCCTTGTGCTCAGCTTGGGTGAACTTGTTCATGGATTTATGGATTTGAATTTTATATAATCTAACTTGATTTACTGTTGATTTATAATTTGATTATGCTGTTTATGCTGGAACAAACCAATATATCTGGAATATTGGATTTGTGTTATGGATTAATTGATTCTAGGTTGAAATGACTAATTAATTAATCGGACCTTGCATGATCATTGGGAATATCAATTAGACTTAGGAATTAAGCTAATTGGATTCTTTTGCACAGGATGAAATGTCTGAAAATGGATTTTAAAGCAAGTTAATGCAACCTAAATGAGTGATTACTAGAGTAATTCTGGGCACTTAATCTTTTGGTTAGTAGCTAGTAGCCTTGCAATGAGGTATAGCTTAATTTAGGTAATCCAGTAGTCTAAATTAACAGTAAACTAAGTTAGAGGATTACATTCATTCTATAATGAAATGTACAAGGGAACCTTAAGCTGAGTACGCTTTCATTTCATTGAATTAAACCTTTTCTTGATAACTAAGCTCTGTTTTACATTTTATCCTTAATTCACACTATCAATTAATACGCCTAAATAATTTTACTTGAAATTCAATTAGTATTTAACGTGCAATCCCTGTGGAGACAATAATCTTTTATACTATAACTCGACTTAACCGTGCACTTGTGAGATTGCGGTCAAGTTTTTGACGTTGTTGTTGGGGATTGTATCCAGTTGATATTAACAGAAAGTTTTGAGTGAATTAGACTAGGCAATTCATTTTCTTTTAGTTCTTAATTCATCTTGTTCTAATATTTCTTATTTTTATAGCATTTCTTTCTTACTTTGTTCTGTTCGAGTGTTACCTATTCATTTTTTTGCAAAAAATCTTTGTATATGCGAAGGAGAAGTCTTGAAGGAATTCTTGACTTCAACCTAGAAATTGAAAGAACTTTGCTTAGGAGAAAGAGAGAGCAAAAATCAGTACATATCCAAGAAGCAATTGACCTTGAACCAGTGCTTGAAGATATGGATAACAGATCACTTAGAGAGTTTGTAGCACCCGACGCCACTGGTCTTCAATCAAGTATAAGAAGGCCTGCTGTTGAGGCTAACAACTTTGAATTGAAGCCAGCTCTTTTGTCCATGGTGCAGCAAAACTAATTTGGTGGACTGCCAATGGAGGATCCCAACCTCCATATTCAGATTTTTCTAGAATATTGTGATACAATCAAGATCAATGGTGTAGCAACGAATGCTATCAAGCTTAGACTCTTCCCATTCTCCTTGAAGGATAGAGCAAGGGCTTAGTTGCACTCACTACCAGCAGGATCTATCACAACATGGGAAGAGCTACTGCGGGCTTTTCTATCAAGATATTTCCCTTCAAGCAAGACTGCCCAATTAAGGAATGAAATCACTACATTTCTTAGAGAGAAGGGGAATCTCTATTTGATGCTTGGGATAGATACAAGGAACTGTTGAGGCTGTGTCCACATCATGGGCTAGAGAAATGGCTAGTTCTTCATACTTTCTATAATGATCTGAACTACAATACTAAGCTTACTGTGGATGCTACTGCTAGAGGTGCTTTAATGAACAAAAGGTTGGATGAAGCATATGAGTTGATTGAAGATATGGCTTTGAACCATTACCAATGGTTAAATGAGAGGGGCTCTTCAAGGAAAGCTCCAAGTAAGTATGAATTAGATGCTTTTAATCATTTATCAGCTAAGGTAGATGCATTAGGAAGTCTAGGTAGCAAAGCAGATGCACTTATGGCTAAGTTTGATAAATTTCAAGTTAACAGTGTAAATGCAACAGGTGCTACTGACATTCCTTGTGAGATTTGTGGTATTACAGGTCATATGACAACTGAGTGTACATTGGGGCAAGATTTCATTGAGCAAGTGAACTATGTGCATAACAATGGGTTTGGACAGAAAAATTCAAATGAACTATTTGGAAATACCTACAATCCATCATGGAGGAACCACCCAAATTTTTCCTACAAGCCCACCCAGCCATACAACACACAAACCACTCCCAATAGACCACCACCACTCGGTTTCCAAAACCAAAGACCCTATAACCCACCAGCTCAAACTTCTTCCACTACTAAATTAGAAGGCCTTTTAGAGAAATTTCTCATTTCCCAAGAGAAAACTAATGAAGAGTTTAGACAGCATGGTAGAGCCATGAAAGATTCTATTAGGCAACTATCCTCCAAGGTTGATTCATTGGCCACACATGGAAAGATGTTGGAGACTCAAATAGCTCAACAAGCTTCTGCATCTTCTTCTAGAGCTTTTGGTCAACTCCCTGCTTAACCTGAATCAAATCCTAGGGAGCATTGTAAGGCAATAACTCTTAGGAGTGGAAGGCTATTGAAGGATCCAAATGCCACTCAAGAAGGTGGAGAAGAGATAAGTGTGGGGGAAGAGCAGGAAGAAGGCAACAAGGCCTCAATTCCTAATGAAGCTGAAGTGAACGAAGGGGAATTGCCTGAAAAATCAAAATATGTCCCTCCAGAACCATACAAATCGCCTATCCCTTATCCTCAAAGATTAGCCAAGGCTAAACTTGATAAGCAGTTTGGAAAGTTCTTGGAAGTTTTGAAAAAAATGTACATTAATATCCCCTTCATTGATGCTCTGTCACAAATGCCATCATATGCAAAATTCTTGAAGGACATTCTTTCTAACAAGAGGAAGCTAGAGGAGCATGAAACTGTAGCTTTAACTGAGGAGTGTAGTGCCATTATCCAAAATAAACTACCTCCTAAGCTAAAGGACCCAGGCGGCTTCTCCATTCCTTGTGTGATAGGAAATGTTCCTATTGACTGAGCATTGTGTGACTTGGGAGCAAGTGTGAGCCTTATGCCACCATCGGTTGCAAGGAGACTGAACATAGAAGAGATGAAGCCCACCACAGTTTCACTTCAACTAGCAGACCGTTCAGTGAAATATCCAGTAGGTATTCTTGAGGATATACCTATCAAGGTTGATAAGTTCTTTATTCCTATTAATTTTGTTGTGCTTGAAATGGAAGAGGATTCACAAATCCCTATCATTTTGGGTAGACCATTTTTTGCCACTGCAGGTGCTTTAATTGATGTAAAAAATGGAAGACTTTCATTATCTGTTGGGGATGAAAAAGTTGAATTTAATTTGAATGAATCAATTAAATTACCTGTTTGTGAAGACTCAATATGCAAGGTAGAAGTGCTAGACAAAGCTGTGAAAGAAAACCTTCTAAAGGGATACCTCCAAGATCCACTTGAAGCATGTCTAGTCACAAATGGAGTGATTGAAAGTGAGGAAACTGCTGCATATGCATAGTTTTTGGAAGCAAGCCCACCACTTCCCCTCCTTGAAGCAGCAATTGAATCATTGGAAGTGGAGTCCAGCAATACCACCACTGAGGAAGCCACACCACCTAAAGTAGAATTGAAACCTCTCCCATCTACCCTCAGGTATGAGTTTCTAAGACCCCACTCCACTTATCCTGTGATAGTTAATGCAAATCTAACTGCTCTTGAAACAGAAAAATTACTTAGGCAGCTTAGATCTCATAGAAAAGCTTTGGGGTATACAATTTCTAATTTGAAAGGGATTAGTCCTTAAATATGCATGCATAGGATATTGATGGAGGAAGATAGTAAGCCCTCCATTGAACATCAAAGAAGGTTGAACATTAAAGAAGGTTGAACCCCAATATGAAAGAAGTTGTGAAAAAGGAAATAGTGAAATTGCTAGATGCTGGGGTAATTTACCTAATTTCAAATAGTTAGTGAGTTAGCCCGGTTCATGTTGTGCCTAAGAAAGGGGGGTTAACTGTGGTAAAAAATGAAAACAATGAGCTAATTCCCACTAGGACTGTCACGGGTTGGAGAATGTGTATTGATTATAGGAAATTAAACAAGGCAACCCGAAGACCATTTCCCTCTTCCCTTCATTGATCAAACTTTGGAAAGGTTAGCTAAACATTCACATTTCTGTTATTTAGATGGTTATTCTGGTTTCTTCCAAATTCCTATACATCCAAATGATCAGGAAAAGACCACATTTACATGTCCTTATGGTACTTTTGCATATAGGAGAATGCCTTTTGGTTTATGTAATGCTCCAGCTACATTTCAGCGTTGTATGATGGCTATCTTCTCTGATTTTATTGAAAACATCATGGAAGTTTTTATGGATGATTTTTCTGTATATGGTATCTCCTTTGATAACTGTTTGACCAATTTATCTCAAGTGTTGCAGAGATGTGAGGAGGTAAATTTGGTTCTCAATTGGGAGAAATGCCATTTTATAGTAAGAGAAGGGATTGTCCTTGGCCATCAAGTATCTGAGCATGAGATTGAGGTAGACAAGGCTAAAGTAGACATCATAGAGAAATTGCCTCCCCCAACTTCTATAAAGGGAGTGAGGAGTTTTCTAGGACACGCCAATTTCTACCGACGTTTTATCAAGGATTTCTCTAAAATTGCAAAACCTTTAACTAACCTGCTAGCTAAAGATGTTGCTTTTGATTTTAATCAAGATTGTTTGGATGCATTTTACAGGTTGAAGAAAGCATTGATTTCCGCCCCAATTATGCAAGCACCGGATTGGAATCTACCATTTGAGGTGATGTGCGATGCTAGTGACTATGCAATAGGAGCGGTACTTGGCTAAAGGAAGGATAGGAAAGTTCATGCAATATACTAAGCCAGCAAAACTCTGGATGAAGCTCAACTGAATTATGCCACAACCGAAAAGGAACTTCTTGCGGTAGTTTATGCAGTTGACAAGTTTCGATCCTATTTAGTGGATTCCAAGATGATAGTCTTCACGGATCATGCAGCCATCCGGTACCTTTTAAGCAAGAAGGAAGTTAAACCTCGTCTAATCAAATGGATTCTTTTGTTATAAGAATTCGAGATAAGAAGGGTACTGAAAATATTGTAACTGATCATCTTTCCATATTGAAGCAAGAGTTAGGAGATGAGGAAGATAAGGAGATGCCAATAAACGATTCCCTTCCTGATGACTATCTGTTGGCTGTCTCTTCTTCAGCCATCCCATAGTTTGCAGACTATGTGAATTACATTGTGAGTGGTGTTTTGCCTCCGAATGTGGAGTATCAACAGAAAAAGAAGTTTCTAGCAGAGGTGAAGCATTACTTTTGGGATGAGCCTCTCCTCTTTAGAAGATGTATAGATGGCCTGTTTAGAAGGTGTGTGCCTGAGGAAGAAATTTCAAGCATCTTGTTCCACTGTCACTCCTCTCCATATGGAGGACACTTTGGCACTTCACGAATAGCTGCGAAAATTGCCCAGGCGGGTTTTTATTGGCTGACTCTTTTCAAGGATGTTCACTATTATGTCACTTCTTGTGACCAGTGCCAAAGGGTTGGTAATATATCAAAAAGGCATGAGATGCCTTTGAACAACATTCTGGAAGTTGAAATCTTTGATGTCTGGGGAATTGATTTCATGGGACCATTCCCACCTTCTTGCAGCAACAAATATATACTTGTGGCAGTTGACTATGTCTCTAAATGGGTGGAAGCAATTGCCACTCGGACTTGTGATGCCAAGGCTATGGTTCGATTTTTCAACAAGGTGTTATTTCCTAGGTTTGGGATACCCAGGGATGTCATTAGTGATGGAGGGTCTCATTTCATTGCCCATCAATTCCAATCCCTCTTAAAAGGGTATGGAGTAACCCATAAGATCTTTACTCTATATCATCCTTAAACCAGTGGGCAAGTTGAACTTTCCAATAGAGAAATCAAGTCCATATTGGAGAAGACTGTAAACAGATCAAGGAAGAATTGGGCACTTAAGTTGGATGATGCCTTATGGGCCTATAGAACTGCTTTTAAGACTCCCATTGGAATGGCACCATTTCGGCTCATCTATGGAAAGCACTGTCATTTACTAGTAGAGATGGAACATAAGGCGTATTGGGCAATCAAGTTGCTCAACTTTGATTTGCAATCTGCTGGGGAGAAGAGAAAGCTTTAGCTCCTTGAGCTTGAAGAACTGAGAAATGAAGCTTACAATAATGCCAAGATATATAAAGAAAGAACAAAAGCTTGGCATGACAAGTGCATCCTCAGACGGGAATTCCATAAAGGAGATCTAGTGTTGCTGTTCAGTTCAAGATTTAAGCTCTTCCCTGGGAAGCTTAAGACAAGGTGGATTGGACCATATCTTGTGAAGAAAGTGTATCCGTTTGGAGCCGTGGACATTTGGAGTCAAAGCACCGACAATTTCAAAGTTAATGGCCAAAGATTGAAGCATTATGTTGCCGAGCCACCACTAATGGAAGCTCCAGACTGATAAAACAGGGGTCGAGCTTATGACCTTAAACAAGCGCTTCTTGGGAGGCAACCCAAGCTTATTTCTCTGTTTTCTTGCTTTTAATTCTTAGTTTTCTCCTTTTCAATCTGAGTTTCTAAGTAGTTGAGGCATTTAAGTCATGAAGTGCTGATTTAAGATGTTCATTTTGCATGTGATCTCTGTCTCTGAGGTAGATTAGGCATGAATACATGTTTATTGCTTGTTTTCTTACACAGAGGGCTCAAAACGCAGTACAGTGAGAAACACGGTGTATAACACGGGCCGTGTCATACCCCATGTTCCTCACTGTCTGGCCAGTTTAAAAGGACTTGTGATTTTCATCGCAATCCAGTAAGAAACACGGTAATGAACACGGGGCGTGTCATAACCTGTGTTCCTCACTATTTGGTTAGCGTAAAAGCTTTGTGATTTTCATGCAAGTCCAGAGAGATACACGGTGTTGAACACGGGACGTGTCCTACCCCATGTACCTCACTGGGTGAACCAATGATAAGGATTTTTGAACATGAGCCTTCCAGAGAGAAACACGGGGTACAACACGGGTCGTGTTTAACCCCGTGTACTATTGCGAAGTTTGCTAGTATCTTTCAGAGAGAAACACGGGGAAGAACACGGGGTATGTCAAAGCCCGTGTAAGTTTGCGAAACTCAAAACACTTATCCGCAGAGAAACACGGGGTACCACATGAACCGTGTTGGACCCCGTGTTCCTGGGCGAACGAGCTTTTAATGGTCAAAAACCTAGATTTTCACTCATTTTTCCCCATTTTCTTCTTCTTCCTCGCTACCCTAACCTCTCTCTCTGCATTTTCGGTCATCATTTTGCCAAAACCCACCGATTAAAGTGCTTTATTTGGCTATTTAAAGTTGTTTTGCTACTTGATTTTCCATTCAATCGGTTTGATTTCACGATTTGGATTCCTCTTCTGATTTCAACAAGAACCTAGGGTTTTCATCTGCAATTCACAAGGTAAGTGCATTTTCTTTGAAATTTTTGAAGTAATTTGCAATTACTTATGTTTATTGAACCTTAATGCATGTTAGAATTCATTGGAATGTTCATATCCTTTGAGGTTTAATGTTTGATTGATTGATTGAATTTGCCTAGGAATGTTCATAGGAATTCACAAGTTTGATTGATTGAATTTGCATCTTTGATTAATGGATTGAGTTTGAATCTCTGCTTTATAAGACTTGAAATGTTTGATTGGTTGACTTTGATGTTTATTGAACTCCAATGCACTTACTTATGTTTATTGAATCTTTAACTGATTGAACTTGAACTCTTTGATTGCTTGAACTGAAATCTTTTGAAGTTTACTAATTGATTGACTAATTACCTGCTTTACCTCATTAATATGACCACTTATTTGCATTCATGGCATTGAATTTTGAATTGTGCCTCATTTTGATTAATTGGATATTGAAAGTGCCTGCTAAATTTTTATTTTTGGAATCTGCTGACTGAGACACTGTTAATACTGTCTCTCACTTTGTCATTTCCTTTTACAGATCATGTCTAAAAGGTAAAAGACCACTGCCAGGAAAATTACCAGGGGTAGTACTTCTAGAGGGACCTCCTCTAGAGGACCAATACACTCTTTCTTGGATTTCACAGAAGAGGCTCACATTCAAGCCTTTGATAGACATAAGGACCGATCATTTGTGGAGGGCAGATACCTTGACTAGGCAGTGTTGAGAGAGTTTAGCCTGGAGGATGAGATTCGTGAGCTCATTAATGTAGGAGCTTAGGAGGCCTTCTTTCAGATTAGAGATCCTACCTACAGGGAGCTCACTTTGGAGTTTCTTAGCACATTCTACTTGGAGAGATATTTTGGGACAATCGATTCGCCTGACACTGTGCAGTTCCGTCTAGGAGGAGTTGCATATTCTATGAGTGTGACCCAACTTTCCGTCCGCCTGGGACTTTATTCTATGAAGTTTGTGACTACTCCAGAGTATCATGACATGCTGGTAGGACTACCCCACGGGACCCAGGAGTGGCAAGTATGGACTGATATAGCTACTGGGAACACTTATGATCCCACCAAGAGCAAGGCGTTTAGCCTTATGAGGGTTGCTTGGCGAGTGCTCCACTCTATCTTCAGTCACACTTTGAGTGGACGGGGGCACAGTCATGGGGTTGTGAGCACTGCTGATATACTCTTCTTATACAGCATGATTCAGAGAGTGCCTATTCACATTGGAGGTGCCTTCGCTCACTTCTTCTCGACTCAGGCATCAGACAGGAGAGCTGCAAGCATAGCTGCTGGTCCATATATCACTAAACTAGCCAGACGGTTAGGAGTTTTTAATCGACCATATGGATCCCTCACTATAGTCTCTCACATGGCACCCCTCCGAAGGGGCATTCTTCTGGCTATGGGGATCCAGCCTGTGCAGCAACAGCAGCAGCCCTATGAGGAGGAGTAGCATATTCCAGGAGATGATGGCGATCGTGATCCAGCTCCTGATATGGGTCCATCATCTTCTGTGGGGAGCAGAGTTCCATCTGAGGTCTACTTCCGGGATATACTTTCTGGTTAGCAGCAGATTTTGGCTGAGCTCCGGCTTATATCCTAGCGTCAGATGAGGATCGAGGGACTTTATGACAAATTGGACAGGCGATCTCGACATATTGAGAGCATGGTTAAGCCCCTGTTCCAGCTTTTCCACCCCTCTTCCCCAGCTGACCCGGACCCTCCTGTTCAGTAGCTCGCACCATTTATTTTTCCTTTTTACTTAGCTATTCTGTTTTCTTTTTACTTATTTTTACTTTCTACTTCCATTTATCTGGTCTATACTTATCTTGACTTTGCACTTTCATTTACTCTTTATTATATTTACTATTTCTCTTTTATTTTCTTGCACTTTCATTTACTCTGTAATAACTAATAGCCTATTTTTCTAGTATTGTATCTTCTTTCTTCTAGATTACCAGCCTCCTCTCTGTCTCTACTTTTGGATCTCCCTGCAATCATGATCTATACTGGGCCACCATGCTCCACTTGTCAGGGAAGTTTCAGTCCCCCATCTATTCTGTCTCTTTTCCCATTTACCTTATTTATACATTGAGGACAATGTCCAATTTTAAGTGTGGGGGAGCAGTGTTTAGAATGCTTTGCAATGTTTTGCACTTGAACTTGCTTGATTGATTTAGGGTACTGAAATTTGCTCCAATTTCAATTATATAAAAAAAATTAAATTAAAAATAATAATAATATAAGAAAATAAAAAAAAAATTTTAAAGCAATCTTTTGAATAAAGTGATTGATTCATGCCTTACTCCTTTAATGATTATCTGGTAACTTAATAAGGAAAATCTAAAGCTTGAAACTAAGAGAAATAAGCATAATTGACCCTTGTGAGATTTGAGCCTTTGAGCAATTTTCACATTAGAAATTAAAGCTCATTTTTATCTTCTTGAGGGATTATATCATCACTCTTGGCTTTTTGCTCTAGAACTTGCATTTGCTCTTTTTGAGGCTACATTTTATGTATTTTGCATGTCAAAAATGATAATGCCTTGTTTCTTCACCCTTTTTATTTGTTTTGCTTATTTGAATCCTTTTCTTTGTTATACCCTAAAATCATTTTCAATTTTATTCCTAATTAGCCACTTTGAGCCTTGGACCTTTATTTCTAGCCTAGCCTAACCCATCCCATTTGCATCTAAAGCCACTGCCCAAGTAAACTTGAACCTTAGAGTTTAAAGGAACTTAGACACATTATATGAGTTTGGCTATCACTTAGAGGTCCTTACTTAGTGCCGCTAGTTGGATAAGTTGATTTATAGATTTACTGTTAAAGTAAAAAAAAATAAAACACCATAAATACAAAAAAAATGGTGTCAAATAAATAATTTTAGGAAGAAGAAAAGGAAAAAAAGCTTGTTGGGAATAAATAAATAAAAATTAATAATAATGTTGTATTTGCTGATTAATATGTATATATATATATATATATATATAAAATGATGAAAATCAAAAATAGAAGAATGGAGGTTGGAGAAAGGGTTGAAGCAAGATAATATGTTAAGCTGAGTAATGGAACTCGACAATGGTCAAACTCATGACCAATGTGTCTTTTCCCTTCTCTAACCCTATCATTTTTCATCCCTTGATTTTTCTTTCCCCTATCCTCACCATTTTCCCTAATAAAGTCCCCTGATTTGCATGCATTTTACAATATAGTAGTGCAGATTAGAGTTTTTGCAAGCATATGGTAGCATTAAGTCTTGAGCTGATGATTTGAGAGTATACACAAGCCTAATCTTGAGAGTGTGAGTAAACACTATACCTGTGAGGCTATTCTCTTTTGCTTTTATGCTGAGGATTGACTTATTTAGTTGCTTTATTTTCATTTAGTTGCTTGGCATGACTTGATCCTAATCTCTGCTTTGTTGAATGATTGCCTGATTATATATATATATAAAAAGAGAAGAAGAAAAAAAAATGAAAGAATAAAAATTGGAGTAGATTTTCTATTCTCTTACTTCCTTACTCGAGGACGAGCAAGATTCAAGTGTGGGGGAATTGACAAATGCACAATTGCACATAAATTCTATGAGTTTCATCACTTATTTACTTAGTATTTTGTGCAAATTGATTGAAAAAGATACTTAGATGCTCGATATTTTATTTTCAGGCTTTGAAAGGACACATATGAGCATTAGAAAAGGATCCGGAGGAAAAACTATGCGAATTGTGGAGAATCGAAGTAAATTTGCTCACCTGGCAAAGAACACGGGGTATGAGAACCCCGTGTTAAAGGCCGTGTATCCTTCTGGAATGCTTCGAGGCTTCACTAAACTGCTCAGAGAAGAACACGGGGGTAGACACGGGCCATGTCATACACCGTGTATCATACTGTCCTTCACTTCTGAGGTAAACACAGGGGGTGTCACAACTCGTGTACCCTGCTGACTAGCTTTCGTAGAAGAACACGGGGTACAACATGGGCTGTGTCATACCCCGTGTACCATACTGCTTGACACTTCAGAGAAGAACACAGGACGTGTCGCACAACGTGTATCGTGCTGCTCAACTTTCGCTGAGAAACACAGGGTACAACACGGGCCGTGTTGGACCCCGTGTACATCACCAATATAAGTTTTGTGCGAAATTTTGAAAAGGGGGAGAGGAAAAATCGAGAATTAACAAGGAGAGCTACTAGGAGAAACCCTAGGAGAGACCCAAACTCACCAAGGGCAACTTCTAACGTGGATTCAAGCAAAGGATTGAAGATTCAAGCAAGGAATTTGTAGAGCTTCATGAATTGTTTGAATTCCCTCTCTGTTTTCTGGTTTTCTTCTAATTTTGTAATGTTTTCACACTAAACCCTTATGCTCAGCTTAGGTGAACTTGTTCATTGATTTATGGATTTGAATTTTATATAATCTAGCTTGATTTACTGTTGATTTATAATTTGATTATACTGTTTATGCTGGAACAAACCAATATATCCAGAATATTGGATTTGTGTTATGGATTAATTGATTCTAGGTTGAAATGACCAATTAATTAATCAGACCTTGCATGATCATTGGGAATATCAATTAGACTTAAGAATTAAGCTAATTGGATTCTTTTGCACAGGATGAAATATCTGAAAATGGATTCTAAAGCAAGTTAATGCAACCTAGATGAGTGATTACTAAAGTAATTCTGGGCACTTAATCTTTTGGTTAGTAGCTAGTAGCTAGTAGCCTTGCAATAAGGTATAGTTTAATTTAGGTAATCCAGCAGTCTAAATTAACAGTAAACCAAGTTAGAGGATTACATTCATTCTATAATGAAATGTACAAGGGAACCTTAAGTTGAGTACGCTTTCATTTCATTGAATTAAACCTTTTCTTGATAACTAAGCTCTGTTTTACACTTTATCCTTAATTCACACTATCAATTGATACGCCTAGATAATTTTACTTGAAATTCAGTTAGTATGCAACGTGCAATCCCTGTGGAGACGATAATCTTTTATACTATAACTCGACTTAACCCGTGCACTTGCGGGATTGCAGTCATAAAGCATCTTCATAATTTTCCCTAAAACTTTTCTTTGCTTTTATACTCACTTTTAATCATTTATAACCTTTAATTCCTTTATTTAACACATTTTTCCCTAATCAAATCATTCAAATGCTTCATCTTAAATCCACTTAACCATTTATTTCTATATACCTATAAATTCTATTAAAAACTCATTCAATTAATTAATTTTATTTCCCTTAACATCATATTCACATCTTTGTTATCAAAATCAATCCCTTCAATATAAAATTTTTATTTTAAATTTTTAATGTAATAATTAATTAATTAAACAATCTTCTCTCTTTCAACATAAAATTTTAGAATTCCAAAAGAAATATGACAAAGAAATAGAAAATTAAAACTTTAAGCTCTAAAGGTGTAATAGTACTCCCTCTTTTAAAAAAATCATCCTCGAATTACAAGGTTGCCTTATATAGTATTTATTTAAGTTATCTTATTAATTTAGTTTGTACATAAGACTCATATCTAACACTAATCCTCAAAGTTCATACATAATTTGGTCATTCTCAATGGTTAAGTATTTCTTCTTAATTTCTTTATAATTAACCTATCTGCCACTTTCCTTACCACTTTCTAATTATTTTACACACATCCTATTATTTCTTCTACAATAGCATAATTGGCTTAGAACCCACATATAAGGTAATTAATCTAAACATCTATTGGTGGTAAAGTTGATAGCTCAAATATGTATAAGAAAACCTAACACTAAGTTAGTCATGCATTTCTAGTTTCATGGTACAATAATCTAGCTTTTAAGAGATATCATTTAGGGTAAATTACCTATTCATGTTTTCTTTTAACCTATTGCTAAATATATTTTTTCTAGATTAAGTTCTTTTGATAAGATTAAATATACCTATTGATCCTTTAAATCAATTAAGCCTTATTAAACACACATACGAAAGAACATAACCCTTTAACACTCTAAGTATATAAAAGCTATAATGAGAATTATGACTTATTTTCAACTAGGTGACAAATATATCAATTTTTGACATCTTATGGATAGAAGGTAAAAATTTTTGTTTTCATTTTATTGAGGTTAAAAGAAAGTTAAAACCTTGATACTAATGACCTAGTTGTACAACTTAAACTTTAAATATATTCAATTAATAGAGCTTTAAAAAGTTCTTTTCCATAGTAATTATTGCTCATTTCTATATAATTACAATCTTTGTTATGAAACATTCAAGCCATTCTTTTTCTTACTATCATACATGCAAATACCTATACACACAGATATATTATTCTTCAATCATTTAAGTTCCTTTATTATAGAGCTTACAAATATAAGTTTTAGCATTACACCTTCCCTATTTAGGTCCCATCAAGTTCTACTTCTTATGCAAATTTCAAAATTCCATGTTATGCCTTAATATAGGCATACATGTATCAAAAGATATCATTAATCAATCTTAAACATCAATGCCCCACATTCAACCACAAGCTTCAATACACATGATAATAATTACATAAATAATTTCAATTTAATGATTTGTGAACTTAATTCTTAAGTATTGATTACCATAGGTTATAAGTCATGCAAACACTTTTGAAACCAAAACCAAATTCTTATTTATAAAGAAAGAAAATACCTTAAGTCAATTAGATTATAATATTCCCATAATAGTTTCAGATTAATATGAATTTTATCTTTAAATGTTATAATACAAATATATGTATAAGTGTGCAGTATATAGTCATAATAAGGGTTAGTATAAAGTAGGATTATTAACTCTTACCACAATTTGTAGCCCCCAATTATAGTGTAATTAAGAACTAAGGTTTAAGTTTAACATAGATTAGATTACTCAAACTCTAATTTACATCCAATCAATTCTACCATTACATGCTACTTAAGTGGAATAATTCTAGCTCCCAACAACAAGAATATTCAAAATACTTAGCATTTAATTAATTACAACAAAACTTATACGTGTTGTAACACTATTTGATATTATCCTTTTAGTTATAGCCTTAAAGGCTAAACCTCTTAATGTAACTTTCAACTTAAACTATAATATGATGGTTCCCAAATTGTTTAGCCTTAAACATATCCTTATATCGTATATTGATTTCCATGTCCCACTAAGTTTAAACATGAGTTACTCAATTTCCTTTCACCACTTGATTTTATTACCCATTACCCTCATTGTACTTTGTTACTTTTACTACTTCTGTCAAACATAAATAAATTGGTTATTAAAATAATCATTCCATCTTTACGTAATAAACTTTTCATCATCATTTTTATTTTTATCTAATTCTCATGTACCATTGCACTATATATGTATAGCATAACCATACAACACTTATGGGCTGAATAAATAAATCTTAATAAAGACATCTAATCAAATATCTTAAATTTTTTATTCCTATAATATAAGTGTTCACACCTTATACATATAAATATACAAGTTGTACATAGTTTATCCATATGAAATAGGAACCTAAAGTTTTAGGTTTAATTGGTTTTAATAAAATCAAAGTACATCTAACCTTTTTCTTATACAATCACAAACATGGACCATAAATGATTCATCTTCATAAACAGGACACAAGATTTGGTATTAAGGTTTCATATCACATTAATGTCACATCATCTCAAAAATCTTCATATGTGACTCTAAATATATCGTTTAATGTATTCATAAGTAAAACTACAATGCACTAGCCTATTCAAACAATGATTTAAAATCTAAAACTTTTGAAGTTCCACAACACATCTAACCTTTCATAACAATATAATCATCTTTATTGACTCTTTTATTCCATATTTCTCATACTGGTTATTGTCCAAGTTCACTTTATATGATTAAGTTTCCACATCACCTTATACATTCGTAAGATCTTGTAGTGATATATGGAAATAAGGTTATAGTAGACTATATAATTGATTAAAAGTGTTTAGAGAATAGCTCTGACATCTATATTCCATTATATAGTTAATTATGTAGACCTAAAAAACAATTCTAACCAAGAATAGTCAAATATATTTGTTTAGAGGGAAACACTAATGGTTCCACTTCATTGATACTTTTTCCTTATCCATGGGTTTACTGACCACTCTAGTTTATCTATACATTACTATACAAATGTCATTCTAGTGTAAGGCTACCCTAATTCATAAGGTTAACCTAAGTTATGACTTAAACATCTATCCAATCACTATTATAGAATCAATGATTTACATCAATTAATAGACATTAGTTAACAACAAAATGACATTTGTTTTAATATGGTAATATTTTTTAAAATTATATGAAAACTTAAAATGACAAATAAAAAGAAAAAAAATAAATGACATGTAAAACTTGCACGATAACTTATAATGTCAATTTATGTACAACTATCATTTAAAATGTATTTTAAAAGCCATATTGGAAATTGTAAAATTATAGGATGTTAATTATAATTAATAACCATCATTAGAAGGCATTTTAAGAGCCTTGTTAGAAATCATAAAAGCATAAGATGTTAGTCTTATTTAACAAGCATTGTCTAAAATCTATTTAAGAAATCATATTGAAAATGGCAGAATCATACGATGCCAATTTTTTGTAATAATTGACATCCATATTTTTCGTTATAAATCTTTGCTCTAACTCTATCATTCTATATGAACTCTTCTAATATCTTTCCAATATACTCTCGAGTACAAAGAGTTTAATAAATAATTAATATCTTATTCTATTTTTATTAAAAAAGTGTACAATAGAATAATTTTAATCTTTATTTCTCTCCCATTATATACTCTTTCATTTTCCATGGAGTGAGTGTAGAATGGAAAAGCTAGTGAATGATAATTGCTATTGATCTTTCACTTTAGTTTCATCCACTTCTCCCATTGTATATTCTTTCATTGCCTACAGAGTATATATAGCAAAGAAATTTTTACAAAAATACTAGAGTTTGCATTAAGAAGGAAGATTTCGATATATAATAATTTTTTCATTATTTTTATGTATTCAAATGTAAAGGTATAGTTTTCGTTTATTAATAATTTATTGCAGTCATTTTGTATAAATTTGCTGAGATATTATTTCTTTTTATTCATCAATTTTTCATTTCATTATGAATATAATAGTAAAATTTTGTATATTTGCAAAATTATTTCTCTTTCCTTATTTGTATGTTGTTTTAATTAAAATTCTATAATAGTCATTTGGATTATATAGATTAACAAAGATAAGACATATTAAAACAAATATAACTTTCTATGTTAAATTGATTTAAAAATAACTTTCTTTTCATATTTAATTGTATATGTATAAGAAATCTATAATAATTAAAAGGCCTTTATTGAGAAAATGACGAATATAAAAATGTTAATTTTTTGGACTAACCAATGTCTAATATGATGGCATAATTTGTAGTAATTTAAGGACATCTAAATAGATGCCATTTATGGAAAAGTTTAAATGAACAAAATTGAAGACATCTAAATAAATGAATTTCTAAAAAAGTTTGAAAGAAATTGAAGAAGTCTAAACAATGAATTTATGAAGATGTTTAAATAAATGAAATTGAAGAAATCTAAATGAATGGAACCAAATATAACTTCATCAACAATATTTAATGAATAACTTATAACATTACATTTTTGTGGAGATTGTCATATAAGTCTATTTCAATCATTGTCATAGTTCAACAATAGGAATTTCCAATGTAGGTTTCTTATGTGACCATTATGTAAGTTTATTTCAATTTTTATAACTGTTTATTAATAGTTTACACATTATTTTAATATTTAATTAACATTTTAAGTCATAGTAATCATACACATGACTAAACTTACATTATCAATTTTTTAATTAATAATTGACATCTAATTATATTACTCTTAGCTTATAAATAAGGTTATTTGACCAAAAACTTAAGATCTTTCAAGATAAATCTCCTTCAATAAAAAATAAGGCTTTTGAGTTAGGGTGTAGACCTCAGTATTTGACATTGCCATGGCTATTTGAAGGTTTAAGGAACTTTCGAAGTTTCTTACAAGGATTTATATCCATACCTTGGATGAAATCCTAAAAGATTCCTAGATTTTCTCAATAGCCTAAATAATACTAATACTATGATTTACAATTTCATCTTAGAAACCTTTTCTATTGATGGATTTTGAAAACCAGTCCTTTTAAAAGGTTTAAGAATCGATCTAAGTTCTGTCCAAAAACTTATATCCACACTTTAACTATAAACATAAGAATTTTACACAGTATTTGTAAAGACTTAGGATAAAAATCCTTCCAAATTATTAGTAGAATTTTTGAGTTCATTACTAAAGTGTGAACATAAGTCCTTTAATTAAAGGAACTTGGGGAGATTCCAGTTACTTATTAATATTGAATACTATAATCTACACCTTTTATCTCAATCTTAAAAGCTATTTTTTGTTATTATGTGCATTATATCAAATCATAGCTATCTTTTACATCTAAACAAATTATTATAAGCATATTTATGGTTTGATGCAATTACCATAATCATAAAATTCAAAACATTTTTAATTATCTAATATTACTAGCATGTGTTATCCTCTTATTGACATTGAGGTACTTAATTTCTTTATTTGCTATAAACCTTTTATGCTTTGTATGTTTCAATGTGAAAATTGACATGTTTGTTTTATGTGCTGTGTCAAACTTTGATACACATGGAGTAAGAAACATGCCTATTTTCACATTGAAACATAGGACTTTGAGAGGTTCATAACAAATAAAATAATCAAGTAACTCAAAATCGATAAATACAAAATTGATTAAATCAAACATTTTGAAGGCTATCAAGTAATGTGGAGGAACTATGATCAAATAATAATTACTTTTCCTTTTAATTTTTATAGGATGCCATATATATTTATTATAAATATAAAGTTTGTTGTTAATTATAAATAATAAATTTTTTCATTATATAAATATTCATGCATTGATATGGAAATAAATAAAATGAAAAAATTTATCTTCGTAATATATTGTCATATTTCTCATTTTTGTTTCATTTATATTCAATTTATTATTGTTTAATTTAATTCTACCATAAGAAGAAAAGAAATCAATCTTATTATAAAAAGACATTCATTCTTTCTCATTTATGTTCATATACTAATATGAAAATAAGTAAAATAGAAGAATATATATTCATAATATATTGTCTTCATTCTCATTTTTATTTTTTTTAATTTGATTTCTTATTATTCTATTTAATTCTATAATAAGAAGAAAAGACATCATTTTTTTTAAAAAAATATTCATTTATTATGACATCAATTTTATTTTATTGTAATTGACGTTAAACATTACTTAATATAATGACATCATTGTATTAAAAATGATAGTGGGTGTTCAAAATTAATGTGTAATCTAAACTTTAGACCTTGGTTGTTATGTAATAATTGATATTTAATATTATATGATGAGCACAAATTAAAAATGAAAATGAAAAGCATGGTCACAGTTGAAAATAAAAGGAGTGAAGCATTATGTCATTTGCAAATTTTATCTTGAAACTTTTTTAACCCTAAATAATTCTCTATTTAATGAGGTATACTCTTTTTTTAACCTTAAGATAATTTCCCTTCAATTTTTTAGTTTTTCTCACTAATTATTTTGTAGGATTAAAGCTCAGTTAAATTGTGGATAAATATATAAGGTTTAACACTCACTAAAAAAGTGTAAAATATAAATGTGATGATTTTTTTCTTTTGTATTTATTCTTACAATTTAGTTTCTTGTTTCTTGATCGATCCTATTTTGTTACATATCATTTTAATATAGCTTTTACTAGTATGCATAGCTAAGAAATTTGATCTTATTCATCTTCTTTAATATTCTTTTATATGATCTACTATTTATTTATATGAAAATGTATAATATGCCAATTTTTCATAAATGTTCATTTTATCTATAGGTATTATATTCAAAGGACTTTTTTAGGGCATGTAAATCTTACATATTGAGTAAAAAGTATTAAGATAGATTTAATGAAGAACCTATCTTTGAAAATGGTACTCTATACAAGCTTTCACCAATTTCAATCTTTTATTATTTAGTTTATTATTTAAAGTTGTTTAAATAGGGATTCTCTAGAGTAATAGGAGATATTTGCTTTTTAGATCTAGTTAGGAATATAGGGAAAAAAAGGAGGACAAGGAAGCAAGGAACATGGTAATAAGGTTATGGTTTAAAATGAAAGAGTAAGGAACTAAAAGCCAAAGCATAGGAAAAGAGTGAGGAACTGGGGGCCTAGGTTTAGTTAGGGGTGGGTAGACATACAATATCGGTTATTTGAAAAAAATAATATGATATTATGGTTATCAAATGTTAGTTTTTTAAAAGTAAATTATATTTAATATTGTTTCTAAAATAATATAAAAATAAATGATGATTTTCAAAAAAAAATTGACTTTTTACTAATTAACATTGGAACTATATATTGTATGACACTCGATTACGTGTAGGTTATTTTCTAACAATTAATCCTTTAAACATCTAACATCAATTAGCACTTTTGTAGTAATGAATATAATTCTTTAAGCAAGACTATACAACCTACAAATTTGAACGAACAACATGCTCATTAAACTATTATTTCATTTTACTATTTGCATTCTTATTCTTAAGCATATTTCATACTCCTCAAATCTCTTCGCTTCACTTTAAAGTTTTAAATCCTATTATGTTTTAGGAATCTAATCCTATCTAATTAATGATATGATTTTATAGAGCATGGAAGAGCACTTACCTATATTAAAAGAGCTAATTATGAGGAGCAATGCTAAAAGGCTTAAAAAAATCCTTCAAGACTCATTCAAAAAGCTTGGTGGCATGAGAAGGGAAGCTTGGAGGGATTTGGTAAGTAAATTACTTGTATTTTGGCAAACCTAAGCTAGTAATCAAGTACCATATTTGATTATTACATTAGGGCTCATCTTTACTTGCCAATAATTGAATAAAATATTCAAATATTACTTTATAATTTGGTCAATATTTGAATTGGGTATTGGAATACCCTATGGTCTATTATGCATGTTTTAGCCATGTTAATTGTTTCTTATGCCTTAAGATATTTTGGGCCTTCTTATATATTAGTTTATTTTGACCTATTATTTTATCACTTTATTTGAGACAAATTAATGATCAATTAGTGTACTAATATTAAGCTCATTTGAGTCCAAGTGAACCTAATTAGCTTAAGTTAATTCTAGCTATATAAGGAAACTTATTTTCTTATTAACCTAACAACTAGTCAATTCAAAAATTAGAATTTTGAGATGGGTTTCTTTGGTTCTTACAAGAAATTCAAGACTTCTCTTTTAAACATAAACAACTAAAGTCCTATTTTTTAATATATTAATTTAAATTGGTTTCATATATACAATTATGTGATATGTTGATTAGATGCTTATTATTTTATTAATTATTTTTTAAAATTATTTCTCAATAAATAAATTAGAGTATTTTTGGAAAATTTTTAACATGTCTACTTTGTCTTGATAATAGCCATTCTCCTTATACTCATGTGATATATTCTCCTTTTGGAAGTTAGGCATAAATAATTGAAATTAGTTTTTTTTTAAAATATTTTATACTAAATGAATTTTAAGATTGAGGATTTTAGTGCAATGCGAGACTTAATATGATTATCATATAACTTAATTTATATAATTTACTTGTTAATAATATGAAATCAATTTGCTAAGTTGATGTGTTTTTTAAGAAGTTATTTTTAACTCTTTTTCTCACCAATTTTGTTCATAATACTACAACTTGAAATAGTAATTTAGGATCTCAAAATTTAAATGCTAATTTTCATCTAGATTGAGTTTTGATTATTGAAAATGTCTATAGTTGATGAGATCATAAAAATTTCACCTTGAAATTCATTAATGAAGCTCAAGATTAAACATCAATGGTAAATGTGATGTATTGATGAAAGAAACCAAGCACCATTAATCTTTTTATTATTTTATTGTGAAAATACTTCTTGAAGTTTTCTTTGGATTAGTGATAAAATATGTGCCTTTGTTAAATGGGACAAGGTTCATGTTATCAACCTTATTTTTATTTTTTACTATAAGAATGTTTGTTGCTTGCTGTATGGGATAGGACTTAATCTTTTAGCATTTTTTTTATATTATGATTTCAAAATAGGGTTGATTATTGCTTATCAAAGTAAAGATAAAGGTTGATGGCATTTTTCATGTCCCGCACATTGCATGAGTGGCTTGATTTGTAATATTTTTGTCTTACTATTATCGTATGCCTTCTACATAATTTTTAAATTTAATTATTTTTTCTACATAAATTATTTATTACGTATTTTTATCTATTCAAAATATTTTATAATAAAATAAAATTATAAAAATTCCTAGAAAAATAAAATACTTGATTTATTCACATTGGTGTATTTTATTATCCTAATTTGTAATCTAAAAATAAGCACTCTCTTATAAAAGTTAGGAGAAAGATATAAAAATTTATTTGTTTTCAATAATTTGTACTAAAATTAATTGAGTTTTGAGATTGGATTGTGATGCAATATGATTTTAACGATCGGCCTAGATGCATATTGTTTAGCATATTTTAATGGATTGATCTTGTTATTATTATTTTTTATAATTAAATTTGTTGTCATGGGCTTAATTTTTAATATTTTAATTCTTTTAGGAGACTTATAAATTAATTTAAATAATTATCACTAAAGTGAAATTAATTTATATTAATTCATAAGCCTCTGAACTATTAATAAATACTTATGGAATTGATTTTTTTATTATTTCACATATTTACCTACCTAAATAGAGTAAGTGTATATTATAATTAAAAATAAACTTAATAAAATAATTTTTAGTTATTTCATATAATAACCTACTTAAGGGGAGTTGCTGTATATTGTAATTAGAAATTATTTTAATGAAATTTATTTTTGAATTTATTTTATTATTGTATATTTTATCTATCCAATGAGGATAGATTCACAATAATAATGTATTATCTTTATTATTTTCAATTTTATGAGGATATTTATGTATTGCATTCTTTGTCTAAAGAAGAAATTGCAATGACATTTGTATACTCTTAAATATAATTATTGATATTTTCAATGCTTGAACTAACATATTGTATATTAATTATTTTTTTACACAATCTCTTTTATTGTAAAAATATTTTATTGAATACATGGTATTAGTGAATTTTTTTTAATATCATTTTCACACATAGTGTTTATATTTGTAAAAATTTTATTCTACCATGGCCTTACATGCACCAAGTAAGGTATGCTATTAGACAATATTAATATTATTTTGGATTTTTTTAAGTTTTTTAATGGTGGCATTAATTTTCAAAATAGAATAGAATTTTAAGTCTTATTATTTTTTTGAGTTGTACAAATTTAATATGCATTTATATACAAAAGGATTAAAATTAAGGAAATTTGGATGTAATAATTTTTTAATTTTGTGACTATTAGATATGTTATTTTACATTAAAATTGATCAATTGTTATATGTGCTTAAAAGATTATTATTTTAAACAATCTTTATATCTTTGATCTTTGGAAAAAAATTATGGATTGTTGTAAATAATTATCATTAAAGTGAGATAATTCACATTGATTCATGAAGTTTTTTAATTATATCACATAAGATTGATTTATTATTATTATTATTATTATTATTATTATTATTATTATTATTATATGCAACAACCTACTTAAAAAAGGGTTATTACATTTTTTAATCAAGCATATTTTACAAAATATATAAATTTCTAAAGTTGCTTTGGTTTTAAAAAATATGCCACCCCAAAAAGGATATATTTTCAATGTTAAGGTATTTTCTTGATTAACTTCATGATTAGGAAGTCTTTGACATTTTACATTTTTTGCTTAAAGGCAAGACTATAATGATTTACATTAATTCTATATTCATAAACTAAGATTTTCATTATTGTTTTAAGTATTGTTTCTTTTGCTTGTATGGCAAAAGTGCTACTTCTTGGTTAAACATTTTCTTTCAAGACATAGTTAGAACATATTTGATTACTTTAGTTATAATGGTAAATTGGTCTAGATAATCTGTTTACCCAAAGGGGATAGTCACTTGAATATCAAGTAATCCTCTATGTGATGGAGTTAATATACTTGAAAGAAAATGTAATACATACTATATGTGCTAACCAAAGGGAAATTTATGATTATATATTGGAAACCTTTATATAGATCTTGCTAATGTATAAGAATTTTTTTATTTATTATGTGTTCCTAAATAATTTACACAAATAAATTTAAATTTCTTATAATTTAAAGAATGATTAGATGAATCAATTTTGAGAAAGCTATATACTAATGTGTAACTTTAGTCACATGTTAATATATTAAATTTTATATTGTTGTATGGCGTTATGGCAAAATAATACTTGAATATAATTTTTTCTTCTTTTTTAGGTGGAATTATATATATATATTGTTCTCTTTTAAAAAAATAATTGTATTTGATAAATAACTTACTTGATCAATTAGTGCAAATGTATTATAATTGTTTAATTATTAAGAATATTGTTAATATTATAATTTTTTTAGAAATACGGTGAATTACCTGATAATGTTTAATCTATATTTTTAAATGGTGAATAGAATTTTGCAATTGCATCAAATCTTGACAAGTGGGAGTTTGGTCTAATGCTATAAAATTTTGTTTGTAATGTAAAATGTGATACCTATATTCAAAAGCTTATTTTGCTTAAAGATGATTTGATTATCTTTAAAATTTCTTTTACTTTATAAAAGTGCATTATAAATATTAGAATGTAATTGTATAGTTTAATTTGTAATATGTTATTATATACATTTGCTTGTATAACTTAGTTTTATTAGATACTTTTTTATTAACAAGTGTTTACTAGTGTATAGTACTATCTTGGATGTTTTCCAATTTGTTATAAGTTAAATTTAATACTTTTATTTATACTTTATCGAAGTGATCTCTAAAAATATATTTTAAAAATCTCTCTTTTTAAATTAACCTAGTGTCAATCTTGTATTAATCTTCTTAAATTATGTAAGATGTTTGTTTGAGATACCAAAGTTATTGATTTGTTTTCTTTAAATTATATTGCTAATTTTAAATGATTTGAGAAATCAAAATTCTATATATCATTGAGATTGTATGTGAAATTTAAATGTTAAAATTTCCTAAATCGTGGTTCTTATTTTTTTTATAAGATATTTTAGGAGTCTATTAAGATATGTCATTTAATTTTATTTTTCTATAATATGCTTAGTTAGTGAGAGTTATATATTATATATTATAGAACCTTTTATCTTAATTGATAATTATAATATGTTTATTGGTATACAAGGTGCTTGTGTCATATATATTATTACACAATTTGCTAATTTTTATTTTGTATATCATTATCATATTTAGTCTTGATCGTATTGCTACGTTATTATACATTTATATACAAAACTTGTAGTTTATTTATCAGCACATATATCTCTCTATTATGAAATGCACCAATTATTGTAATTATAAGGATTAAGATTTGGTGCCAATTATTAACTCCTAAACTTGTATAAGTGGTCTTTTATGAGCATTATATTGGAATAATGCAACTTTCTTAAATAAAAACTAGGTATTAGGTCTAATATATTATTTTGTATGATACTTTATTAAGACTAAGATTTGGTATTTATTATTAGTTCATAATATATGTGTTTATCTCTTAATTGAAACTATTTTTAAATTTTGAGACATTTTGACTATTGATTTATAAGGATTAAAATTTGGTATCAATTGTTATTTCCTAAGTTATATATTTATCTATTTATTGATACCATTTTAAAAATTAGAGACATTCTAGTAAATAAATTTATGAGGAACTCTTATGCTTGATGTTTCTTAATTTATACTATTTTGAGATTTTGAAATAATTAACTTTATTTGTGCCAACTCTACCTTATTATTGAGTGTGTTATAGAAAAATTGTTGATACCTAACTTAAAAATAGCATATTTTGTTATATCACACTTTTAGTTCTATTTTTATTACTATACTTTCACATTAATAACTTATGTTTAAATAGTTGATAATATAAGTAACCATAGAAGGTCTTGTGTTAATAAAAATGCAATTACCACCATGATTCAATATTGTTGGTTACTTAAATATGAGTTAAGTTTTAGGTATCATCCCTTGGATGGTAAATTTTTAAATTGTAGTCACATGTTCTAAATTTTGTATTCAATTTGAGAGTTAATTTTATATAATATTTTTAAAGAAAATATTTATAATTAATGTTATTCAAGTGGAAGAATGTTAAAATTTTCTATATGGGCTAACATTATTGTAAGTATTTTATTTTTTTAATAAAAATGATTAAACAATGATTTAAGAACTTTTTATTTCTAAAATCTAATTTATTAAAGTGATATATTACTTAGGCTTATACATATTTAATTGAGTTAATGTGTTAGGCAATTAAAGTATAAGCCTATACTTTTATTGGTCTAAAATAGAAAGGTCTAATAAGGTTTTGTTTATATTATCTAAGTCTTCTCTCCACTTTTAAAGTAGTAAAGTTATTAGCTTATCTTATTGAGGTTTGCACACTTTAAGAGAAGAAGAGGAAGATTTATGCTTGTGGTATTCGTTTAAATATTATTATCTCTAAAAAAATTAAATTTATGATAAAAGTATGCTTCCACGTTAATTTTGCTATAGTGTTCTAAATTCTATAAAAGTTGTAATATTAATTTTTCTTACATAGTTATTATCAATTTTTTAATCAAACTATAAAAGTGTTGGTAAAAATATCTCATCTCTAAACATACAAGCATTGTGCAATTAAATCAATCAGAGTATTACAATAAACCACACAAATTAAAAACACCAAACTTTAAAGAAAAAGCATGGATAAGAAAAAATTCACTATATTATAAAATATTACAATAATGCATGTGAAAGTTCTTAACCATTGTTAGTATATATGCCCTAAAACTAATCATATTGATGATTGTAATTTTTAATCATATTATTTTAATGGCAATTCTAATTATTATATTTATATATATTGTCTGCGTAATATATTTAATTATGATAATAACCTTAGAATAATTATATTCTTAAATGTCCTTAGTCATATATCATTGTAAATTAGGTTGCTTTAATATGTTAAGACTAGCATGTGTAGTGACTTATATGAGATATTAAGCTTACACATGAGTACAAGTTAGAGAACTTGTATACTGGACCAACCCATCCTAAGAACACTACATGGATTGTTATATGAGTGTCATGAGTGATTTTTAGTGATCATTATTATTATGGTCCCTTGACTTGAGATCACCAAGGTTCCCTACATGTGAGTTTCATATTTTGATACCATTATGTCACTCATGCTTGAGTGAATACAAGGGTAGTTATTAAACATGTCACATATCATGCGGAGGGGTTTGTGTGATCTAGATGGAATTTGTCCCTCTTATATAACAAGAGTAACATCTATGGGCCCCTTGATTAAGTAAAATTGAGAAAATGCATGGCCATGCTCAAATGAATTGACATGGGATGTTAATTACATTTGCTTCAATCAGCTTGCTTAGGGATCAAGAAACCTCGAGATTGGACTATACGGGAATGACACGGTCCATGTCTCGTGCTCAATCTAGATGTTCAGGACAAAAGGATATAGATGATGATAACATATAAAGGTTTAGTCAAATCATCGACTTTCTCATCACTTAGGTAATAATGATGTGTTGCTAGACACCGCTCATTGTTTATGATCATTAATATGATTAATGATTATTGCTAATGTAATGAGAGTCTGAAAGGTCACACACTTAGAGCTTAGTGGATTTGAAATTAATGGACCAAATTGTTTGGGCATAATACTTGGGAATTCTATGTTATAATTATAAGGCCCAATAATAAGCCTATAATTATACATAGACCAAAGCCCAAATTAGTTAAGGTTTTCTATGCTCCTATTTAAATAGGCTTGTTGGGTAATAATAAGCTTAATTCATTATTCACATATCCCATACAGTATAGAAAAACCCTAGCACCTCTCCTTGACCAGAATCCTTGAAGAGACGTAGCTAGCACTACGAGGCTAAGGAAATGAATTTCAACCAGTGATCGTGAGGACGTTCATTGGTGATCTACTGGTTCTTGTGGATACCTTGGAGTCTTTGACCGAAAGGAAGTCGAAGAAGTGATCAACGAACAAAATCTGGAATCATATAAAGGTATAACCTGAATCCTACATTCTAATTTAACGTTTTGCATGGATCCGTTAGTTGGGATCGGTTTATTCCGTTGTTCTCGTATGGCTCCTGATCCCAACAGTGGTATCAAAGCTACTTGTAAAATGCTAAATTAGGATTTTGTTTGCTAATTGCATGATTATGATGTTGATGAATTGTTCTATATATCACGCTTCAATGATTCCTAATTAGGATTAGGGTAAATTTGATTTCGTGCATTCGGGTTCAAGTAAACTTAATATGATTAATTCTGATTTTGTTTCGAATTTGAACCTTATTTTGAATTCTGATTTAAATTTGAATGTGTTTTGTGATTAATTCTTGTTTTTGTTTTGCATTCGAATCTGTTTCTGGATTTTTGATTGAAACTTGAATTTGTTTCTGGGTTTCTTTTTAAATTTAAATCTGTTGCAATAATTTTGGATTTTGATTTGAATTTGAAACTGATTTCCGGGTTTTGTTTTAAACAGAATCAAAAGAATTAATTGCATGAATCTATTTTAATATATGAAAGACATTTTTTTATTAAAACACAGATTCTGTCATGAATCAGAATTAATCAAATTAACTTCTTGAATCTTTTTCATATATATGATATACCTTGCACTTAATGGCTGAATATGGTTTTTCATGAAATTAATTGTTGAATTTGTTTCGTATAAAATCTATGAATTAATTGGATCTATTTTAATATGATTAAAATATATCCATTATGATTCTGTCATAAATCAGATTTGTAAACTCGTGATTTGAGTGTCAATAATTGTTGAATTAATTGACTAAAGGGGAATGTCAATTGTTGATAAATTGAATTGCAATCTGAATGTCAGGTGCAATCAATTTTTTAGGCGGGGGGCTCCGCCCCCTAACCCCCTAGCAAGGGTGCTGCCCCTTAACCCCGCCCGCTAACCGGCTAGCGGGACCACTGTAAATTCTCTGCATAGTGCAACATTAAGTAATTAGTTAATTAATTCATAATTAATTAATTCATATTTTGATATTGAAAATATATTTGGATATATGTTTCACTTATCATGTTATTTTTGTTGCTTGATGTATGGTGTATGATTATGGCCTTTGGTTTTGTTGCAATTTTAAATACGGCCTGTGTGTCGTGCCTCTCTATTACTTCTAGTTGTACATTCTCTTCTCATCTTACTCCCCTCGAATGTAACTCAAGGTTTCTTTATTATTATGTAATAATTTTATTGGAGCACTTGAAGTCGAAACAATGGAAATGGAGATTAAACCATGAAGAAAGAAGAAGATTCTTAGGAAGAAATTTTTCTTTCTTAGTTTTATTTGATATTCTTGAGCTCTAGAATATCACTTAGGTTGGGCCATAATCATGTCACATTTAATTTATGTTTTATGTATGAGATGCATATGATGAATGTATGAGATACCTATGTTAGATGTATATGATGCATGCTTAATAAAACCAAGTACATAATGGTGAGATCAAATAAATTAAAATCCCTCAAATAAAATATTAAGTCAAAAAAAGGAGATGCCTTCTAATAATAGCACTCGTCAAAATCTTGATTGACTATAGGTGGGTTTGCCAAAGCAAAGTACCTAAAGTCTATCTTGGTAAGACACGATGGATAATAGTGATATCCAAATTGCTAATTATTGGGTCTTGACTTAACTGGGCTATACCAATAGGATTGGTGCCTAGAGGCATAGAGTTGGTTATGAATTCATGAGATGAATTTGAATAAATGTTATTCACCTAACTATCTAAGAGTTACATAAGATATAATTGACAAAGGAGTTGTCTACCTAAACAGCCATATCTTGAGCAATTAGCCAAAGCTAACTCAAGATTTAGTAAAATATGGATCTTGGCCCACTAGAAAACCTTGACGATAAGATTTTCCGAAATAATAGTGAGGGCTATTATTTTGAAAAAAATAGCAGGAGTATTATTTAATAAAATACCTTATTAAATAAATAAAATACACGATTTTCATTCTGCATATTTTTCTATTGTAAATAACCATGGCATCAAATGCATCAAACTTAACACTACGATCTATCCTTGAGAAGAATAAATTGAATGGGACGAATTTTATCGATTGGTATCGAAACTTGAGGATTGTCCTCAAGCATAAGAAAAAGTAGTATGTCCTAGAGCAACCTACTCCAGATGAGCCTGCTGCTAATGCTCCTCGAGCAGAAAAGGATGCTTATAAGAAGCATCCAAAAGATGCTCTGGATGTCAGTTGTCTCATACTTGCTACCATAAACTCTGAGCTTCAGAAGCAACATGAGACCATTGAGGCATTCAATATGATTGATCACCTTAAACAACTCTACCAAAAGTAAGCAAGACATGAGAGATATGATATATCTAAAGCATTGTTTCAGTGTAAGATGGCTGAAGGAACACTCGTTGCTACACATGTGCTTAAAATGATTAAGTACATCAATAGCCTTGAAAGATTGGGTTTTCCTTTACAGCAAGAATTGGCCACTAATATAATTCTGCAATCGTTGCCCGAGAGCTATAGTCAATTCGTCATGGATTACAACATGAATGAAATTGATAATACTTTGCCTGAATTGCTTAACATGTTGAGAACTGCTGAGTAGAACTTGAAAAAGTCCAAGCCCAATTCCATTATGATGGTTCAAAAAGGCAAAGGAAATGGCAAGTCTAAGGCTAAGAATAAAAAGAAAAAGGATAAGACTGATGGAAAGTCCAAGTCAAGTTCCTCTGTACTGAAGCCTAAAGGTGGCGTGGCCAAGTAAGGGCAATACTTCCATTGCAAAGAACCAGGACATTGGAAAGCGAAATTGCAAAATTTACCTGGAAGAGCTTAAAAAGCAAAAGGGAAGTCGGACTTCCAACTCAGGTATTTATGTTATAGAGGTTAATTTATCTACTTCTACATCTTGGGTATTAGATACTGGATGTGGTACTCATATTTGTGTAAATATGCAAGATCTTAAAGAAAGTAAATCGTTAGCCAAAGGTGAAGTAGACCTACGCATTGGAAATGGAGCAAGAGTTGCTGCATTAGCTGTAGGGACTTATTATTTATATTTACCTAGTGGATTAGTTTTAGAATTGGACAATTGTTATTTTGTGCCTACTGTTAGTAGAACTTTGATTTATGTTTCTTGTTTAGACAAGAAAGACTTTTAATTTATAATAAAGGACAAATGTTGCTCTATTGATTTAAATGAAATGTTTTATGGTAGTGCATAATTAATGAATGATTTTTATGTTTTGGACCTTGAAAATCTAATCTATAACATAAATACGAAGAAGGTCAAAACTAATGATTTAAATCCAACCTATCTTTGGCATTGTCGTTTAGGCCATATAAATGAGACACGCATCTCCAAACTCCATAAGGATGGATTTTTGGACTCATTTGATTTTAAATCATATGAGGTATGTGAGTCATGTTTATTAGGTAAGATGACTAAAACCCCTTTTACTGGGAAAGGTGAAAGGGCTAGTGATTTATTGAGCCTTATACATAGTGATATATGTGGACCTTTAAATATACAAGCTAGAAGAGGTTATCAGTACTTCATTACTTTTACTGATGATTTCAGTAGATATGGTTATGTGTTTCTTATGAAACACAAGTCTGAATCTTTTGAAAAGTTCAAAGAGTTAAAAAATGAAGTACAAAATTAACTTGGTAAAAGTATTAAAGCACTTCAATTAGATCAAGGTGGTGAACACTTAGACCGAGAGTTCTTTAATCATCTAAAGGAGTGTGGCATTGTATCACAACTCACTCCACCAAGAACACCTCAATGGAATGGTATTTCTGAAAGGAGGAATCAAACTTTGTTAGACATAGTTCGGTCAATGATGAGTCAGGCTGACCTTCCAAATTCCTTCTGGGGACATGCTCTAGAGACTGCAGCTTTCACATTAAACTGCGTTCCATCAAAATCAGTTCAAAAGACACCATATGAGATATGGACTGGGAAACATCCTAGTTTATCTTTTATGAAGATTTGGGGTTGCGAAGCTTACGTAAGACATTAGGCTTCTGATAAACTTGAACCTAAATCTGATAAATATATTTTCGTTGGATATCTTAAGGAAACAAAAGGATATTATTTCTATAATCCAACTGAGTAAAAAGTATTTATTGCTCGAACTGGTATTTTTCTAGAGAGAGAATTTATCTCTAGAAGAATCAGTGGGAGAAGAATAGAACTTGAAGAAATTCAAGATCAACGAGAAAATATTGAACTTGAGATGGAACCTAAGCCGGTTCCACAACCAGTTGTGGAAGAACCTGCTCATGTAATACATAACCCACGTAGATCTAGTAGGATATGTCGTGAGCTCGAGAGATATGGATTTCTCGTGACTCATCACGATGATGTGTTGCTCATGGACTAGGATGAGCCCACAACCTACCAAAAGGCTATGATAGGCCTAGATTCTGAGAAATGGCTAGAAGCTATGAAATCAGAGATGAACTCCATGTATTCAAACCAAGTTTGGACTTTAGTTGATCCACCTGAAGGGGTAAAACCTATTGGGTGCAAATAGGTTTTCAAAAAGAAAACTGACATGGATGGTAATATGTGTACCTTTAAGGGATGATTGGTTGCAAAAGGTTTCAAACAAATCCATGGTATTAACTATGATGAGACTTTTTCTCCAGTTGTCATGTTTAAATCCATCAGGATTCTTCTAGTTATAACAGCATATTATGATTATGAAATTTGGCAAATGGATGTCAAAACTGCTTTCCTTAATGAAAATCTTCTTGAGGATGTGTACATGACACAACCTGAAGGTTTTGTAAATTCTGAAAATGCTGGAAAGGTTTGCAAATTGCAACGATCCATTTATAGGTTGAAGCAAGCTTCTCGGAGTTGGAATCTTCATTTTGATGATACAATTAAAGAGTTTAGTTTCATTAAGAATGAAGATGAACCCTGTGTGTACAAGAAGGTTAGTGGGAGCACAATAATCTTTCTGGTGTTGTATGTAGATGACATATTACTCATTGAAAATGACATTCCTATACTACAATCTGTAAAAACTTGGTTAGGAAATTATTTTTCTATGAAAGACTTAGGTAAGGCCTCCTATGTATTAGGTGTTAAGATTTATAGAGATAGATCGAGAAAATTACTTGGCCTACATCAACAAGGTGCTAAAAAGGTTTAGCATGCAAGATTCTAAAAGAGGATTCTTGCCGATGTCACATGGCATAAGTCTCTCAAGAACTCAATGTCCTTCCACAGAGTATGAGAGACAGTGCATAAGTAAGATCCCTTATGCATCTGGGATTAGGTCTATCATGTATGCCATGTTATGTACTCGTCCTGATGTCTCGTATGCCTTAAGCATGATGAGCAGATACCAATCAGATCTTGGTGAAAGTCACTGGACAGCTATCAAGAATATTCTTAAGTACTTAAGAAGAACTAAAGACATGTTCTTGATTTATAGAGGTGAGAAAGAGCTCATTGTAAGTGGTTACATTGATGCTAGCTTTCAAAGCGACAAAGATGATTTCAGGTCGCAGTCAGGTTATGTATTTTGCTTTAATAGTGGCGCTGTGACCTGGAAGAGTTCAAAGCAAGGGACAGTGGCTGATTCTACAACAGAAGCTGAATACATTACAGCATCAGATGCTGCAAAGGAGGCTATTTGGATTAAGAAGTTCATCACTGAACTTTGAGTTGTTCCTAGTATTGCTGACCCAGTAGAGCTCTGTTGTGACAATAATGGAGCCATTGCACAAGCCAAGGAACCTAGATCTCACTAGAAATCCAAACATATACTCCGGCGCTATCATCTCATAAGAGATATTATTGACAGAAATGATGTCAGGATATGCAAAATACCGATCGATGATAATGTCGCCGATCCACTGACAAAAGCCCTGACACAGCAAAAGCATGATAGTCATATGAGATCCATAGGTATTAGATACATGGATGATTAACTGTAGTACAAGTGGGAGATTATTAGTGTATATGCCCCAAAAACCAATCATATTGATGATTGTAATTTTGAATCATGTTATTTTAATGACAATTCTAATTATTATATTTATATATATTATCTGCGTAATATATTTAATTATGATAATAACCTTAAAATAATTATATTCTTAAATGTCTTTAGTCATATATCATTGTAAATTAGGTTACTTTGATATGTTAAGACTAGCATGTGTAGTGACTTATATAAGATATTAAGCTTACACATAAGTATAAGTTAGAGAACTTGTATACTGGACCGACCCATCCTAAGAACACTACATGGATTGTTATATGAGTGTCATGAGTGATTTTTAGTGATCATTATTATTATGGTCCTTTGACCTGAGATCACCAAGGTTCCCTACATGTGAGTTTCATATTTTGATACTATTCTGTCACTCATGCTTGAGTGAATATAAGGGTAGTTATTGGATATGTCACATATCATGCGGAGGGATTTGTGTGATCGAGATGGAATTTGTCCCTCTTATATAACAGGAGTAACATCTGTGGGCCCCTTGATTAAGTAAAATTGAGAAAATGTATGGTCATGCTCAAATGAATTAATATGGGATGTCAATTACATTTGCTTCAGTCAGCTTACTTAGGGATCAAGAAACCTCGAGATTGGACTATACGGGAATGACACAGTCCATGTCTCGTGCTCAATCTAGATGTTCAGGACAAAAGGATATAGATGATGATCACATATAAAGGTTTAGTCAAATCATCGACTTTCTCATCACTTAGGTAACAATGATGTGTTGCTAGACACCGCTCATTGTTTATGATCATTAATATGATTAATGATTATTGCTAATGTAATGAGAGTCTGAAAGGTCACACACTTAGAGCTTAGTGGATTTGAAATTAATGGACCAAATTGTTTGGGCATAATACTTGGGAATTCTATGTTATAATTATAAGGTCCAATAATAAGCCTATAATTATACATAGACCAAAGCCCAAATTAGTTAAGGTTTTCTATGCTCCTATTTAAATAGGCTTGTTGGGTAATAATAAGGTTGATTCATTATTCACGCATCCCATACAACATAGAAAAACCCTAGCACCTCTCCTTGACCAGAATCCTTGAAGAGACGTAGCTAGCACTACGAGGCTAAGGAGACGAATTTCAACCAGTGATCGTGAGGACGTTCATTGGTGATCTATTGGTTCGTGTGGATACCTCGGAGTCTTTGACCGAGAAGAAGTCGAAGAGGTGATTAACGAACAAAATCTGGAATCATAT